>CAJQUW010014507.1:0-600000 GCA_907163375.1 Prostheceraeus crozeri
AAATTGATCGGGAAAATGCTCGGATTCAAAGCGTTTTTACTCGATTCAGCATCGAGAAATCGTTCAATCGTGAAATCGCGCAATTTACCGATCAATTCATAATCGAAAAGTGAGGCGATTTGTAGTCCATCGACCGATATCGAATTGTCGCCCTATTTCCGATGACTACTCATATCGATGATCATGTCTAGAAGTCGTTCATTTGCCGATATCGAATTGTCGCACCTATTTCCGATGCCTTTCATATCGATATCATGGTCTATAAGTCGTTCATTTTGCCGAAATCGAATTGTCGTCCTCATTATTCCGATGCTTCTCACTATCGATATCATGTCTATAAGTCGTTCATTTGCCGATATCGAATTGTCCCCCTATTTCCGATGCTACTCATATCGAGAAATTATGTCTTTGAGATCGTTCATTTGCCGATATCGAATCGTCGCTTAATTTCCGATGATTCTGATATCGATATCAAAGTCTACATTGGAAAAAACGTACATGGTAACAGTGAGATCCCATCATTGATCATGATATTGCGTGGGCGATTCGTCATTCCACCCATCAGACATGGGCGTATTGATGGGATCTGACATGGGAATTCCCATATCATTTTGCCCATCATTTTATCATCCTTAATCCCACCTTAAATTCATAAATGTCTAGTAATGTCTCTATGTCTAGTAATAGCGATTGGGTCTCTTTCCGAACTCAAAATTCATAGGTTTAATTTGTATGACAGAAAATTCACTCATTCTTCTTAATCAATTATTCTCCTCTTTCCTATTCCCATTGTCTTCATAAATCCCAACTCAGACGTCATCCTAACTCCTGCTGCTACTATCCCCAATTTCTTTCATCTCTATCCTCCAGTTCCACGATCCTCTCCTCTCGATCCCCTTTTCTCTTTTCTTTCACTCCGTGTCTTTTTTGTTTTCCACTTAATCTTCTTCATATCTCTCTCATCTCTCTCGTCCTTTTCACCCTTGTTCGCTCTAATCTCTCTTATATCTCATCTAGGCATTTGGATACATTCGATTGCGATGTAAAAAAATGTAGTCTCCAAAAAAAATCGACAATATGTTGTTTGCATTGCAAAACTGTCACTTAAATCTCACAAGAAAAGAAATTCGCATATCCACAATTAAGTCTTCAAATGAAATAAATTATCTTTTTGTGTGCTTGCGTGCTTTTCTATCAACTCTGCAGCTTTCCCTTTCCGAATGATTTCATTACCTTGGATGACAACCTGTGTAACCAATTTTAAAAGATATTCATTTTGCTTTTAGTAGTATACTTCGCATCTGAAATCTGCGCAAGTGATGTGATTTTGAAAGCTTTTACACATACAGGTTTCCGTTGCGCAATCTCCACGCCCTTCTCGCTTTTAGCAGACTAATTCCATCCCTCTCCAATGCTTCGGCAGCATTTTGTCTTTGTCCGGGTTCGCCGGACGACAGCTGCAGATGGATCGATGACGCTGACTCGCTCACTTGCAGTCACACAAGCGAGCAACGCACGTGATGATAAGATGCTACGTCAAAATATCTGCAGTGATCCGACACTAATAGTTGTGGATACTCGTTTACGCACGCCAACTGCTATCCTTCATCTGTCTTCTTCAGAGACCAGCGTGTCTCAGTATTGCCTATTTTATCGTGCACAATATCAAATTTAGTGACACATGGATTTAAATTGTGCAACATTCGACATGGTAAATTCCTTGAACGAAAGCAACCTTTCATCCGATAGCTTTAAGGAGATTGATACATCTATCAAGTGAAAATCGGGAGAAATCAGCAGAGCAGAACAATCTGTTTATCTTCATAGTCAATGTCGTTTGGTTTCTCAACTTAGTGTTTCGAGTTCAATGCGTCTCATGTTCTTGAGTCGATTACTTTCGTCCGCAACATGTAAGTATCAGCATGCTAATTCATATTTTAATATGTGATTAAATGAAATAAGAAACTTTATGCATACAGTATCGTCAAAAGAATTCATTCAGATGTTTACAATCGAAAACCCCTAGAATCATTGCTGTCATTTTCGTAAAAGTCAAGTTTGATGATTTACATCAGCTCAACATATTTCAGTAACTCAGCGCAAGGAGCAAGGGATTTCATGAATATTCATAAAAGTGATTCAAAATGTACAAAGAAATCAGATATGACGCATATAGAATAACACTATTATTTTGTATCACTACCATAAACATTCTTGTAATCCTTTGCTCCTGAAGATAGCGCTGAGCTATTGAAATAATCGAGCTGATGTAAAATAGATCAACTTGAAAAAAAAAAAAAAACCCCCCTTTTCCCAAAACAACACTAAAGCAGTCAATGCACCTAGAATGATTAATTTAGGTGTAATGTGAATTTCTTTCTTTGTTCAGTTGTCATCAAGATAAGAATTATGGTATAATGTATTTCTAATTTGAAATGCTGTGATGCAGTAGCTTAATTGAATGCATTGTCGATCTAAATCACATATTAAGGAGAATTTTTGAAAAAGCACACTCTTTCCATGTATTCCATAGGCCTATAAAATTCTGAATGTTAAACCTATCATGCATCGTGATATTACAGATGTTATTCCCTAGCACATATGTTCTGTGATTTTCTTGATGATTTAACTGAAACTAATTTCACCAATTATAATGGATTGACAATTTTTTATTTTGCATAAATCAATAATAGTTTTTATGCACTCTTACCTGCCAACAATGTACATGCATTTTTATTTATTCACAATTAATGATATGTTAAAACATGAAAATAAATATCTTATATTCCTCATTCAATTACGAGTACATACCACCGGCTGTTGCCATTTTAGATTGATCAATTTGTGCGGAGTATCTTCGAGGCTTGTGCCTGAATATGCTTGAACATCGAGTTTGGCAGGCGGTTGTTTCTGGACTAGGAAAACCAGGCAAAGTAAGTAAAACTTTCGGCTAGATTGTGTGAATTATTCTTAACTTAAACATCATGTATCAAATCAAATTTTCTCCACTCTTTTTACTGGATTCTTCATTAATTAATTTTACATTTTTTCTAAAGATATGTAGGCTATACATAAATTGACTTCAGGCATGCGAAGGATGTCATTGCATGGGTAGTAGGTTTACTCAAACCAATTTTTAAATGAAAATACTATACAATAGAAAAATGATTTGATAATTAGATAGCCTAATTTCCTTTCTCTTCAATTGTAATTGCGAAGTATTTTTTAATATTTCTGCTATTGAAATGAAAACTAAAGATGTATGCCTTCATTTATTTGCGAAATGGAAATTGCAGTAGTCAGATAACATTTTATATTATGAAATAATGTGATAAACATTTTGATTTGCCCTAGGGTTCAGACTTATATAATAGGCCTTAATAATAGGATGTTTTTGATGTCTTCATCATTTGTCCAAACATAAAAAATGTGTATTTTATGTTTCAACACCATTTATCACATAATTCACAAAAAACACATAAACACATAATAATAATTCATAAAACACATAATTCAAATGATGAGAGATTTTCAAGGATATCTTGAAGAAAAGTTATTCGTAGCTGGAAAATCCTAATTTTTCTAAAAAAAAATACCTCTGACTTTCACAAGAATACAGAACACGAAATTTTTCACTCAACGTTGATACTGTGATGTGACATATTACTCCCCAAGATTAGGTTGTTTGGATTAGCCTTGTGCATATTTTATGACATTCTACATTGCATTTTTACATGTACAGTGTATACGGTAACAATCTTGATTTTTTTGTAAATGTTGCTTTGTCAGTCTCGTTAAAGAATCTAGACAGGTTGCGTCAAAAATCTCGCATTTTTTTTAATTCCTGTAAAAGCCAGAGGCTATTTCAAAAAAAATAAAAAGTGCAAATGAAATATTATTTGAAACTCTCGATTCTATGATGGCCTATGTGATCAATGATAAATGTAGGCTATTATTTATGTTATAAATATAATTATTCAATCATATTCATAAATTGCATTCATATCAGGTGTTTTAATTTTAATCATATACTGTAATTCTTGAAAAACTAAATATGGCTTTCGTACATTCCTACCGGTATTCAATATTCAATTAATTGCAGGGAGGTAAAGTGCAGGTAATATTCTGAGTTATCAAAAAAAGCATCTATCGATATATAATACTTCAAATTTACTAACAGAAGTATCAGGTAATATTCTTTTTGTTAATTGTTAATTATAATAAAGTCTGAAATTCAATGCAAAGTAAAAACACAGTACATTATAAATTTAAGTGATATAATTGGATAATTTTACAATGATGTTGATATAAATATAATGCAATGATGATATACTAATAATTATAATATGCAATATAATAACTAAAATATGTTATAATCATGTTTATATAAGTACACGTATGTAATGTAATTTGATAATTTCGATGATTTAATGAATATTATAGCATATCATTATTATCATTCAAACATATGGCATATATTTGAAAATTGACACCGCAGAGATCCGTCATCTGCCGACTAAGTCTCCCTGCTGTGATTGAGTAAGAAGAAAGACGTGTTTGAGATTAAGATGAAGATAAAGTTATGAAATCCTGACAAGGACGCTTGGTTCGTTCTCTACAGATGTTAAGAATCATTCAAAAGTTCAGCAAAACGTGTCTAAGAACTCGGAAGGAACTCGACCCGAACCCGCCCGAAGAAAAGGATTCGCGTTTCGACCCTAAATCCTGAACGCTCAGACCTGTTTGAGTGGGGCCCTGCGCATCCATTACCCCCATGTACAGACTCAATGACACTGACTCTAAATGTTAATGCAAATGAAACAGTAAATAAAATGTACGATGAAAATGAAGGAAAATTAATTATAAATAGCGGTAACTATTCAGACTGAAGAAAAATCTCATAATAAATAATTAAATTGAAAATAAATAAGTAATTACGATGATAATGAACTAATTAGCGGAAAAAATTCAGAATGAAGGAAAATGACATGATAAAAGATAATTGAATTGAAAATAAATATGTAAATAATTACAAAATTATTATCGAAACTGTTATGGCAATACAAGCCAAGAAAGGTTTGTCACAATCGACCCCCCCCCCCCCGCAAAAGGACAGTGTACGGAAGTCTGGAGTCAAGGAATCCGAATCTTTCATACATGTAGTCATAATCGGTAGTTCATGTCAAAGTCGATAAACTTGTTGTGTTGAAGGATTTGTAATCATGCATCTTGCCATATGTTCGTTGCTTAAAGGTTTCGATATCATCAAAGCGTGCAGCAATTTGTTTAGCGGCATAAAGTCCGAATTTTCTCAAAATCTTGTCATGTTATGCAGTGCTCTTTCTGCGGATATTAGTAATTCCCTGCTGCTTTATCCTCTTGATCTTGGTAATCTGAACTTTTCTTCGATTTCATGACGAAATCTTCTAATGAGGAGCAGATGCGACCATAGAGCTGACTGCTGAAAACGTTAACTCCAATTTTGTGGTGCATTCTCAGGATATGTCAAAAGTATTTACTGGAAAGTTGAAGTCGTCCACTTTGTGATATACAGCATTCTTAAGGCCAGTGCTGGTAACTTTCAGCTTAACGTCAAGATAATCTGCTTCTTTATTATCAAGTCCGCATCTGTTAGCTTCTAAGCTATCTGGATAGATACTTGGAATAATTTTGTCCAAGCGCTTGTAATTGAAGATACATAAGTCATCGATGTATCTGGTGGTCTTGGACAGTAGTCGTGCTACTCCAATCTTTTTCTGTTTTATATTCAATGCCTTTGAACTGATGAAAGTGATCTATCAATATTCGGGTTTTTTATATTTATATTTTATTTTATTTTTTTTTACCTGAATAGTCTCAGAAATTTAGGATTGAATTTTATGAACTACAGGGGGTGGACAATTTTCCGAATTGTTTTCATAAATAGGCAGTTGAGGTGCAGATCAGTTTACTCAATTGCCAGTTGCAGCAGTTTTCACAGTTTCCAGCTCGTGTTTTTTGCACAGGCAGCAACCGCCAAAACACGAGCTCCCAAATGTCTGAATACTTCATAAAGAACTCGGTTTTATTGCAGGTATAGTGCTTATTTAAGCTTGGGGGGGGGGCATCGAAAGTGACGAAGGCGATGTTTTATTCAAAGCCCAACAGAAGTGTCAGTGGCACTAAGCGGCGGGTATTTTAATCACTAACACTTCATTTTTCAGATTGGTCAATGAACTGGAGGAGTGATAAAATCTTTTGGAATGCTCTTTTTCCTAGCTGACCATAGTAAATAGTAGATAGTCTGATCTATAGTAAAAATGAATAGTCAATATTTTTGAATAGAATGCATTAAAATTGTTTTATGAATACATTTTCAAATTTCCTATTGATGTTTACGAAGCATAAGTAAAATTGTTTAAGTTTGCTCTAAGAATCTATAGAGTTATAGCTTATGGACTCTGGAACCGCATGCAGACGATTTAAAAGTATGCGAAATGTTGATTTTGTCAGTCTTCATCATTAGCAGAGGATAGCATTCATCAAGGATTAAGTATTGAATCTCTTTAAATTTTCATCTTATTCAATGATCTTTCATTTCATGGAACTTGTAAACTTGGCACGTCTTTTCATGTCACAAGGCTTGATATGGATTAAGTTTATTCAAATATTTAATAAGTTAAAAAAATGAAATTGCTTAAGTCTATATTCAATGCCTTGAATGATGAAAAATGATCGATCAATCTCGTTACGATATTTACATTCTGAAACAAGTTGTAAAAAAATAGAACTCAACAATATTTCTGTCTCAGAATGCATTGAACCTATGATAAATAGTAGACATGAACTGGTCAGTTGCCCAATCATAAGTGAAATTTTTTAAGTCCTGTTCTCTCCTGATCTGTATTAAATGTTAGTGTTTATGTGCTGGCATTCGTGTCATGTAGCATCGCCCTCTCAAGGCCGAAGTACTGGTTACTGCTTCTATTGTAAATTATCGACCATAAAAATGAAACGGAGCTTGCACATCATGTCTTTTGAAAACATAAATTCGCTCCCGATCAGACTGGTCAACTGAAGTATATATGTATAAGTACCGGCATGTATAATGCATGTTCATCTATTTGTTTAGAAGTTCATGTCATCGCGACGAATTAACAAACATTACAGTAGACCACAAAGTTTCTTTCATTACTGTCACATACGAGTACATGTAATTTTCCGCATGCAGCATTGTTCTTTTTATGATACAAAGCAGTGGTAAGTCTATCGAAGGGGGGTGCGCCCCTATCCGCGGGACGGGGTCCGGTAACACCAGCCAGCCCGTCGAAGACATCACTCAGCAACAAGGCTTATCTAAATGTATTTTCTGTGTTTCCCACTGGAAACAAACATTCGTTACTCATACCATATACCACTAATTCCTCGCATCTTTATTTTCAGATTCCCTAAGAGAAGAGAAAATTGGGAATGAGAAGACGATTGAAGAGGTGATCGAGAAAATGTTGAAGGATGCAACTGACCGCGGCAGAGGGAGGAGGAGGTGACAGTCCGGGTCGAACAAGTTCTCCTCGCCAAAGCCATTGCGGGTGGAAGCAATTGCCTGCACAAAACCACACCAACGAGCTAGGAGTCGCAAAGCCTGCACTGGAAGGACGAGATGTTCTGGAGAAGTTGAATCGAACAATTTCGCCTAAAATCACATTGGACTGGTTATCTGAACATTTTTAGTTTTAGTATAGAAATCCAGATGATTGTTGATATTACGTGCGCTATTTCTAGATTTCATATATGTATTTTTTGTAATATGATGTTATTGAATGAATGCTGTCTTCGTTTTCAACAATTGTTAATTGACCTAGCACAGGTTGTAGTTCAGGACTAGGAAAAGCGTGTGTAGTTAGCGGTATAATTTTTATACGAGTGATTCAGATTGTAAATTAATCGGCTTATCGTCTCCAGTCCAATAGGAATATAGAGCGAAAAAAAAAAATATAAACAAAGCAGGTGGGATGTTTTTTTTATTTTTTACGCATATGTAGCGATTTTAAAAATCGGCCAAAATCCGATATCGGATATAGAGCGACAAAACAGGTGGGATACCGCATATGTAGCGATTAATCGGCCAAAATCCGATATCGGATATAGAGCGACAAAACAGGTGGGATACCGCATGTGTAGCGATTAATCGGCCAAAATCCGATATCGGATATAAAGCGACAAAACAGGTGGGATACCGCATATGTAGCGATTAATCGGCCAAAATCCGATATCGTATATAGAGCGACAAAACAGGTGGGATACCGCATATGTAGCGATTAATCGGCCAAAATCCGATATCGGATATAGAGCGGAATATCAGGTGCAATGCCGAGACGAATTCTCGGGCATCGGCAAGGCATCGATTTTATGGGAAATCGACGCCGCGATGCCGAAACGAGATTTCATGCTTCGGCCCGATGAAATTTTTACCACCGGGAAAATTTTATTGTACATTTCAGACCGCAATCGCTGCCCAACAAAATTAAATATCAAATATGGACGCGGGCTCTGCCAAACCAGTTCAATGAGCATCGACGGGAGAGAGAAATTGCGACCATTTTGTAGAGGTCAGTTCTAAACTTCTGATATGAATGCGATTTTTATGTGAGTTCTCAGTTTGTCACTGCCTCCGAATGTTTCGAGTTTACCAACATTGAGTCATTCTGCTGTTAGTCCCTGGAGCGTTTCGTGGCAAGATGACAGTGATCAACAGTAGTTTGCACGTGTGGCCTAAATATTGCATAAAAGTAATCAGTGAAAACGGTAAGCTATGCGAATGTTCATTTATGAATTGTAATTTTGCATCTAAATAAAAAGGCTCCATTATCTTGCATTTTAGACACGAACCGCTGGTTTACAGGAATTTATGCTGAAAATACAGCTAATTGTAACCAAACCAGCACATTGAGTCTTCATGGCATGGAAGAAACTTTGAACTTTTGCAAGCCTATAATTGTTTAGCAGAGGTGAGTCTCACATTTTTTTGTCACTGTCCTCCGAATGTTATGGTTTTGACAGTTCTACATCCTTTACTGTTGATCCATGAGCATTTGTTGCAGTATGGACGTCCGGGTTTTTTCTTTTTTTTTTCCGGGAGCAGCATGTTTTTGTGTCGGGTTGTCCTTGTGTTAGATGTGTAAGTCTACAGGAAGTCAACGAACTAGGCTTCATATATTCTAATGGTGTACAGCGAATATCAAGCGAGCAGCTAGCTTTTCAATGAAGCAAAGCGATTGGCGCGCTGCATTAGCATTCGAAAAGCATCTCTAATCGCGAGCGAACAGCAGCGTTTTTGCTCCTAAATTAGCATTAGCAAGCTTTTTGCCAGCATTTTGCGAGGACAAAACGGAAGCTATGCGCTCGTTATTCGCTCGAGATGTGTGCTAGCTAATCGCGAGCTTTTTTCCCAGCGGGAGGTTCGTCCTGGCTGCTTTCTCCAGAGACAAATAGACTTGTATTCACAGGAACTTCATCGGACTCCACAAGTTGCTCATCCTCGGATGATATTTCAGTATTCCACAGCTGCTGTAACGCTTTACGAGCTACCGCTCTCTTCGACATGATGATCGAAAAAAAATAAAGAAAGAAAAAAAAAAGAAAAAAATTAAGAAAAAAAATAAATAAAAAAAAAATAAAAAGAAAAGGAAAAAATAAAATGCCTACTATTCTGTGTAGCGTGATCCTTCCCTAAGGCGCAGATTGGACGCAGATAAACCAATCAGCGACCTAAACTCATTCCCTCTTTCTCAGGTCATAATGACCGGTTTCGTACTTAAAGGTAAATCGTTGATTTAAAACGAAACTAATGCTTTTATCTTGATTAATCCATGATGAATATGCAGGGCATCGTTCGCTTGAAATTAAAAAGGGTCTCATTTTCAACTATCGTGCAGTATTTCAAAATTATTAAAACTTATTTTTCAAAAAGGCACCGAATGACCGGTCCCGGCGTTCTAGTGTTTTGGTGACGTTACAAGTGAGTAATATTGATTTAAAAATATTTTTATCCGGGTTTTTTTTTTTGATTTTTTTTTTTTTTCAACCAGTGTATTTGAATATTCCCAAAAATTTCATATGGATGCTGAAACCAGAAATTTTGTCAGGAATAGATGAGGAGGGATCCATGCTCTTAACCCTCATACGGCGCACGTGTAGCATTTGTTACACTTTTATCTTTGTCTTGTCATTATTTTTCTTACAGTGCTTCCTTGGTGTCATGCATCGGTGACATCTTATACATGTTCATTGGCTATCATTTTGCACCGTTATTAGTAATTTAGATGGTGGCGTACTATATTTAAATACACAGATTTAATCACCACCTTTATTTGGCGCACCATGTAACGTTTGTTACATTATTGTTCAATGACTTTTGTATAATATCAGCAATCTTGATTCAATCTAATTATTTAGTTAGACTGACGCAGCAATCTTTAGGAATAAATTTCAACAACGTTCCTCAAATCATCCAATGAGTAGATCGACAACTCAAGGACCAATCAGAGAAGTTCTGTTGTTCGGTTTCTCAAGTATTCGCATTTCATTTCATTCATTCAGCACGCAAGTTATGTCAGGTCGTCGAGTCGCCGCGCAGAGAGCAATTGCTGCTTTGTTTGAGAATGAGACGAGTGATGATGAAGCATCGGACAGCGCCTCTGAGACTGAGGATAATGTTTTAGACGAATTGTACAGTGAAGTCGATTCAACAGACGAAGACAGGGTAGATGAAGTTGACCATACACCAAACACATCAGCTGGCCTTCCTAACCATGTGTCCGATTTTCAATGCAGAAATTCAGATATTTCCTGGTCATCAACTCCTCCGTCATCATCTCAAACTCTGTCCCACAATATCTTTTGTGATATTTTCGGTCCAACGGCAAGCGTTCGACGTTCCGCTGGTACTAAGCGACTTATGATGGAACAGTTTATAACTTTAGAAATGCAAAATCTGATTATTGTTCACACAAATGATTATGCACGAAGTTTGATCCAGCAACAAGGAGAAGACAGTTGGTTAGCCAAGCGTTGGGAGCCTCTTGACAATACAGAATTGATGGCATTCATTGGAGTTCTTTTGCTGATCGGAATCTATCGATCTTCACATGAAAATTATGAACAACTATGGAGTGAAAGACATGGTCGCTCTCGTCTGCGTGCTACCATGAGTCTATGCCGGTTCAAGCTTCTGCTGAGAATGATTCGATTTGATGATAAAAGAACAAGGTGAGATCTAAGTACGAGTATTTGATATATGTCTGCGTTATTCATGTACATCCTCTCTTGCAGGTTAGAAAGACGTAGTCGTGATAAGCTGGCAGCTTTTCGGGAATTCATGAACTTATTTGCCAGTCGCTGCCGTGCGTGCTATGTCCCAAATGCTTACGTGACTGTTGACGAGCAACTTATCCGATTCCGCGGAAAGTGTCCGTTTCGAGTATATATGCCGAAAAAGCCAGGTCGATACGGAATCAAAGTATGGTTATTGAATGATAGTAGCAATGCTTACACGTACAATTTGCAAATATATTTGGGCAAGGAAGGTCATCTGCCAGAAGATTGGTTTAGCCAAACGAGTTGTTCTTGATTTATGTCGCCCTTTGTTTGGATCGGGTCGGAATGTAACTGTAGATAATTTTTTTTACTTCGGTCCCCCTAGCAAAAGAGCTCCTGCAAAATAAACTGTCCTTACTGGGAACTCTCCGAATGAACAAGGCAGAAATTCCTGATGCAATGAAGATAACACGCGGAAGAGAAATGTATTCGTCAATGTTTGGATTTCACGGACTCCTTACGCTTTGTTCTTATATGACCAAAAGGAAAAAGCTGGTAACTTTACTTTCAACAATGCACCATGAAGTGGCTGCACTGTGTCTGAGGACGAAAGTCATAGTCGAAAACCTGTCATGGTACTGGACTACAACTCAACGAAAGGTGCGGTAGATTCCTGCGACGAGCGTGTACAAACATATTCATGTAATCGAAAAATCAATCGCTGGCCTATGAAACTATTTTTCAATTGCGTGGATCTTGCAACCTTGAATTCTTGTATTCTTTGGCGGATCATGCATCCTGAAGACTATTCAAGGAAATTACAAGCTCGTCGACTTTTTATCAGTGACCTCTGTGAAGAATTGATAATACCTTTGATCGAAAAAACGATCGATCAATCCGTACATGCAAACTCCGGTGAGAAAGGCTATTATTTCCACTAGACTTATTCAGGAGGGATCTTCATCGACTTCAGCAACAGTTGCACAACAAGATGGTAAACCTCGTCGTTGCAGTTTATGCAAAACACGCCGACTAGTACGTAAAGTTTGTGATACTTGTCGCTGCCCTGTGTGTCCTGATCATGCGTCCTTCGTCTGTCTATCATGTAAAAATGAATGACACTGACATTTTATACATAAGATTGAGAAAAATATTGTAATAGATTGATATTAGATACGTAGACATATATCAAATAAGAACTTCAAAGCAATTTTCTTATCTCTATCTTTTGGGAATAATCTAGGCCTACATTTGATACAATTGAGATGACTATTTTAAGTTCCTAATTCTATGGGCTTCGGGGGTTATAACAAAGTGTTGGGATGTATAAAAACAGATAATCATTCAATGTAAGTGTTAATTGCATCTAATATATAGACTTATTGGCGGATAGCCTTTGTGAATTCGAAATAAGTATATAGTGTAACAAATGTTACATGTGCGCCGTTGGTGTAGGGAAAAACAGTGCGCCGTATGAGGGTTAAATAATCTTTTGGACCACGGGAACGTGAAAAATATCATATAAAATTTTTCACTGTATACATAGTTTTTTTTGAGTCGACACTCTACCTACATCTATGACCTTGCCTATATTCATGGGTATCATGAGGTCTCTCGATGTGTTAAACGTCCCCTTACTAGGGCGTGGCGGTGCTGACACAGGCTTTTATCTGAAGAGTTGTGATCTTTTCGTGCGGATGCCCTTCCTGGCGACTTCCTATGACACTTTAGGGATTCTACCTCTGGACAGGAACTCAGCAACTGTGCCACGGAGACCACTGTCATAGTTTTCTACAAACTCCGAGCATTTTAAAAATAACCTGCAATGCTTCATCTGTCGCCGCGAGAACTGAAAGAAATCTCGTATGCGGAAACAAGAGTTTATAGTTTGCGAAACAGTGCTGCCTTGATGCGAGTTCATCGCCATAATCATGTGCTACTATTTTTGAATGGTTGGGTGGAGCAGACTCATGACTTGTACTATACTTCATAATCAGTTACGGTGATGTTTAAAATACAAGACTGGGAACTAACACGTTGAACAGAATTATGTAACAAGTACTGGCATTAATGTATAACAGGTACTAGATGCTTGAAGTTGACTTGTTTTCCACATAATTTTAATCAATAGATCAATGTGAATCAAAACTCATTTCATTCCAATTTTTATTTTTCTCAAGTTGTCATCAGTTGATATTAAAAAGGAGCTGCACCACGACCACGGCCAAATGCACCGCCACCGCGGAATTGCATGTCCATACCGGCTCCAGGTCCAACGTCTTTGCCACCTTGATCCATAGAGGCAGGTCCTCTTCGGTAAGCTACACGACCATCCTGAGCACCGGCTGGCGCTTCAGAGGGTGCTTCGCCGGGACGGGCGGGACGAACGGTATCGGGTCGTCCAGCTCGTTTCAGGGTACTAGGGACAATTTCTGGAGGAAGATGGAGGAATTCTCGCAGATATGTGATTCCTTCGTTAGAGAGGAACCAATAATAGTGACGCCACGCATACTGGGTTCGAACGTAACCTCGAGACGCTAATGATTCCAGCGCTTTGATGACAAGAATATTTTGCACATCAATGTCAGGATGCTTGTAGCATGGACGCTTATCTTTCTTGGCAACAATTACTCCCTCTTTGAAAAGATATTCGTAGATTTTAACGCGATCTTTCTTTGACATCAACATGATTCAACTTGAATTCTGCAATAAAATAAAACGATAAGAATTAGTTATGTTGAAATCATGCGTGTTGAATCCAGATTTCCCTGCTACTTACAGCAAAAAAGTGGATCAAATGACTCGTTCTTTCGTGTTTAACACCTTTATTTGTATAGTATGGAGAAAATTATCAGATCTGTGAATTTGCCGCAAATTCAATCCACTCTCCACTATACTATACCATTAAAAAACGGATAAATCACATTTGATCATATGGTCAGCATACTCAATTTCATCTCTGACATCAACTCTGTACGTAACAGGTTTTACAGTAAATTTCATTACAATGCTTCCGAAATGCAAATTTATGAATCAATCACTGACTGAATATTGCAGGCTGAAAATGGTGGAAGTGAAATTGATAATTGACCTAAGTAGTGTTTCTTGTATGAAGTCATTAAACCAATAAGTAATAGTCTTTCTTTAAAGCGAGTTAAACCCCTTAACTACAAACTAACTACTAACTTTTAACTAACTAACTAACTTTTAAGCGAGTTTTTAACCCTTCATCCAACTATGGCATTCAGTACAAGCATTCAAGCAGTTTGCAAGTTATTAGATCAGAATATAAACACGCCTTGTCACTCCAGCTTCAAAGTAGAAATTAAGTATGTACAACAGACAATAATCCTGGTATCTCTAGTTCTTGCATTATGTTGCCTATAACATGAGAACTATCATTTATATGAGCCCAACGCAATCATCGCATTGCATTGCATCTTTCGACACTTGCAAACGATAAACAGCTGAAATATTGGTATCATCTCTTCATGCACAAAATCAGTACGCAGATAGAGACAAACCCACGAGATTCAAGTTATAAAGGATATTTAGAAACAATGCATCATTCTATCAGCAGAAGAAAGTCAGTAGAGACGTTGAATTTAATTAAATGAAACTAGGTATTACCGCTTCAAGTGTTATAATGTCAACGGTATCTTTTGCTTAATTAAAGGTAAAAATATCATATCCAATACTCTTGCAATCATAATATCATAAACTCAGATTCCGTGAGGCAGTGATTAGTCACCATCACTAGGACTTAAACTTGCATCCTGAGCCAGTCTTTCTGCCTGATGATGATGGTAAGAATAATAGAAATTGCATTACTTTACATGTTATAAGTGCATTCGGACATGACATAAGTTACTTCGATGAATAGTGCAGCTGTTCTAATGCTTGAGGAAAAACAAGTGGTTATAACCAAGAAGCAGTGTAGTCAAGTTACACTTATATATTATAAGCAAGGCTTATATATTTTACAACATGCGATAGTAACGATCAGCATGCGGCACGCCACGATCAGTAATAAGAGGAACGCTCACATCACTGATCGGATTGAAGCTACCGCTTACTTCTTTCACACAGTTTTTCTCCTGTATTAGACAAGTGAGGGCCTATTTCACTGAAAATTTCGGAGATGGTAGAACCGAGGATGGCAAACAAAATATAATTTTTGGGAAATAGAACAGCCAGATTCCATAATTCTCAAGTGCCACTTTCTTTACAAGCACTGGATAAGTGAATATATAAGGACTAGAAACGATGATTGGATGGCGTGTTGTTACTAGTTATTTATCTATATTTGCAGGCCTCCCACCACTAACGAAAAACATTTTTCTAGGTTTTCTAAGATTATATTTCAAAATTGACGTCATCTGACTAGATCAATTTACTATTATCAATTTGAAAATTGAAAAAAATCTGATTTAAGGGATAAGGCCCCAATTTTTTCATTGCATTATACATGTCATGACCTGCGATCATGATTAGAATTTTAGTGCTTAACTTAATTCATGTTTACCGCCTCTTGTTGTAGATAGACTTACATGTAAATCATGTTTGGCAGTGGCGGCTTGTCTTGGCATCAACAAAAGCAGCGTGAGTAGGCCCTGGTGAACTCTCGTGATTTATTTTTCCTCGGGATCATAATCCCAGGATCACGGAATTGATGTCATATTAGGAAAGTCAGAATCCACGATTTAGTCAACCTGGATGCACAAAATGTTACAAGCCGCCACTGATTTTTGGTATTTCTTCTTAACTCAGACACACCAGCTATTGCATGATCTAATAAGATAAAAGATTCGAAAAAGTGTTTATCAATGTTATAACTGCCTATTATATGCCTGTAACGGCATTTTCCCGAAAAAAATATTTCATAATAAAACTGTATAGGCCTAATGAGTTTGGTTGGAGCGCTATTGTCACGATAACAAAATAATTCTTGACATTAGAGTTCGACGATTATTCTATTATCTATACCTGCATTCTGTCTTTTGACCTGAGACTACTGTTTGATCATCTACGGTTTTCGCTTCTTTAGATTTACTATTTCCTCTGTGAGCTGACGTTTTCTTTGCAATCCCATTTCGATTTGCGAACTGGCACGTTGAAGAGCCACTTGGTCCAGAGGTTTCATCAGCGGTTCTTGCGACCTTTTGTTGCCCTCATTGACAGTTTCCTTTGCTACTTCAACACACTTTTCCTTCTTGAGGAATTTCAGCATTCATCTCAATGACCGATAACTCTTGTGATACACCATCACTGTCACTGCGTAATTTGTTTTCGTCATGGCATTTCAGCCTTCTCTTGACTCTAAATCGCTTTGTTGCAAGTGCAAGTCTTGAGATGGCTGGCAACGACTGCGAATCAAGCTGTTTATTGGGATGCAAGTACTGTGCATTTTTGGAAGTGTATTCTTCACAGGTAGGTTGTCTTGTAGATACTTGGCTGCCGTTCTGAAGAACTGCAAGCACTTACGGCGGAATACTTCTTCCTTTTTTTCAGATATTTCCTCCTCATGCAACAGGCTTTTTGCTCTGGCACCAACATCTATCTTCGATAATTTAACGTTCCTTTTGTAACATCGATTCCGGCAAGTTTATCACCATCTAAACGCGATTCATTGTCAGATGATCTCTTCATAAACTTAGACACAATGTCTTGGAGGAATTTTGCAATGCTGGTGAACATTGTGAATCATGGGTTCATCTCGCTGCAGTTTCAATAGATACGCTTCAAAATCAGTTGCAATAAAAGCAACAAAACAGATTTTCTCTCTCGAAATGGGATCTTCGAGGGTTTTAGAAATCCACTTATACCTTGACGTTTCTTCGATTTCCCGTTTGAAACTTTTCTGGGTTGGTAAAAACTTTGATAAATGCTCTTTCAAGTTGCTCCATACTCGAGTAGTCGTAAGCATGCCATACGCATTGACAGCCACCGAGATGTCACATGACGCAAAGCGAATCGAGCAGCCAACTCCGTAATAACCTCCATTGACAAATAGCCTTTTCTTCTTGAAGCTGATAATTTGAAAAAGTAACTTGTTTCCAGAATGAATCCATCGTTGTCAAAGTCTAACATTTGAACTCCTTTCCTGAATGCGTCATGTATTTGGTGTATAGAGTGCATGACCCAATATCCATATTTGCTGGGATAGCACATAGAAAAGATCACTGAGAACACATGACTTCGCAGGAGCAATTATCAGTAAAATTTTCCATCAATTATCAAGGAAGATCTAAATAAATTTCAACACTGACGATGAAATAGCAGATTTTAGGAAATAATTCTGGTATTATTTAGGTTAGTTTGGTTGAGTGGGAGGCCTGTATTTGTATGGGGAGGACTAAGCCTCCGAACACCTGAAATTGACCCACCGAACTCTTAGGGTTCGATCGAACATAGGTTAAGAACCACTGCTCTAAGGCCTTCGGTAGCATTCGGCAAGACGCCATGTGGGCAGTGATGAAATCATGCGGAGTAGATGCTAAGATTATCCAAATTTTGAAGAGCATGTACTACAGTGCCAAAGCTGCAGTTAGACTTGGAAATGAAACTGATGACTGGTTCACACATGCATTCCAGACAGGACGATTCCTTGTGACCTGTTATTTTACTTTGTATAGCTGGAACGTGTAATAATGTGGCAGGGATGTCAATTCAGGGACGTCCTATCAGCAACCCAAGCCTTGCCGATGCGCATGAAAGTTGGTAGAACTGGAGAATAGCCTAAACTTAGTTTCTCATAGTTAGTTAGATCATAATTCTTTTAATTGTTTAGTGATAAAATGGAGGAAAACATGGGTTACGTATTTATATGGAGAAATTATAGTACATTTTTTATGTTGTCTTTGAAGATTGCTCCGAGTTTTAGATACTGACCGTAGCTAAATAAAAATGGATGATTACAAAACTCCATTCATAGTACTCAATAAAAAACATGATTGAGAGTAGAATAGACGAATTTCAGTTAGCGTAAAATTCATTTTAAATTTGGCCGGAATTGTGGGACACCCTGTATATTGCCTTTCTTGCAACTACATTGCAACATAAACAGCATGCTCATACGAGCATTTTTATAGTATACCGATACATACTATAACTTTTATAGCCGAAGGTGTTGCTATAAAGTGGTTGAAACCGAGTTTATGTGTCTAGAAAGATGGTGTTTTCGTGTCTACGGTACTATTCTGTGATGTTTTACATAACTATCATGTTCACTACTGTCTTTTCTCTTTGATCCGTTTATATTTTTAATCATTTACTTATTTCTTTTTAATATTTTATTTCATTTTTACTTGCATATTTATAATCTTACTGTTATTTCATTTTATTCACTGTTTGTAATGTACTTGAGTTAGCAGTATCATTTCATTGTATTATCATAGTATTTTCATTATGGTGTTGAATCTGATTTAATTAGGCCTATTTTTAAAAATAACTTTGATTTACTTCTCTTATGATTCCGCTACTTTCCGTTTTTGACTTTAACTTCACTATTTGATCGGTGATATTGTGACGTAGCTTTAAGTAACTCCACTGTAAATCACGAAAATTGTTGCAATATCAAAACTTTAAGCGCATAAGAAACGGACTATTTAGGTAAGTAAATTTCATTGATAACCAACTACGTACCCTAACGCAGCCTACAGCTAAATTGCTAATAGAGCAACTGATTGAATACTTAATAATGTACACTACTTAAAATATCTGAAAACAAAACTAAGGTAAAATCAAGGTCGTCTTGGTAATATGAAATGTAAGCATGGGCAGCTTGAAATTATGCAGTTTACAGGGCTGCCACTCTTATCAGAAATAAAAACCGGAAAGTCAAATCGGAATGGGCCCCCCTAGATTACGTAGTCGTGGGCCCCTTCAAAGTAAGAAACTTACGATTATTCGATATCACATAACCCGGTAAGTTTTGAAAGCGTTAAGGCAGACGTTGGGTCTCTTCTAATAAAGATGCTTCTGAATCGTCACAGTTAGCAAGTAAATGTATTAAATTATTACTGATGCCTATTCGATCATCAGCTTCATCAAGGTGCACCAGAATATATGACTAGAGTAGCTACTATTTTCAGGGGAACCGTTTTCGAAGGTTAGACAGAGTGTATTACAAACACCCCTCTACTTCCCCCCAAAGCAAAATCAGCATGAAGTTATAGAACGATTGACGATTTCAGCTCGATAAAAAGACTGCATAATCTGCATGTAGGCCTATGGATGATTTTACTCAACTGTTTCAAAGACAACTTTCTTCATTTCGATCAGAAGTTTTACATTCAAATTTATAATGCACTATTCTCGTGCAGCTTTGCCATTTTCTATTAATCGTGCCATGACGTCACACGGTGAAGGATCACATCTTTGTTGTGAAGAATTTTCATGCTACCACTAGGAAATTGCTGTTCAGCTGTTCTACGTTTGAAAGACCGCTTCAGCAGAGCGGTCTGGTCACAGCAAATATCTTCATACAAAATCCATGGTCAGCGCGATTTAAATGCTTGGGAAAGCCATTTTCCTTGAGAGAGCCATCATTCTTTCGAGAAATCGAGAATGTGTGGCAGAATCTTCCTTTCTATGCTGTATAAAATATACCGAATGTCATGAAGGATAGGAATATCTTCATGCAGGATGGAATGCCAGCGCACTACTACAGACCGATAGTTAATTATTTAAACAGCACATCTCCCCAATCCAGGGATGAGAACGCGGTGCCAGAAAAAATCCGGAAGATATCTTTTAGGGGCCCAAATGTTACCTTTTCTGGGGCCCATTTTCAGTTTTGATATGATTACAAGTAATCCAAGATTCAATTTTAAATAGTTATGAATCTGTATGCGCCTACACACTATATCCCATATGGTGGGACTAAAAATACATTAATTATTAATGCATTAAGGCCATAGATAATAATTAATTGGAGCTCAACCATTTTGAGGCAAAGTATCACAGACAAAACCTCCAGCCTTTTATAAGTGTAACTAGTAGAGTTTTGATGTTTTTAAAGCGCCGCAGGCGAAACCTGCACCCTTTTGGGAGTATAGCCAGTTGAATTTTGATGTTTTATAAAGAGCAGCAGGCAAAACCTAGAGCCTTTTGGGAGTGCAACTAGTAGTGCTTTGATGCTTTATAACGCTTCGCAGGAGAAATCTCCACCCTTTCTGGAGTGCAACTGGTATAATTTTTATGTTTAATAAAGCGCCGCAGGCAATACCTCCAGGCTTTTGGGTTAAACCTCTGACTGTTTAATTCTCTAATATTTAGCTAGATGAATAGAATGAATGTTCAATATATCCCTCTAGTAGAATTTCTCAAAATTAGGGTACTTTGAAAACTTCCCACCACCAATAAGATAAAAAACATTCCCGGTAAACTCTTGTTTTATTTTGAACGACGAATGAAACGAATTATCAGAGAGTCTATTAAGTATCAAATCAATTCGCAGGTCTTCTTCACAGCTTTTGAAGACCACAACTTAGGTCATCACTATACTCCCCATCACAGAACTGACAGAAGTTACTTGGGTCACTTGTTTATGTTTGAGGTTGTGTATCCATTACAACAGGTTGAGTTGAATTGGAGATACTTCGAGATTTTGTTTTCTTCATAGGCCTATTTTCTTTACCTTTGTTTCTAGGAGTGGATTCGTTTTTCTTCTCTGATTGTTGAACTTTGGAAATACAGTTGGAGGTAGTCAAGACAGCGGATATCTTTGGTTTCCCAGCTGCACTTCATCTTTGTCGCTCACACGATGAGGTTTATTAAGCGAAATATCTGATGAGTGTCCCATATTACCCGCTAAGCTATAAAAGCTATAAAAATATTTGATAAAATTCTTATATTGAAAAAGTGCAATATTGTAAGCATAGCACAAGACCCAAGCTTCTATATCCAATGCATTTAAATTCATGAGAAAACTTGATTGATGATATAATAATAGCTTTACTGAAATCTAAATTAAACATCAGCCCTATTTTTTGCCTACAAAAATTCGTATATCACTTGCATTTATATCACACAAGCGGAAGTATGCAGCCGATTTCGCTTTAATTTTGTGTTTGCAGCTAATGATCACATCAATAAATAACCACATTTATTATTCCAGACTATTTGCAGGAAGTATCTTTTTTCGAAGATATTCGTTAAGTGTCCCATATTACCCGCACCTACCATAGTAGAATTTTGATATTTTCAAAGCCCTGAAGGCGAAACCTCCACCCTTTATACTACTAGAATTTCGATGTATTCAATGCTCTGCAAGCGAAACCTCCTGGAATGTATACAGCACTTTCTCGCAGTCTCAAAAGGGCCCCTTCACAATCTCAAAAGGGCCACTCACGATCTCAGAAGGACCCCTTCACAATCTCAAAAGGGCCCCTCACGATCTCAGAAGGACCCCTTCACAATCTCAAAAGGGCCCCTCACGATCTCAGAAGGGCCTCTTCGCAGTCTCAAAAGGGCCCCTTCACAATCTTAGAGGGGCCTTCGCAGTCTTAAAAGGGCCCCTAACGATCTAAAAGGGGCCCTTTCGCAGTCTCAAAGGGCCCCTTTTAGATCGTTAGGGGCCCCTTAGCAGTCTCAAAAGGGCCACTTCACAAACATCTTGAAGAACACTTTCAAACTTTAAATTGTTCAAAATCCAAATAATTTGTTCCCTGGCAAAACACTTTCTCACTACTTAGTTTCTAAAAAACCCCGGAAATCCGGTTAAAACCGGAAGAGTGGCAGCCCTGAGTTTAAAATCATAAGTAACTGCTCACAAACTAACCTTTTCAGGTCTTTGAGGGAAAATTAGATATCGAAAGTAATGGAAAGGAATAGTCGCTGCAGTAGCTCATCTAACTTCTCCTTATCAACAGCGTTTATAACACTTCTCAACGTCTTGCGTCATTGCTCAATCAATAATCTTCACTAAATATATGACTATGCTTATTAAAATGTTGACCCAATTACGATTTTGTCCACATCGAGTTTTAGCACCTATGGTTCCTTCAATTTTCTCAATCGCATTATGTGCATTCATTGAGATATGCTGTGCTGCATTGCTTTCCTAGTACTCATTGCGAGTACTCCAGTACCCTAGTTTCTTTTCTCGAATGGCCACTCAACTATCTTTCAGTACCAGCAAAAAACTTTGGAGAGAAGCGCTAAGAAAGCAATATATGTGTAGTTTGCAGCAACGAACTCACACAGTGCGATTGGAATAATTTGAGCGAGGCCTCAATACTTCCAGACTTAAGAATACAAAATTTTTCCAGACTTTCCAGACCCACGTGCACCCTGAATATAGATGCTGACAACGGTTACAAAAGCTTTCTCATCAACATGGATTTTACGCTTCGGTCCTCCACTAACGCTGATTACAGTCAGAGGAACTCAATCTGAACTGATGAAATTAACTGAATCATTAGGTATACATCATAGTCGCACATCTGCGTACAATCCCAAAGCAAATGGGAAAATTTAACGCATCCATTAAAGTCGGAAAACATCACTGAAAGCTCGAGGAAGATGATGGTTTGATCATTTGCAATATTCTATTTGGACTCCGGATCACGCCAGCCGACGGACAGTGCATTTTTACTTTCTCACTGGTGATCAACCTCTTATTCCACCAGTTGTGACTGACAGTGGCCAAACGTTGAAAGAATTATCAACTAAAATTGCATCAACTGTTCTTTCGGCATCGGATGCCACAACAAAAGAGAACAAGGACTTGCAATCCCAAATCAATGCAAAATGTTGATTTTATTGGTTGAGGCTTGATACAGTTAAGAAAACAATGGAGACACCCAATCAATGACCATACAGAATATTGATGAAGTTTGATACTTTGATTAGTATTGATCTAAACGGAAAACCCGACAACGTTTCTGTTGACAGAACGAAACCTGCAATTGTTCCAGAGCAGCAAATCCTGACAAAGAAAATGGAGGAAAGTTGAAGGAAACAACAAATCTTAGCTCCACTGCCAAAAAGCAAAAACGGGCTATCACTTTCAAAAGACGAACCAGTCATACTTCGTTATAACTAAAATTGTCGGCAAGTGTTCCTTTTTATTGGGTTTACTCATTGTACCGCTGATATCGCTCCGCATTCGCAAGGGAATACCCGTAGCGATTCCTCCACTATTGACCATAGCTTTCCATGAATAGGCATTCACATGTATTCAAATTTGAATGTGCTTGTAAATGTTGCAATCATAAGATGGATTTTTGAAATTCTAAGTAGACGTGCCTCTGAACTCCTAAAGTTCCATGCATTTTCGACCCAGGGCAGCTTAAACTGTCTCAACAGGGAGTAGAACGCTTGGCTTCAAAATCCGTGGAAATCCCAAGTACCCACTTTTTCATACTACTTATGTATTGATCGAAATTTTATGATCTAATTTTGACTAGGCAATTTTCCAATCCTCAATAGAAAAAAATCAAAATTCGAATGCTTTTTTTAATTTCTTAACTCATAGTTAATAAAAATGCAGAAGTTTCTTTTCATGCGTCTCAGTGAAAGCATTTCAGATACATGTAGCAGAGAAGCAGCTTGTATTATTCATTAACAGGTATATGAAGGAAATGTTGTAAATATATTTTCAGGCAACTGTCTAACAGGCACTAATCTACAACTGTGCCTTCATTGGAGACTTGCTTGACTAGTTGCGAAAGCTACTATATATGGCATCATAAAATTTAAAAAAAATATGTAGGGATGCGGCAGCAGGATGTATTTATACAACAATGATCAACAAACTAAAACCACCAAAAGAACAATCAGATAAACATCAAAAATAAGAGACGTTTTATACTCATGTTTTGGTCAAGATACACTCCTTTAAACTAGAATCGTTGTCCGATCTAAACGCCGTAACAACACCGATTGTTCTTGGGTAATTTATCATTAGGCTAACAATAATTATGGCTGCAACAATCTCGAACGATTCACTTCATTAAACGCTCCATCATGCTATTTCACCTTTACGAATGCCTATTACCAGCCAAAGGCCAAAAGTCAGACAAAGTGAGCAAGCGTACATCGCATCTTTCATTGCTTAGCGCGCAGTGTAGCTGAGGCATAACTCAAATCATATCAAATTAAGCATCAAGGTGAAAGAAATCAGAGGTTGTCAGTGATGCTGAATAGCACTTAATGTCACGCAGTGATACTAATAATATGAAAATTGACATCTACGTTGAAAAATGGAGCAGTTTAAAATCATTAAATGTCATTCTTACTCGTCTCCTTACTTTGTACAAAATCACGCTGTAAATCTCGCGATAAAATTTTTCTGAGAAAGTGATCTAGGTGATTTGAATCCTGGCTCTTTTGCTCGAGTTTTAAACAAACTTTCTCTACTAGCTTCCATGCCATCAGTTCAATGCTGAGATTGATTTTTCATAACAGCTCACGCATCTTTGTCGACAGCTGATGCCAAAGTAAACTAGGGCAATGCATTTATAATTTACTCGGACGAACATTCACTAAACGATGGAGTGTCAATCCTATGACAGCAGCAAAATGTTTCAATACATATCTGATTTCCAGGAATAGTGAAAGAGTGAATAGCAACAGCCTATCTTGGCTCTTCCTAATCTCATGCGAACTAAGAGCAGCTAATATCATAGGGTGTCTGCTACCACAATGACTGCCATCGTGAGAAATCTTACCGAATTACAGACGATCGGTCTGAATCCAGAAGTGTCTCAGTCAGTTGAAATGGTTTGAATATAAAGCAGTGCGCATGCTTTGGATGACAATTCATTCAAAAAGCAGAATGCAACATCACAGTTCTATGTCTATTAGATAGTAATGAGAATCCTACAAAACAGAAATGATTCTGTTCACCTTTGACATGAAATTACATGGACAGAATCCATCCAACTATTGCACACCTTCGAAGGCGTGAAAGCACGAGCAGCTTGCACAAGTATCGGTAATCAAAAGAAACACCATGATTCGCAGAAATTTTTGATTTTACAAACATGTACATTCTTGTTTAAGACGCCAAAATACTGAAGCTAACTTTGCACATGGCAGTGAAGTCAAAAAAGAAACATATGACTGAAATTTTCGAAATTAATTGTTTTACATTTTCTTTTGTTATAATTCCACTAAAAAAATTACTCAAAGTCTCACTATTTTTGTGGCATCACCCAGGAAATCCGGAGTTCACTAACAGCACAATGGGTTTTTCAATTACCACATGCTTGAGGAATTCAATCTTTTTCAAGATCCACCAAGATTGACATAGATTGGTGATTAAATGGATGGCTGACATGGCAATTATCAAGCCGCTGTTGTTCATTCAAGCCTTTTTGACTAAAGAAAAGCAAATTATCAGATCACAAAGAACTCACGAATGCAAAGGGATAAACGACCACCAAATCTGGATGCAACAGCATAGAAACATTTGAAGCAGAAAAGAGTATTGGAAAAAGAGACGAAAATGTTACTATCAAGAAAAGAACATTTGCTTTGTTGAGTCTTGCACAAGCGCATCACGGAATGTTGGTCAACCTAGTTGAAGCTCGAATGCAAAACTTTCACCTCTTTTTTCTTGCCTTCCATCTTTTGATCACTACATGTGCAAGCAGAGATTATTTCGTTGTTTGCATTATCACAACTGTCAAACAAACGTAAACATATTTTCCTTAAAGTATCATACTACTCATTTTTATACTGTATATTTTCTCGCACATTCTCACTGCATGATTGGCAAGCAGGAGTATTTTAGGTTGTGCTATGAATAAAGTGCTGAGATTTTGTGAAAAGTTGCGAGATTGGTTTTCGTGGTCGTGGAGTTGCTTTTGGGCTGTCTGGTTTCTTCTTCTCGTATTTCTTGTCTATGCACTTCGCGGGCCTTTGAAATTAGGGGAAAATTTAAATTATGGTAAGTCCTTTTTTGCAGGAAAGCTTTTTACATGTAGAAAGGTATTTCGAGTGGCAGTTCGCATGGCCACAAAAATGTGTTTGTTCCTCAGGCTTGAACAATTTCATGACAAAGCTCCTAATGTCAACAATTTCCTTAGTGCTTAGTTACATGAGTTCAGCGCAAACAATGTTACCCAATGTCTCTTCGGCGATAACTACTACCATAAAGCAGCTCTGTTGGACTGGTTGATCCAGGCGGGTGTCAAGACCGAACTCTCTTGGGGAGAGGTGCAAAGCCCCTTGATAAAAGAGATGCATGATTTGCCGACATCGCGTGAATATAGGCATTTTGAAGAAATGGTGCTACATGATTAGGGTGCATAACGTGGGAAAAATCGGGGAAAACCGAGAAAAGTCAGGGGAAAATTGATTTCTGGAAACCGGGAAAAATAATGGAATTTCGAAATTTATAGCACAAAAGATTAAATATGTTTATGACTGATGACAAAATCAACAAAATTGCTTGCTGTATGAACAAAGACAAAACAGAATTTCCATATTTTCCATGTTTTTGATGAAAACATAACTATTTTTATCGCTGGAGGATTTGATCAGCAAGCGCAAATTCGCAAGAAAATGGCGGTCAAGCATCTATGATATTAATTTCAAAATATTGTACGTTTGCTATACTAATTTTCAGTAATTTATATTGTTTTAAGACAAGGAGGCCAGTTGCTTTTATGTTCTTTCTTTTAATTTTGATGCTGCGCTTTTCTCCGAAGCTGCGTCCTGATCCTCTCTGCTGATTTAGAAAAGCTGTTTTGAAGATGTCCGGACGGAATGTGTATGCTCAGCCGAGGAGGTCTGAATCCCTCCGGCATTAGGGCTGGAGCTTCGTTTTCTCATCCGACTCGCCGTTGATGTGAGCTTGATCAGGTTGATCGGTCTTCTCCTGTCTCAATGGGCGAGTTGTCTCTGGAGAATGTTCAGCAGGTTCAGATCTCTCACGCCTTGTGCGTTCATGTGCAGTACATGGCTCAGATAGGACTCAGATGACACGGTCTGAAATGTGAAATGCTGCGTTGCGTGACTCATGAATTAGTAAATACATCGCGGACCAATGGATGTTCACGGTGGGTATTAGTTTGAAGACAGAGAGATGACAAGATACCGGTACCTGACTTCTAAATTTCTTGGACATGCTCCTACATCTGAATTTCACAAAGCTCTTGAGGGAGCTGTCAATGACCTGGACAATTCTAAACTGAAGGTGGTAATGGATTCTCCAAATGTCATTATCGCAGCACATCATCTGTTGACGAATCTCGTGAACATGATGATACACAAATTTTGGACATTGGAAGTTGTTCCCTACGTATCATCGACGGTGCTCTTAGGGGCCTGCGAGTATTCGAAAATATCGAGTCGAGTACTCGACTCGACTCGATTTTCGAGTTTGACCGCTCGAGTTGACTCCTCGACATTTTGTTGTACTGTTCGAGTACTCGAACGATTCGACGAAAACTTTAACGATGATGAGTATTCGAATCGATTTGGCGAACATGCGTAAAAATATACCGTGTTTGAATAGCTTTCTTATTTCGAGTACAATTAATTTCTTTTATGACTTACTACTTTAGCGTTATTATTCAGCATTGTTTTGGTCACAGCCGGATCACGGCAATGTTGTTGAAGTTGCAATGATATGTTCTCCTAAATTGAGTCACATTTAACGACGGCCAATCACATCAAAAGGAGACGATTAACTATTCCTATCTCCATCTCTCTCCGTATGTGCACCGTTTCACGCGGGAATCAATTGAATGATTGAGTGAATTTCTCTCATTTTATCTCTACGGTGATGAATTTCAGAGCTACTTAGACAGGCCAGACCAATGCAGGATTTTCTCCACGGCTAGCCTGAGTTCCCGAATTGCCAGGCGAGGCTGCTGAACTAGTGAATCCCAATGTTATGACTTAATTCCTGTACCTTCTTTTTCACTGGACCACATGACTTCTTGACTAAACCTCAGGAAGAACCACTTTGCCACTGGCATTCGCTTACATGCATATTTGAATTCATCTATCTGTCAGTCAATAGCGTCGTCGTCAGTCTTTGAATTCAGCTCTCATTGAAAATCATAGTACAGGTCACATCATAATGCCGTCACAGTACTGTGCTATAGTAAATTTCTCGAAGTGTAACGACTTTTCATTAGTCAATCATTCAAAAGTCATTTCGACTTTTTAAAGGATTAGTTTGTTGGCGTAGTGAATGTGATCCGTCTTATACAATGCGTGTAAAGCTAATTGAAAAACGACAAACTGTTATGCAGATTTCATGAGGAAACGGGTCGTGATTCGTCCATTCCTCTTTTCCGCTGATTTTTGTGTGCCACCTTTCGTACATGCTTTCTTTGGCGGACATCCATCAGGAGGACCCCTTCATATTACAAAAAACGTACTCAATATAAAAAATTTCTCAGTATTATACCCGGAAGGCCTCGGACATATGAGTGTTGTATGTAGATATCGCTGTCGCAGATAAGGTTATTATCCGGTTCATTTGTCTGTAGAAATTCCTTAGCACGTTGTTGACTATTTAAGTGATTCATCAGTCATCTCATATGTTACTATTCGAATTAATGGATCCTCCTGATGACTCAGGGTCCAACCCTCAAATCTGGGGAAGAAGAGACAATAAGAGTAAGAAGGTGACGTAGACGTTGTTATTTTCCCTATGCGCTCTACTAGTAATCCTTACCATGTATTCAGAATAGTGGCACACTTGCTTAGATTATTGTAGGCTATAATATGCTTACAAGGCAAAATATATACAACGCTTAAACAAGAGGTTTTAAGAAATTGATTGCAAAAACAAATGACTGCATGCATGGAATGTTTTAAATTTGTATAATGCATGTCGAATAGCCAATCCATAATTGCATATACTTAACAAAGGATAACCCACTCACTCGATCAACGATCTATGTCATCATATACCTTATTTTCTTATTCTCTTTATTGCCTTTATTAGGCTAAGTAGGCCTAAACACATTTTTGCCTCTTAATCTTTGATCTTCGTCGCTTGCGGTTGTATTGGAAGTGGTCTGCATTTATTGGATTTTCATTATTTATCAGGTTCAGGGTATACTTACCAAATACATTCGAATCGTCGCTGAATGCTCTTGAACTTCCATAACTTTTCAGGCGGTGTTACTCAATATTTTTTGTGACTTTTACGATTTTTCTACTTTGAATACATATCACTGGTGTAGAAGCAATATGAAGTCAAGAAAGAACAGTGACCTGCCAATCAATAGTCCTGTGTGTCAGACTTGTAACAATGGAATTGATGACGATTGCCTCGCATGTTGTCTGTGCAAGAAACCTTATCATTCTAAACAAGAGTGCTGTGGCTTGCCCACTTATGTCAGCAAAGCCATATTAACAATGGACAATGTGTGTTTTACCTGTGATGTATGTAAGGCAATTGATGTCCATGATATCCTAAAACGTTTTGTGAAAATTGAATCAGAGCTTCATGACATTTGTGAACAACTAAATAGGAAGATCTGTATGGACGTCGCATCAATGGTCAATACAACTTTGAGTGAATTTTCTGAAAGACAGAACAAAAGAAACGAAGATAAACATGATGATGATGCTGATGATAGAAAGCAGCTCGGTGAATTTCTTGACGCATTATCAGTTCCAAGAGATGGTGTAACATTCACTTCTCGAATTGGTAAACGATGTGTTCGAGGTAGACCTGTAAAAGTGTGTTTTAGGAGCTATGCAGAAAAGATGCGCTGCTTTAATCGAAGATATAAGGTGAAAGATTACAACGAGAAAAACAACTGTCGTGTTTCCACTCGTCATGACTAGGCTTCGGGAGTTTAGGTTTTTAACCTAAAACCTAGGTTTTCACCTAAAACAGAGAATTTTCAGAAATTAACCTTTTTTAGATTATTGTAATAAAACAGATTTTCATCGCAAAATTTGCTTTAGTCTCAGGTAATAATGATAGCTTATGACACGTAAATTGCTGATTCAGGACAGATGAATGCCTTGGCTACGCTATTGTTTACGTTCAAGGTGAAAGTATGGGGGATTTTCAACGCACGCTCACCCTACGCACACACACAGATCTGAAGCGCGTGCGTAATCTCTATTCATCAGCTGTCAATACAGTGACGCAAATAGTTAACCAATATACACTGTGCCGGTTCTTGCCTCAGCCAATTGCAAAGTTCCATTAAAAAATCAGTCTATCCTTTCTGAGAAATTTCGATTGCTTACAGACACATCATCCTCGTAGATGAAGCTTCTGTAGACTATCGACAATCAGGCAGGACTGCTCAGTTACGACAAATTATTTTATATTTAACGTCGATTGTGAACTTCTGCTGTAACACTATGTCGACGGCTACTGTAAGAGCCAAGTGGCTAAAAGAATTCAACATCAAAGACGACGATCCATACAAGTTTATGCCCGACAGCAAGACAGTCTTTTGTAAGACTTGCGAATCAACAGTCGCAGTGACCAAAAGATCCCAGCTTGAACAACACAACGACTCCGGAAAGCACCAGAAAAACACACTACTCAGGAGAAAGCGAACGTCGGCACAGGCCCAGTTAGAAGATATAGTCCAAACTAATCCTAAGGCTTCTCGATCCAATGTCATTGGAAAGCAGCTGACAGTTGCTGCTCTCCCTGCGAATATTCCATGGAATAAACTCCGACATCCTCAGGTACGTGGCTTTCTCGAATCCAACATCGGTTTCACTATTCCGGACGAGACAACGCTGAGGAAAGTGCACCTACCTGATTGCTACAATGATGCGGTCCGTGAGATAAGAGATGCATTGAAAGAATCGCCTCTCTGGTTGGGAATCGACGAGACAACAGATTCCGAAGGGCGATATGTGGTCAACGTCATCGCCGGAAGACTGGATGCGACCGAATACCATTCGCCATTCCTCGTCGACTGTACATTCTTGGAAAAGACGGACTTGACGGAGTTGTAATGGACTCTCTTCGCTTCATCAACCCAGCTTATGAAGCTGATCAATTCAGAGTCATGCTTTCTGATGCTGCACCTTATATGATTCGTGCGGGAAAGGATTTGAAACCATTCTTCCCTAATTTGATTCACTTAACCTGCTTCGCGCATGGTCTACATCGTGTGTGTGAGATGGTAAGAGAACTCTTCAAAGATGTGAATGACTTGATCTCGACTGTGAAGAAAATCTTTATCAAGGCTCCATCTCGTGTGCTAGTTTGGAAAGATAATTCCAATCTACCTCTTCCTCCGGAGCCTGTACTAACGAGATGGGGTACTTGGCTGGAGGCTGCAGTCTTCTACGCAAAGAATTACAAGACGGTTAGAGACATCGTAAACAAGTTGGACTCCGACGAAGCCATGTCCATCGAGAAGGGGAAAGAACTGTTCCAAAATAAATTTTTGTAGGCGGATTTGAGCTTTATTGCGGCCCATTTGTCTGTGCTTCCTTCGCTTTTGACACAACTGGAAGAATCTGGCCTTTCACTCATTCAATCATTTGGTTTGATTGATCAGGCCCAATCCGTACTCTCGGACATTCCTGGAGACAAAGGTGAGAAATTGAGACTGAAGTTTCATAGCGTGTTGAGCAAAAATCCTGCTGCTGCCACCCTTCGATTAGCAATGAATGTGATCAGAGGAGAGAGTGATACTTCATCACTTCCGGACGGAATCGGACCTGATGAAGTGTCCGTGCTCAAGTTTTGTCCGGTTACAAGTGTCGATGTGGAGAGAAGTTTCTCCATATACAAAAGTATATTGACTGATCAACGTCATCATCTTACTAAAGACAATCTGCGAAAGATAATTTTCACCAACTGCTTCTACAATCGTTGATTCGTTTTAACTGCGTTGTTTTTGCTCATGTAAGTATTTTGTTTAGTTGGTAAGAAGTAAAACTTAGCTAGTTAGATGTTTTGTAATACATTATTAAATAAAAGTCATTTTTGAAAATTGACTTATTTTGATATTCTGACTAACCTATTTTGGAAAATTTGTCACCTAAAAGGTTCCTAAAATGACAAAATTCTTAACCTTTTTCCCGAAGCCTAGTCATGACAATGCCAGAGCTCAAATCGATAACGATATAAAGGTATTTGAAGAATGAGGACATGAAAAAGAACGGCCGTGATGTTATCATTCGACAAGGCAAGATCGTTGATAAGAATGCTTGACAAGTGGCTCGATATCCTTTCCCTTCGCTGTGTTTCTTTAACTCCAGGTCCATTACTAATAAAATGGATGAATCATGTTTTCATTAACACTTATTCGCCTGATGTGATCTGCGTGGTTGAAACATGGCTGAGCTGCCAAGATTCCAATGACTCATTTGAAATAAAAAAAATACGTATTATTCCGCGTTGACCGTAATACTGGTACAAACGGTGGAGTTATAGTATGCTGGATAAAGAACTCCTTCGTGTGCGAATCGCTTTTCTCTCAATCGGAATATGCATAGTTGGAAATTTCTATCCTTCGGATTCTCAAACAACATTTCCGGTGCATTTTGATTAATTTGTACTTTCCTCACGGTGGCAGGTTGAACGCAAGTATATCCTCTAATTTATGTGAATACATTATGACTACTGTCGATAAATTGTTGATGAAATTCCGGAGTACAAGATATACATGACAGGGGACTTCACATGTGACAATCACTTTGACACATCCTATTTTGAGATGGCGCTCGGCGTTGAGAATGTTGTACATCAACCTTTGAGAGGTCAAAGTGTTCTGGACCCTATATTGATCCCCGATGACCTTCTTAGCTTCTATATGAAGCCTCAGATTTTGCCACCTCTTGGATCCAGTGATCATAATGTGTTGCTTTTGAAACCGTTCACATCCTTCCCTGTGTGTGAAACATTCAAAAAAGTTTTAGACTTTCGGGAGTCATTTTTGTAATGTGCAGCAGAACTTCTTGATATCGACTGAGACTGCTTGTTTCAAGATTTAGGTGTAAACGAATCTACAGAACTGTTATATTTGCATCTTAAGAAAGCCATCGATTGCTTGCCGTGTGAATTTGTGACAAGGAAGGCCACTGAAAAAACATAGATTACTAATGTAATTAAATCTACCATTAACAAACGTTACAAGGCATAAAGACAAAAGAACTGGACATTGTCTCTTCATTATAAAGAAAAACCAAGGGACATACATACATACAGCGAAGCAAAATTGGAGTAGACTCTTTTTATCAAAGCGGTCTATTTGGGATATCAAGAATATCGTTTTTCCGGTAACTCAACTCACAATGACAATTGGTTATCACAGTGTATTCCTGATGATGCGAATATTCTTGAAGTTATACGTATGGTTAGTGATAATCTATCTTCTGAATTTGTTGTTGATCCCCCTGATGATGTGCAATTACCTTTCATCGTACTTTTTCAATTTACTCAAAAGTCACGTCGAATCACTTTAATCCAGAGTTCGGCCCAATGCAAGTGCAGGATCAGATGAAATTCCATCCATGGTGTGGTCAAAGTATTCAACTTTCATTTCTAAGCCGTTGATGATAATATTTAATAAATGTTTGTGCACTGCTGACTTGCCTGTGAGATGGAAAACAGCTGATGTTATTTTGTTTTCTAAGTCTAATCCGCCTAAACTGAATGCCATTCACCTAATCTCTCTGTTGCCCATCCCAGAACGCTTGTTTGAAAAAGAACTTATGAAATCAATTGGATCACACATAACGACTAAATTTGACTGCTATCAATTTGGGTATCGCAAAAAATCCTTAACAACTTTTGCCCTTTTGAACATTGAAAACTTCGTAACCGCGAATTTGCAAGATCATAACACCGTTGCATGTCATATTCTTTCCCTCGACCTTGCAAAAGGTTTTGACAAGGCTTCTCATAGACTTCTCATTCATAAGCTACTTCAAGTTCAACTTACCCTTACATTGATTGTTTCATTAAAAACTATTTAAAGTCAAGGTACCAAATAATCAAATGGAAAGACTTTCGTAGTGAGTCCTTTCCTGTAACAAGCCGTTTGCCACAGGGGTCATCTATTGGGTCCTCAATGTTTGGGTATTTCACGGCCGACTTGGTAATAAGGAATTGTCCGGAATTATTATTAACAAAATACGCGGACGATGTCATTGTCACTGGATCTATCCAAAGGAACTGCAGTCAGAGTCCAGTTATCCCTGCGCGTGCAGAAATTACCCAGTGGACTGTAAAGAACCACATGATAATAAAGCAAGAAAAGTGTGCTCAAATATTTATCTGACCCTCCAAATCCGAAGATTTTCGCAGTTTAGAAGTTGATAACATTCCGGTAACAAAAACTATAAAATCTCTTGGTGTCACATTGAATGAAACTTAAAGATTGAATCTCATGTTACAAATAATACCAAGCGGGGATCATCTAAATTATCGGTCCTAAGGCAATTGAAGCCATTTATAAGTAAGGATGATCTGGTTGTGATATACAACAATTGCATAAGAGGAATCATGGAATATGTTTCTTGCAATCTTCAGGCTAAAGAAAGCAAATAAATGGAAATGGTATAGTCGAGAGCACACAAAATATCTGTGGGACTACAAGTTGTGTCTGTAACAATTTCCTTCCACTAGACTATCGTCGTCTTATATTGGGGTTACGATTTCGTCAGTGATGCTACTCACCCTCTGAGCAAACTATCCCCCGAAGTAAAACTCAAAATTGTATCGCAAGCCGAAAGTGATATCTTCCTACCGTCATATATCATTTATTGTCACGATGATACGGCTATCTAATAGTGGTTTTTCTTAATTTCAGTTTGTAATTTTTTTTGTTATTGACTTCAACTTCCACTTGTAAAACGTCATTTGTTGCCTCACGATTATCATTATTGAGGCTTTGATTAAATATACGACTTTTATTATTATTATTAGTAATATCTATGAAAAATTTGCCCGACTCGACTCGAGGTGACAAAAGCCCAACTCGCAGGGCCCTAGGTGCTCTGCGAGCTGGAGACAAATATGTTTTAAAAAAATGATGGTTTATCGTCACTACTCCCCCATGTTCACATAGAGGTGATGAAATTCCTGCGAAGTTGTTTGGAAGTTTTTGAAGATCTTACGCCGCGTTGAGCGGATTATTGACGTTTCGCAATGACCCACACGTACGACCCAAATATTGTGTGACTCGATGGATTGAGAACGTATCAGTTGCGGAAGTGATCATCGAACTATTGCCAAACTTGCGAGCATATGTCGAAAATATCAAGAAGCAATCTGACCCGTCGTCCGACAAGCACATGGAGGACATGCTGAATGATCTTTTTTACGGTCTTATTTTGCTATGATCTTGTCCGTAATCACGGTATTGATCTTCATGTATATATATATATATATACATATATTTTTGTTATTCTTGATTTCGAGGTCTACAAGACCTGACTGATACCTTTCGTTTAACTTCTGTTGTTCTTTTCCTTATTGATTTTGATCTTTTCTACTGATCTTCGTATAATTTAGCGGCAATTGATTTTCTTTGCATATTAGATTAAATTGAATGTCTTTATCTAATTTCACGCATTTGTGTAGAGTCTTTTCTGTTTTTCTAAATTCATGCTTTTCCGTTGTTGTCAGTGTTTTTAGAATTATGAACGAATACCATTTTATTGCGAAGTATTTATTTAGCGACGTTTCGGTCTCTTTTACACGGACCATTTTCAAGCTTACATTATGAAAAGTGAGATACAGTAATATTGAAATTTCAAAATTATCTCAACTGTTAAAACACTTGACAACAACGGAAAAGCATGAATTTAGAAAAACAGAAAAGACTCTACAAAAATGCGTGAAATTAGATAAAGACATTCAACTTAATTTAATATGCAAAGAAAATCAATTGCTACCAAATTATACGAAGATCAGTAAAAAAGATCAACATCAAGAACTTACTTACTGACCGACCGGTTTTACGTCTTTGGTTCCACCAGTTTTGAGGGTTTGACGGTATTCCATGCCGACTCCAATGTTGAGGACGGATAGCGCTCCTCCATGCACCTCGATCCTGTGCAGTTCGACAATCGAGCCGCAGGTCGCGGAGGTCCTTGTCCACATTGTGAATCCATCTTTTCCTCTGGCCTCCTCGGATGTTCGGACCAGGCACTTCAAAGGTCATAATTTTCTTTGGCCATAGCCAGTTAGGCATACGCTCCAAGTGCCCGAACCATCGAAGGCGACTTTACCTCAGAACGCTTTTAAGGTTTGTGATGCCTAGGCATGCCTTAGCTCAGCCATCGATTTCCGCTCACTTAACTTCGTGGAGCAGATCCATCGGATCATCGCATTTTCATTTCTTTCCAGTCGGCTCACATCATCAGTCTTTACAGCCCACGTTTCTGAGGCGTAAAGCAGCACACTTCGGACACAGGCTTGGTAAACATATCCTCTTCGCCGGAGGGAGATGCCACGATTGGTGAGTACTGGAAGCAACTCACGGAATGTTTTCCAAGCCGACTTGACTCTCGTGGTTGTCGCACCAAAACATCCTCCTGTTTGATCTATCATGTCGCCAAGGTAGCAGATGGTAAATAGCAGGTCTGGTAATGGAGTCACATAACCTTCGCATCTTTTACATTTGAAATTTTGAGCATTTCGAAGGGAGGGGAGATCTGTGCACCGGTGGTGAATCCAATGGTCACAGTACGTGCATAGGATCGAGTTTCTCCCAACTCCTTTCATGCAAACTCCACATGGATACTTGACCTTGTCCACTTGATGCTCCACGTGGTTGGGATTGCTGATCATCGTTTTTGACTTGTCGATGTTAACCTTTAGACCTTTCGCTTCCAAATTTGACTTCCAACACTGGAAACGAAGCTTTAATGCTTCGAGCGAGTCAGCCATGATCACAAGGTCATCTGCATAAAGCAGCTCCCAGGGAAAACCATGACGGAAATCCGCAGAGATAGCCTCCATAACTATAACGAATAGAACGGGGCTTAGCACAGACCCTTGATGGAGACCAACCTCGACGTTGAACGCTTCACTGTACCTTGATACGATGTTAACTTTCGACCTTGTTTCCTTATACATCCCTTTAACTACTTGAATAATCCATTCCTCAATCTTCAATTTTCTCATAGCCCACCATATGACTTCACGGGGTACACGGTCAAACGCTTTTTCTAAGTCAATGAATGCAAAGTAAAGGTCTTTCTTTTTGTTGTTGAATCTTTCGTGCAGTTGACGGACAAGAAAAATTGCATCTGTTGTACTTTTGCCTGGCATAAAACCGAATTGCATGGAATCAATCGCAATTTGTTCTCTGATGAACCTTTCAAGAACACGCTCAGCTAATTTAAGAACTTGGTCGAGCATCTTCAGACCTCGATAATTTCCACAATCGAGTGAATCTCCTTTACCTTTGAAGCAGTTCACTATGCAGGACAGATTCCATTCTTGTGGTACTTGGGATTCTCTCACGATTGAATTTATAAGATTTGTGACTGCACGAACAGCTTCATGACCAGCAGCTTGCAGCATTTCCACGACAACGCCTGATGGACCTGCTGCTTTGCTTTTCTTCATTTCTCGAATGGCTGAGTCTACCATTTCTTCAGTGATTAATGGAGGTGGACCTCGCAGTGGTTGAGGTACTTCGAGCGTCCGCGAATCCCATTGAAACTCTATGTTCAGAAGACGCTGATAATGTCTCTTCCAGGTCTCAAGGCTTTCAAACTCACTGCATGTAAGTCTTCCCTCTTCATTTCTCACATAGCATTCACGAGTGACATCACGTGACTCACACTTCAGCTTCTTTGCCAGCTTAAAGATGTAATTCTTGCCATCCTTCCTCTCAAGCTCAGCGATTTTCGCTGCTTCTGCCGCTTTCTTAGCGTGGTACACTGCCGACTTTGCTTTTCTCTTTGTTTCTAAGTAATGCTCTTTGTCCGACATGCTACCACTCTTCTTCCATTTCTTCCATCCCTGGCGCTTCTGCTTTTTGGCGGCCGCAACATCATCGTTCCACCACCATGTTTCACGAGGTTTTCGCACACCTCCTTTTGTCCAACCACAAACGGAATCTGTGGCAGTTAGAAGAGCACCCTTCAAGTTCTCCCAGTCTTCATTGATTCCTCGGTCCTCAGATGTACTGGCAAGGGTGTCGGCAAAAGCCTGCTTAAATGCACTCTGCATCGTGGGGTTCCGTAATTTCCAAATCTTTTGCTTTGGGGGAACCTGCGGGGTCGTATCCTGTCACTCCTTATGGCTAGGGTGCATGTTAGTAGCTTGTGCTGTGATACACACTCTTCGTTATTGATGACTTGTATATTCTGAACGAGGCGGAGATCATTGCGCCTAAGAAGGAAGAAATCAATTTGAGAATCATGCAGACCAGATTTGTATGTTACCAGTTTCCTATCAGACTTTGTGTAGAAGGTGTTAGCTATTGCTAGATTCGCCGCAATGCACATATCCAGTAATCTGACTCCATCCTGGTTTCGTGTTCCGTAACCTTTCCCACCATGATTATTCTCAAAACCATCCTGAGATTGACCAACGTGACCATTAAAGTCACCAGCTATTATTAGAATCTCATCATCAGGTACGATTGACACTTCATTTAAAAGCTTTGCGTAGAATTCCTCCTTTTCTTCTAGTGGTCTGCCAGTTTGAGGGGCGTACACGGAACGAATATTCAACACGACTTTCCCAATGAGGATGCGCAAATTCATTTGGCGATTGTCTAATCGATTTACAGATATAACTTGGTCAACATACTTCTCATTGACAAGAATGCCAACCCCACCATATCCATCGTCAGAACCGCTCCAGTAGAACTTATAGTGACTTCTTCTACCCGTGATCATCCTAGCCGAGCCACCTCTCCATCGTCTTTCTTGTACGCAACAGATATCAATGCGTCTTCTCTCCAAGACTTCTACGACTTCACTTGACCGTTTATGCATCGACCCGACATTTAGGGAGCACATTTTCACCGTAGTTACTTTGCTGACATTATTTGGTTGAGTTCCTCCGATCGCATGTCGCACCTCGGTCAGAGGACTCCGAAATGAACCCCTGTTCGCACCTGTCGCATCGGTCCGGGGCTGCCGATGCGCCCTCCTGTTCGTATGACGAGAGTCCGGAGGTAGCCCTCTCCTATCTTGTAAACATTGAATCGACATTTCATACATATAATTGTAGCGAGATTTTATGACCGGATGCCCTTCCTGCCGTCAACCCTTTCTGTCTGGGTGGGGACCATAGTCTCATGAACTTAAGAGTTCCAGGCCTGTGGCAGGTCCTCTATTTCCTCTATTTTTTGTCCCTCTCCTCTTAAATGCTCTATTTTAGAAAATTTCCTCTATTTCCTCTAAAAATGTATTAATGTTGATAATGATGTATCGTTTTTAAAGACATCAGTAGGGAAAATATACAAGTATACGTCGAACAGATTTTGAATGTGTTTTTTGGTCCCTATACATGGATTTAATGTTATCTAATATATATAATTTACAGGTGGAGTTTACATTAATGATGCTCAGGTCAGTGTATTCGTTCTTGTTCAGGGCTTTTTTTTCTCAGGACTCTTCATCAAGTGATCGATCGGGGAAATGAAGAAGGCAATATTCATTAAAGACTGATTCACAAATCCAATCAGACCTGTCCTTTTCTGTGTTCAGACTGTACGAAGCTTGTCGGTCCGTCATTGACTTAAAAGCTTAAAAACTTTCGAAGCCAAAATCCATTTCATTGTCTCTGTTTCATCGGTTTTTGACAAATTTGAACGTTTTTTCCAAACGGAAGGCCCGCCAGTACATTTATTGTACACCCAGTTGTCTGATTTGATCAGAATGTTACTGTTGAGGTTCATCCGACCGAACACTGTTGCACAAAAAGAAGGACATCAGCTTTTCGAAATTGACATGGAATGTACTGAAAACCAACTTGAGACAATTCACATAGGGGTAAAAGCAGAATCGTTACTCAAACAGTGTAGGCCTACTCCATCACAGCACTTGAGTTTTTGGGCCGATGTCAAAAGGTTTCACGTCCCGGTTGCGGGACACCTATTGAAAAAGCTCCCACTTTCTAATCCTGTTTTGAAGTCTTTGCGGTGCATGAGCCCTTCATGTAGAACGGAAAAAACGGTTTGACTCATGTCAAAATATTAAGCCAAAACTTGAAAACTGTTGTGAAGCCAAACGAGATTGATTCACTCATGGATGAATGGATGCAATATTCCATCGAACCATTGATCCAGGAGTCGTGGCACTCTTCCGTTCTAGTCGACGCATACTGGAGCAAAGTATTTCAAATTAAGCGGACTGATGGACAGATTAAGTACCCAATTTTGACAAAGTTGAGTAAGGCAGTATTGTGCTTCTTTCACGGAAGTGCAGATTTTGAAAGAGGCTTTTCACGGAATAAGTTCTTGATGGGCACTACTAGAACGTCTTTGTCTCTTCAAAGTATTAAGGCTCTTAGAACTATTAATGGCAGCTTGATGTCGCTGGGAGGGAAACCTGAAAATTTGCCGATAACAAAGTCGCTGATAGAAAGAATGACCGCAGCTCGAGCCACCTACAAAGACAGCATACAGAAATCAAAAGCGTCAAAAAGTAAGGAAGATACATCCAAAGCCGAAGCGGAACAAAAACAGGTCGAAATTGAAAAAGAAAATATCAATTCAAGATTGCGGGAATTCCACGATATGGATCGAATAATGGAGAGAGAAATGTCCGTGGCAAATAATTTGATGAAAGAAGCTAGTGCAAAAATCAAAACAGCAATCCAAAATAAGAATATCGAGAATATTGGAGTAGCACAAGCTATGATGGAAAGTGCTCAAACGAAGCTGGATGAGCTACAACAAATGCAAAATAAACAGAATGCAAATAAGCGAAAGTTCACGGAGAATCTGTCTCATTCAAGATCTAGGCCATTGCCTAAGCAAAGTAAAATTGCAGATGGTAAGTCGACTGATTTTCGACTAAACTACGTTGTTAAAGGTTAAATTATCACTTTCAGATTTCTCTCGATCTACATTCAAAAACAATTGATATAAAGTTTCTTGAGAAAAAGGCTATTATTCCAAAGGTACGTCTACGAGTATATTGCATCATGAAGTCTACATCCTCTATGTGGAGTTGATGCTCTCATGCTGGAGTTGATACGTAGTGCCGTTGAACAATTTGTATAACAAGCATCATGTTACACAAACTTGTTAATTTGTTTCAATAAATAGATAGTTTAAAATGTCCTTTATTCAATCCATATGTAAATCACACACCAACAGAATATACAGAACATATCAGAACCAACAGAGCTCCTTGACGGGAACAGAAAAAGATATATAGGATGTATTTACAACGGAAAATGTGTGTTCAGTTGAATGGTTCTAGCGGGGTGAGGGACAAGCGGTATTTAGGGAACTAGTTCTAGAGACAATTCATTGAGTTGAAAAACCGTTTTTTGCTGTGCAATTTTCCAAACACACTTGCAGATACCACAAATAAGTTAGAATTTTGCAAAAGAATCATTTTTCACTTCCTCTATTTTTAGCGTCAAAATTCCTCTATTTTTTGTAAGTAAGCGCCACAGGCCTGGAGTTCTAACCCACTGAGACGGTGGGAAAGTGTGGGTGCCTTAATCTTTGATGGCATTTACTCCATCAGGGTTGCACTACCCTCCCCAGATGCTGGGGTCAACCAGGTTATTTACAGCCGCCCAGCACTCGGCTGCGGTTGAATCAGTTACTAGCGGAAATGAAGATGGTAGTATCCAGACGGCACGACCTACAAGCGCCACCAAGTAGGTAGTCCAAGAGGGGGTCGAAACCTGGACCTTATGGACTCGTGGACGTTTCAACCAAGGAAAAGAACAACAGAAGTTAAACGAAAGGTATCAGTCAGGTCTTGTAGACCTCGAAATCAAGAATAACAAAACAAAATTACTATTAATGAGAAAGGAATTGACTGCACACTTGATATATATATATATATATCTGTATATATGTATATATATATCTGTATATATCTGTATATATATATGTATATATATATATATGTATATATGTATGTATATATATGTATATATATATGTATATATATGTATATATATATATATGTATATATAGACAAGTAACCTGGCAATTGATAAATTTATCAAATCTCAACAGATGTAGCCACCACGAGACATGTTTCGGCCTGTTGGGCCTTATCAGTCGTGGGTAGGTTTGAACCAGTGACGTTGGAGGTAGAGGACGTGCAAGCACACCTTCTAACCACAAGGCCACCGAACCATCTGTTGAGAGCGTGAATTAGCCAGGAAGGCACTGCTTTAACGCAGGCACGTGGAGGGCGGACTACTTTCTGCAATCACTTAATACCGCATCCGAGATTGAGGCGCTTCACGCAGGCGCTACTCATTACATGTTTTTAGACAAGTAACCTGGCAATTGATAAATTGTTGAGATTGTTGATAAATTTATCAATTGTCAGGTTACCTGCGTGAAGTAGTCGCGCCATTGGCCGATTAGTTCAAAATAATTAAAGTAGACAAGGTCAATAAAAAAGATGTTATTTCTGATGATTTCGATTGACTCTTTATCAAATCAGATAGAAAAAAATTTCCATCTGATTTGATAAAGAGTCAATCGAAATATCATCAGAAATAACATCTTTTTTATTGGCCTGGTCTACTTTAATTATTTTGATACATATATAATCAAAAAATGCTGTTTTGCACTACTCCGAGTATACTTGCAGTTTCACGCTACATACGATCTTCATAGTGCAGTAAACATGAAACAAAGAAGCAATAAAACGTAGTAAGTTATAGGGAGGTGTTTTCAAATTACAAAATTGGCAAGAGGAATGCGGCAATGATGTTTCACTGATCACCGAATGGTTGACGGTAAATATTTTCTCTATGTCTACATGTAGATATAATTTCACACTTTTTGCTAATTAAATTATTAGGTTTTGTGTTAGAATGTGATATTTCTCCATCAGACACAGATTACATTTTCTTGTACCACATTTATACGGTGATGTTTCACAAATTATTTCCCATTTGATGTTATAATTTTTGTTGTTGTTCTTCAATATCCAAATAAATTTCGATAATGCAGTTTCGTTTTCATATCTGATGTTCGTGAAAGACTTTTTGTGATTGCGATATCTCGTTTTGAAGCTGTGTTCTGTTTGACCGATGTCTGAATGATCTTTGCCATCTTCTGTTGTTACCGTCGCGTTATACACAACGCATTCCTTCAAATATTTCCCATTGAGCACTCTACGCAACTGTATATTGCATATAAAAAAACCGTATATACATGTATATATATATATATATATATATATATATATATACAGTGCGTTCATAAAGTCACTGTGCACCTCTTCTAACTTTGTTTTGCCAAAGAAAACAGTCGTAATCTTACAATTGTAGATATCTATCACATGCGCAGAGTCACTGGCTCGTTTGGGAAGCGCAATTGAGTAGCTTGCGACATTCAACATGATCTAGAATTTGAATTTAACTTCACATTTGTCAGCTACTAACTCGGTGAAGATCAGTACGTTGCATTTCGAAGCTAAGCATGGTATGCTGTCAATGCGAGAGAAGAACTTCTTGGTCGAAAATGTTTTTCGCGCCAATGGGGAATATAATAATGAGGTGAAAACGGGTTTTTAGAAAGACCTCCTACATTTGATTTGCCTCATCGAAATGTTGATTGGAGTCCAATCAGTGAGTTCAGAAAAGCTGACTCGGTGCACGATCCATCAAGCTCAGATCGACCATTAGGCCCTAACCTTAAGTGATAAAAAAAGTTATTCCTGAAAATGTTATTTCTGAAGCTATGACTCATTGCCCAAACAAGTCGATGCGTCGCTTATCCCAAGAAGTGGGTCTATCTCTCGGGGCGGCTCATCCTGCTGTAAGAAAGAACATAGGCCTATATCCGTACGTCATCTCTGGCCAACATGAATTGAATGATGCCGATTATGACAAGCGTTTGTAATTCAAGTTCTGTGTTTGGTTCAAGGAAAATCTAAATGTAAATATTGTTCTCGATAAGACTTTCTTTTCTGATGAAGTTGGTTTCATCTATCAAGGCATTTCAGTAGTCAGAGTTCCCGCATATGGTCTAGTGAAAACCCACACGAATTTGTTGAGAAGCCATTACATTCTCTTATGTGAAGACTACGACTGCTTGGGCCGATATTCAACTTCTATTGCAAAAATTATTTGACAAAATTATTGCTTCACTCGTTGACGAATTAAGTGACGATGAAAGTTTGACTACATATTTCTAGCAAGATGGAGCAACTGCGCATACCGCCAATTCCTCAATTCGATATTTTAGTGGAATATTTCAAACAAGAGTTATTTCTGAAGGAGTTTGGCATCCTAGATCCCGGATTTGAATGTTTTGGACTTTTACTGGTGGTTAGCGGTGAAGCAGGAGGTTTACGGAAGCAGGTCACGAAATCTACAGGAGTCTAGAGAAAACAGCCGACAGCAAATTGACGCTATCAGGCACGAGGAAATTCACCGAATGTTTGAGAATATGAGATGTTGAATTGACATTTGTATTCGTGAACAGGGTGGACATTTTCAAATGTTTTTGTAGTATGTAAATAGATATTTTGTGATCACACAGAAGTCGAAGTTTCTACAAGATAAACTCCACTTTTTATAGTGCCGTGGCAAATTCTAAGCGACATGGTATTGCACATGCATTGATTTACTAGGTGCACAGTGACTTTATGAACGCACTGTATATATATAATTTCGAGGAATTGAATCAATTTCCGTCAAAGTGCTCAACTGTGAAAGGAGCAACGTATACCCAAAGTTAGGAGGAAAAACTCAGAACTCGGTACTCAGAGTTTCATGTTAACACAATCATCAGCCAAAGCTCTATATATGTATAACATGTATAGACACATATATAACACATATATAACATATATATATGTATATATATATATTGAACAATTTTTGCAATATTTTGTTTATACCGAAAAATTAGTGGCATGTATATCAGAATGCTAATCTAGACACTTTTCAGATCCGATTTACATGAATTACAGATGGCGTGAATCATAGTAAAGAGACCATGTTGCGCATGCATTGTCCTTTTTTGGTATATTCATATCTGTGCATATTTTCCAATCAAGCAACATATTTATCTGTTCATATCAAGATATCCGCCATAAATTTTTAAACTTATAATCCAATAATAATCAGGTAGCGAAAAAAATACATATTACAGACTTTGTGAATATGTACTTGTGGAATATAAAACATTTCTGTTAATAGAAGAGATAAAAAGTATTTTTATAAAATTTTGATGTTTTTGGTAATATCAGTAATAAAATTGTTATGACAAATATAAAATGTCAAATAAAAGATAGAAAAATTAAGGAACGAATGTAAATATACCGGTAAGTAAAGGGAAAGCGTATTCAACTGAAGTTTTTGTTGAAATCACAGATCTAGAAAGGATCCCTTCTAGATCCCTTTCTAGATCTGTGGTTGAAATGGATTGTTGTCGTGGGCAACCGTTTTCAGTGTTATTTGCGGTAACATAATGAATGAAGTGTACAGGGAATTTTTTGAAAGAGACCGGGAAAAATCAAGGAAATTGAAAATCCAAAAGCGTTATACACCCTGTTGATGGAGCTGCGCATGTATAGGCATCTGTTGGACATTCTACATATCTTGACAATAAAAGCAGAAAAAATTCTTTATACCCGCATTCATATTTTGCGTGTGCAAAATGAAATTCAGCCGACATGTCACCTCACCGACTTTTCATGGATAACGTGAACATGCATGTGATACATGCATTGTGAATACCATACATTAGATGCATGTAAAGAGAAGAGAGTATTAATGTGTAATTATTTTAAATTACTTATTGGTGCCCTTATCTGCATGTGGAAAAGAGCTATTTGACGCTTATGATGCGACACTATACATCCATTAACTCATTTAAATGCTTGTATTCAATCAATGATATAATGATATACCTAGCCAGGTTTTGATGATAGATTTACAGAACTATTTTTTGCGCATTTCCAGCACATTTTTCACAACAACTAATGATCCAAAATTCTTATCTGATCGCAATTATAGTCAAATAGATAGTTATTCCGTATTTCAGCTAACCATATTGTCATTCAAACCACTTTCGCCAAAGTGATCAATATTTGCATAAGATTATAAAGTCAAGTTCACAAAGTTTTCAATAAAGCTTCAACATTCGCTTTGTACCAGAGAATAAACGAAGTAAAATGTCATTGTCTATCAAACCAGTCTTTGTCTTCAAATGCAAGAAGTACTAAATTATTTTTCCTTAGATGCGCCATCGATCATCTGTATGGAGACAAAAAATTGTTAAGACACTGAATCTTACTTCACATGTTGCTGTACTCGCACCAAAAGTATATATCTTGATAAACCGAAAGTCGAGAGAGGGTTGGAAATTAACGTCAGCACTGAGTTTGACACCGGTGAGCGCCGAAACTACAAATGTGATACAGCCAGTGGTCGGGCCGCTGCGTAAATTGGCGTAAATGGCGTGAAAAATTTGAGCCCTGCGTAAATTTTTCATGTTCTTCTACGTAAATTTTTTAAGTACTACTGTCAATGCTTTATGTTCAGCTGAACATTTCTTAATAATCAAGACCAGTTAAACACATGTTTAGTGAAAATCTATGTCTATTTGTATTATACGAATATAATAAGATACATGCCGAGTATACTCCACTTAATCTGTAGTTTCTTTCAGTTCGTAAACGTGAGTGATATAGGGACGAGTACGTTTAAATAATCCAGAATTAATCAATACTTCTAAGATGAATTTTGTGAAAGATTGGAAGATCTCTCTTATCTCCAGTCGTGCCAACAGCATATGTTCGAGTTATGTGCTTTAACAGTGACACACTAACTACATTTCATGTACATAGGTTTTTCTTTCTATGATGGTTCTATGTTGGTTCGTCAAGACTGATGGTTACAGCAGGCCTCCCAGCGTCATAAAAAGTCATAAAATTCCTGATTTTCAAAAATGGTTATAAAAAGTAATAGAATATAGCACCTGTCATAGAAAGTAATAAAATTTTTGTAATTTTTCGACCATTTCGATTTAAACTTTACTTCTCTGCATGTTTTCTTACAGAATCAAATTATAGGCTGTTATCTATTTTAGTGTGAAAACAAATTTTGAAATATTTAAAAATTGCCATAGTTATCATTTCTTACTTGATTCGTCATTATAGAAAGTGCTTTGCATGTAATACCATCCTTCATTGCCACTGACGAAGTACGCATGGTTGAAATACAAGTATGCATGTTTTACTGATTTTTATTACCAAGATCGGATTGGAAATATGGTCACGACTTGATTTCCTGAAGTGGGAGAAGAACCACGTAGTCAGGATAAAAGACCTCGCAGTACAAGTGCCTGCCTTCAAGTTCTGACGTCTGAAGTTCTGATGGTCTTGGTCACCAAAGTGAAGCGTCCGTGACCAAGACCAATGCAACCACTAGTCAGAAAGTGTTGCTTTTTTATATGATTCTTTTAACATGTTACCGATTGGATATAGAAGAATATAATTTTTGTTCCCTTAAATTGCTAGATTTTTAGAGTGTCATAATGTTTACTATTCACTGTTTACTTGTGGGAATCGAAAAGGCAAAGATTGATGTACAGGATTTGTTTACATGTGCGGATCGGAAAAAAGCATACTGTATTTATTGATGGGATGAATTTAATGACAGGATGAGTTTACATGTGGGAAACGTAGTTCAGTTGAATGATGTCTGATTTATCTTTATGACATATCATTACCTATTCAGTATTTTGTCAGCCACTATGTGTGGAACCCCTCTCGTCTGGGTTTGAGTGTTCAGGGTAGGGGTCGAAACACAACTAGATGAGTACCTGCTGATGACTGACGGACTGCAGTATTATGTTTTATATCCCGTAATCGGTAGCTGAAGTAGTGGTCGATGTACAGTATTGTATTTCAAATGAAAAAATGTGGGATTACATGAAGTATTATAGACGGATGAAGAAACTGGCGATAACAAATAACAAATTCAAGTGAAGAAATAGTATTTTCCATGCGTAGTCTTAGGTACAGTGTGAATAGTTTCATTCCTTTTGGTGTAGTTCAATTCAATACGCTTTATTTAATGAAACAAATTACATTAATCAACATAAAGCGTCAGATCTTCTGATCTTGTGCAAGTCGCCGCACATGCTGGTCAGCGGACAGCAGGTCCGGTGCAACACAGTCCTCATGCAGCATTTCTCGGTAAGTCTTCCTTTGACCTTGTCCGCGCCTTTACCGCTGCGCTGGCCGCCAGAGAAGAAGGCGCTGCGCAGGCTGAGGACATGACTTCTCTGTCCGAAGGAGTTCTCCAGCGAGGGCCCAACGGTCTTGCCGCAACTTTTGACTTGGTGGTAGCAGTCCCGCGCGCTGGTACAGGTCTGCGCTGCGCACACGCTCCGGCCAGTGCACATTGAAGGCAGCCCGCAGCAGGTGAGAATGCGCTCCGTCCAGCTCGGTCTCTAGAGTGCGCGTCAGGGTCCACGTGACGGCGTTGTATAGCAAGACCGTCTCGATGGTCGCAGTTAACAGTCTGACGCGCAGCTCGTCCGTCAAAGCCTCTGATGCGAAGACTGCTCGGAGCCTTCCCATCGCCGTCCACGCCAACCGCTTTCGTCGCAGGAGGTCCTCCGAGCAGCTCGGCACTCGGCCACCCAGGTACGTAAAACTTCTTTGGCAGATGGGAAGGGTAACTTCGTCGAAGAAAACGTTTACCTGTGGTCCTGGGACACAAAGCACTTCCGTCTTGGCTGCATTCACTTGCAGGCCAACTCAACGGGCTGTTGCAGTCAAGGAGCTGAACATTTCTTGTGCACCAGCAACGGTGGACGAAACGATCGCAAAGTCATCCGCGTATCCGAGCACAGACACTCGCTGCTCCGGCACTCTTCTACCCACCCGACGCGCCAGCAAAAATCCTTTGCTGTCATCTGGGATGGCCACACGAAGTACCCAGTCCAGGAGAAGAACAAACAGGAACGGAGCTAGCGTGTCACCCTGCAGAACACCCGAGCTGGTACAGAACTCCTGGGTCACGCCGTCCGCTGTCAGGACTCGAGCAGTCGTCTCCTTATACATGGCCATGATGCCGCTGATCAGTCTTGGATGCACTTGATATATATTCAGTACCTCGTTCAGACAACGCCGGTCGACGCTATCGAAGGCTCTGCGAAAGTCAACGAATATGATAATGGCGTTGGTCTGGCACTTCGTAGCACCTTCAATTACCCGGCGCAGTGCCAAGATTTGCTGGCAAGTGCCGCGGTGCGGGCGGAAGCCGTTCTGTTCCGAACGAAGGAGAGGTTCGAGCACCGGTTGTACTCGGCGGAGCAACACTTTGTTGAAGAGTTTCGCCGAGCACGACATCAGAGAGATCCCACGATGATCTTCAATCTTGTTGGAGTTCGGCTTCTTTGGCACAGCAACCACCAAGGACTCCCTCCACTGAACTGGCGCTCGACCGCCCTCCAAGACATGGTTCATCACCGGAACGACAGCCGCGGCCACTGCCGGCAGCCGAAGCGCCTCCACGGGGACCTCGTTGAGACCCATGGCCCTCCCGCAGCGTGACTCCCATGCGGTCTTCAACACCTCGCTCACGGAGATGGGACGGCTGTCGAAGTCATCCGGTGAAGGCAATTCTGTCGCGTTTAAGGGAGAGATTGTCGTTGATTCGGGCGGCACAGCATTGACGATTCGGGAGAAGAACGATCGCATCACCTTCCTAGCCTCAGGAGTTTCGCCGTAGATGTTCAGCTGCGTGCGTGCCTTTCTTCCAGTAAGACGGTTGGTAACTTGCCAGGCTTCAGAATTTCGACGGGCTGAGTCGGTTTGGGCACTGACGTTTTGGTGTAGTAGAGTGTCATTGTACCTCTATTGATCAACTCCATTATCCACTTTCCACTTATCCACTCTTACTATTATCCACCATGTGTAGTGTCAGATATAGTTCACTTGTAATCGGTGTAGTAGCATCGTTGTATTTCCATGTTTTACCTCCACTTTTCCAATTTTTATCCATCGGTCTCCTGTTGTTTTATAATATCCATTTTTAATTTCCTTAACCTATGGCAACCATTGTCCTGTTCTATTTCCACTATCAGCATGTGTAGTCGGCACAGTATACTAGACGTCTGTTTTAAACGTGTATGCGGCAGTGTTTGGAATCTATGGTATTAGTATATTAACAGTAAGAATGAGTAGTGCTACAAGTCTTAAGATTTCCATTTTTACCAGATATTGGGTCAAAGCTGATCAATTTTAGCTCGTTGCCACGAGAAAGCTCCATTGAGTTCTTTTAAAAACTGATTAATCCAATGGTTACAGTAGCATTGCCTTTGTACACTTGCGGATTGGAGAACGCCATCAGTCCTCATTAGGACTACTTCAATAAATAATTTAAATTAGTAAGCATTATATTCTATTATAAACGGCTGCTGGGATGATTTTCATCATCGTATGAGAAATAATATGATACGAGTCATGTAGATTAAGACCCACGTGCATTTTTTGCAGGAATATGTGGTTGGATATGTGCTAAACGTCCATGTATCATTCCGTATGGTCATGACATTTTCTAAAATTGGTTAGAAAATCATAAAATTTTTGATCCAGAATCACTGGGAGGCCTGTTACACTTATAGCATAAACAATCTAATTATGATCTTTATCTAGGTTTTGTTAATATGTTGTACGATAGAAAAATCTCGTCATGATTTCGGCATCATCACTTTGATTCGGAATATAAACACAGTGCCAATCTTATGAAGGTGGAGCAGCACAGATTCTTGCGCCTTATAAATACACGATGGTTGCAGTGTTTTTATGTGATCAAACGACTATTAGAACAACTGGTAGCATTGAAGTATTTTTTTGTTGTAACTGGCGAAGTCAAACACGTCGTTTTCGAAGGATCGAATCGGAAGAATTCAGGAGGCACTTTCAGATCCTGTTACTGAATGCATATTAGAATTATTTGCCACCGCTTTAAAACCTCTGAAGGAATTTGAAAATATTCCAAAAACCTCTGAGGGAATTTGAAAATATTCCAAAGTGATGGTTGCCTCATACATGACTTATGGCAAACTATGTCAAATCTTCTCATCAAATGGCTCTTAATGTATAATGAAGAAGATCACATTGACACCAAAGAGCTATGGAAGAGTTCCAATACGGATGCTATTCTGCCGGATCGGAAAATCATTATTGGCGAAAGGATTTCCAAATTAGTAACTGATCTTAGCGAACAGCAAAGAAGAAGGTTTTGTGAACAAGTACCATCCTTTTACATCTCCTGTACACAGCAACTGGTGCACTACTAACCGTTCACGAATAAATTACTGCGAAATCTGACGTTTCTTTACTCGAAAACCTTACCTCCATTTACTATGAAACGTTGACGATCAACGTGGCAAAGAAGCTTTCAAATTTCTTTCAGGATGCTGATCTAACAGCATTAAGATGTGAATTGCAAAATTTCAAGCTTCAGGTCGAGCTGTTACCCGATGAGACTGTACTTAGTTTTTGGCAGAAGGTCATCAGCTAACTGAACGTTCCTATCTTGAAACGATTAGCTCGCCATTGTTTGATCATTCCTCACGGGAATTCAGATGTCGAAAGACTCTTCAGCATGCTGTCGGATATAGTGACGAAACAACGAACCAGTCTGGATCAATAATGAGTGGGAGCACTCACGTTTACGAAATCATATTTGAATTCGCGGAATAAGGCATGTTTTGAAGTGCACCTTTCTGACGAATTGCAACAATCGGCACAAAATGCAAAGCGTGCGTGCAAAGAGAGGAAAAATTAAGAAAAAAGTAAAATAGCTGAGGTGGAGAGAGAACTGACCAGAAAGAAAATAGAAGACGAGCTAGAGAAGGAGCGACAGCAAAGTGAAAAATTGTAGTTTAATTTGGCATTGTCGATGAAAAACAAAAGGAAGCTACTGCAAAGAAAATGAAGGCTGAAGAAATGGAGCAGGAAGCTCGCAATTTGAGAGAAACTGCGGCGATTGGGGAAGAAGAGCAATTAAACTGGAAGATGAAAATAATCGAAAACAAGCGAAGTTAGACAGAAAAATTGTGTATAAAATAGCAATGAAAAAGAATCTACATCATTTTTGATTCCTTAAATACATTTAATAACCGAACACTTGAGATGTGAGATATGCTTAATCAGGAATTTAAACAACTTTAAATTTCGAATAGTTCCCATGTTTGATTTTTAGGATTCTACGAGTATACTTGTGTGTGTAAGAGTCAGTTGCATATTCAATTGGCAAGAATGTCAAGATTTTCGATCAATTGTAAATGACTCGATTATAATATATTTGTTTCGAAGTTCAATAGAGCAGAGACGAAAATTTGTAAAGCGGGCATCTTCGCATAAATTTCAACAGTATTCAAGTTAAGATCATCCTGAGTTTTGGATGAAATTTTGATAAGAATCCTTGTCAAACAATCAGAGTTTGGTTTGTTAGAGAACCTCAGATATTTTCAACCATGGAGTCTTCCTTTGTTCACGCGTGCCAAACTTACTATCAAGCTAAGCCTTATGGTTGATAAGGATAGAGGAAGCGCTATTCATCAATAAATTCTGTTAAAGACAGATTACCGGTATATATCCTCATTTTAATTTTACATTTCTTCATTTTTCACTGGTAATAATCGCTATTGAAGCTAGAATCATATATTTAATATAATCTGCCATTTTTTGTTGGGTATTGATGCCTTAATCAAATGGCAAGACGTAACATCAAATATTCGCTGTATTTGATCATGTAAAAATGAAATGTTCGCGTACACGCGAGAATGATGATTATCTACTTCTTTGTCAAAAAGTAAAATAATCCACATGATGCGTATACTTCTCACGATACAGACTTTTACACACAATAGTTTCACTGTACATCTCATTTTTTAATGCATTTGTTCGTCATTTTTTTAGAAACCTTCATTACTTTCTGTGTTCAAGCGAATCACCTGAAAAAGCTCTTAACATCAGTTAAAATTCTTCTTATTGTTACTACATAGAATTGTTCAGTTTCAATTTCGACAAACCATACAAAATATTGTTAGATACTGTTTCTCAAAACTATTGTTTCTCGTGTAATGCAACGCCTTTTTTAACAGTCGTTTATTTTTGTTATTATATGTCTTTGATAGTCTTTATTGCCGTGTATAAGTCTGAATAGTGTCAACTTAGTCCTCTATTTTTCAACAACTACACTATTATATCACAATTGATGAAAATTTGTTTTTTCATTCCGTTCTCATGTACAATACTAAGATATCTTAAAATAATTTACACTTTTCAAAATATAATCAAATTACAGTAGAGCCTGCTCCTTCATTTTAGATATAGTGACTTTAAGTTGACCTACAACGAATTTTCTTTCCACATAAGTCTATCAAACATTCAAAAACTTAAACTGAAGATAAACCAGTGCATTTTGAACCACGTGAAAATGTTAGTTACGTAGTAATAACATTAACACGTAATAATACTGGCTGATCGCGTACAGCTCTTTCGAAAGTACTACCATTTAACCGCGAACTGCGTAAATTTCTTCCTCTGAGCTGGCCCGACCACTGGCTACAGCGAGCTTTCCATTTAACTTATTTCACTCTTCATTTAATTCCTGAAGAAGTAATGGAATATCACAGTTGGGAGTCATTAACACATGCCAGATTTCGGTGTTTCGGATTTCAACATCTGGAGACATTACTTAATCACCCGACTTCGGTCTTCAATGGGGACCGAATGGATTCTACATGCGAGCTATCTAAAATGGTGAAGCGAAGCAATTTGAGGTAAAAAAGAATAGTTTTGCCGTCGAGAATAGCAGCAGCTCGATACAGAGAAGCCAGAAAGGAGGATCAAAAATAAACGAATCGGTGGTAAATTATCGCATCGAAAGGAAAAGAAAGCGGCGGAAATAAAGGATGAAGTAAAACTCAAGAAGCTTTTGTTGGAAGTTCAACGAATTGATCAAGATATAAGTGTATTAAGGAAACATGTTAGGTCAGGAATTAGGTCTAATAATTTGTAATTCAAAGTTATTCATGAAGTAACTGTTACATTTTAATGGTCCCCCTTCACATCACCTAAATTTGCATGGCTGACCAATGCTCTCCGACTGTTTAATTTACTGTTCACCGAGTCCATTACTATTGCGCTCAGTTTGATAAGCATTGTTAGAATTTATCAGAATCACATTCGATTTGTTTCATTTGTTTGGTTAAGAATAATTTCTTTTCCGATTGCTTTAATTTTGCCTTCTTGGGTATGTTATTCAAATACAAACCGTTAATGCTCCGTCATCCACTTTTTGATTCATATACATGTTTTGTAAAAGGAGATGCTTTAACCTTGTTTATAAGCGTAGTAGCCTCACCATTACAGCCAAACCCTTCTTCATAAAAGCGTGATTGCTTGCTAGTTCAGTGGAGGATTCATTGTAGGGTAGATGGAATCCTATTTCCAAAGGGCTTCACTCGATTTGCTAAGCAGAAAAAAACTGATTCGAAACTAATGCAGAAAATAAATTTTGTGCATAATTTATTTCATTTTATCAATTTCAACGTGTTGGTCGACACCATAGAGGAACCTACTTCATAAGTTCGGAAGCATCTAAGGTAAAGTTAAGGATAAAACTCATTCCGTCAGTTCTATCAACATGCAAAATATACCACCTGGAAAAAATCCGGAGAAGTCAGGGAAAATTGTTTAGAGTAATCGTTATGCACCCTGTATATGGCGTACTTTTCCCGATCTGTAATAATGGAACCGGTTTTTGTTGAGAACTCGGTACCGGGCCTTTTTAGCACAATATGTTGACAGTTACCGGTGTTTGTGCAGGTATATTTACTGAAATTTCTTTTTATTTTAGCAACTATGTTCCTCAATACTCTGACTCCGAAGTTTTATGTCGCTTTGACAGGTACAAGTTCATTGATTTCTGGGTTGATTTTGGTAAGTGCATTTCTGTACTTTGTAATAAATCTTCATAAATGATTTTGGTTCCGTATTTAGTGCAAATGTTGCTGACATCGACATCGTTCATCCAATTTCTATGTATCATTTGAATAATCATTTCATGACTTATATTTGCTGTTTTGGTAGATTTCAAATAGGGAAGTTTAACATGATGCCGAATACGATTTGCTGGTTGATTTCTTTTTACATTGAAGGAAAAAGCGGAAGGAAGCATATGGTGTCAAGATGTTGACAAAATTACCCCCGATCTCTGAAGGGAGCAAATCTGCTCATGCGATCATCTCCAGACTTCACTATTTCTGGATGTTTAACTCAATATAGAAATTAGAAAATTCTAGATGCAAGAGTATGGCACTAGGAGTTGCCATAGCTACCTATTATAGTTTTAATTTTCACTTGAATTTTCATCTTTTGATGCGTTAAATGTGACTTTTTGATCAATCAAGTAGCAGCGAGTTTCAGCTGTAAACCTCTATCACAAAAGCAACAATAATGCTGCTGAAACAAACCGATGGTTGTCCAAAAGATATCAAAATCGCGAAATGTATGGGCGCAACATTGAGTTTTCGTGCAGAAATTTGAAGAGACTGGATCAGTTATGAATGCTTTGAGGAGTTGGAGATCACGTACAGCTACGACTGAAGCGATCGGAGATCAGATTTGTGGAAGTCTTGCCAGAGGCCCACAGAAGTCAACTCGACTCATCTCAAGAATGCAGGATCTGTCATGTAAGCTTCTTCAAGCTCCTGAAGAGAAGAAAGATGAAATCTTACCTCCCACGCTTGACTCATACACTGCATGATGGCGACTCGGACAAAGGGATTGAATTCTCCGTTTTGTTTTTGGATATGTTGGATGCTAATGACACAATTTTGGATCGAACATGGTGGTCAGATGAAGTGTGTTTCAAGATGAACAGGAAAGTAAACCGCCACAATTGTGTTTATTGGGATAATCTGACAATTCTAGTGTTACAGTTGACAAATGTGTGAATTTACCTGATGTAACTATCTGGTCTGTCATTTCCTCTCTCGGCATAATCGGGTCATGGTTTTTGAGGACACTGTTACTGGCGAACCTATCTAAAAATGCTACTTATATTTTGGTCAAGAGCTCAAAAGCAGCAGCAGTGTTATTTCGAGCAAGGTGGAGCAAGCCAACGCACTACATCAGAATGGTGCGAGAATGGCTGGGCTCCCATTTTACAGGCAAATGGATTGGACAACATGGTCGACAGAGTGACCAGGCCATTCGCCCGATCTGACACCGCCGGATGTCTTGCATGGGTAGTTATCAAAGATCTTGTTAGTGCCGGAAAACATCACAATATACAAGATCTAAGACAAGCAATTGAGAGGGAGTTCTGAACAATTGATTTGAAGCTGTGCGAAAAAGTTTGTCGAAGTGTTCCCCAAAGGTTGCTAATATGCATTCGATACAATGAAAGTGTATTTTAACATTGCAATTAGTAAGTGCTTTACTTTCCTCTTAAATAGGAATCTTTAGTTCCTCGACTGCAATGTGTCCGTTACATTTGAAATGCAACTTTGATATGAAATCGGACGTAATTTTGTTAACACTCCGTATACTGGGCAAATCCAAAAAAACTAATTTTGATGCAATTTTTGTCCTGGATTTCATTGTCACATTAAATGATTTCTGTTCCATCAAAGATCAATCTTAGGCATGTGAAAACCACAACATTTGTGTGTAACTCGTTAGAAAATCACCATGTTTGAAATCATGGCGTCGGTTATGTGACACATGGCGTTGGTTATGAAGCAACGACGCAGGCATTCAACGAATGACATGGAATTGCAATGCGATATTATGCAAAGAATTACATGAGATGATATTACTCAAATATTATAGCTCAACTTGCTCAAATATTATTACATCTAAGATGATCATCAAAAGTTCATAAAGGCCTAATATACTAGCATGCCGATTGTCCAAGATCAATTATTCAATATCATCATTTTTTTAACATGTTGTTGCTGTTGTGAACAGTGCTCTACATGCATCGTACCATAGTAAATTGAATGAAAGTATTTGAGCTAATTCATTTGTCAGTAAGCCTATATTAATGTTAAAACTGGTGACAATTAAATAAGCAAAAGTAGTACGAAAATTAGACCTGTATAGAAATGGAAGAGAAAATGCCATCTGATTAATGATTCTTCAAACTTTATGAGAAAATGATTTCAACGGGCAGGAAAAGCAAAATTGATTGTGTGGTCACTCAACAGTTTGCAATATTTCTTATATCAATTACATAATACAAAATTGCAGGCCTACATGTACTGTATTGTATGACACTAAAACTATTATACACACATGCTGAGGTTAATACTATTATAATATCTTAAGCCTACATGTGCCTACATATTATATTTTGCATTGCATGCCTACGCTTTATAAGCCTACATGTAGTAGCAGTAGTACATGTGTTATAGACTTATTGTAGGGGTGCATGTGTTATACTATTGTAGCCTACATGTACTGTATGTGTCTTATACAAGTAAAACTATTTTACATGTTTGAAGCTCATACGAACATAGGCATTCTGAGTCACAAAATGTGATGAGAATTGCGAAAGCATGAAAAATTAATCCGGAATACCACAATCATTGCAGACTAAATGAACATCCTAATTTGGCTACACATTATGCTTTAGTGGCAAACTTTGTGTTGCACCAAAATTACGTGTGTACAAGTTCTGTCCTTAAATTCAATTGAAGCACCTTAAAAATGCAGATGAAGATTAATGTACTCATTAGAGGAACTGAAATATATTACATGAGGTGATCAGCCTGCGACAATATTTTTCCACTTATTTTTGTCACATAAAGGATGGCGTCGGTCATGTAACAGTTTGTGCTATTATCAAACAATTTAGCACGAAAAGAAAATAGCGAGAGTGAAAGTTCTACTGTCATTAGTTACGCATAAAGTAGGGCTACTAGCACATATGATTTAAAAGTAGTCAATCTTGTTCAACATTCTAGAATCTCTACAACATTGGCGTCGGTTATGTGACATTTTGTGCTCAGCAAGATTGTATTTTTTACATAAGAATTTATTTTTTCAGCAAATCATTGATTAATGACAATGATGTGACAATATATTATTCTGTGGATGCATCCACGCATCTGAGTCGCAAAATGAAGCTGTCTAGCTATTGATATCATTGACATTAGACTTCGGTTATGTGACAAATATGGCGTCGGTTATGTGACATTTGAGACTGTGGACAGGCACATGTGATCAATTTTCGTAAATATTTAGATATCCATGCTCCGAATTAAAAATATTTCGGATAACTGCGTGTCTTTAACAGCATTTTAACGCATTTTGGTAATCTCTAACTTGATAGTAACAATGACTATATACACACTGAGAATTAGTACTCAAAGCTGTGGACATGCGAAGTTGCACCATTTTCGAACTTTGAGCACGTCGATTCCAAAAGTAAATGACAACTGCATCTAAAATGTACATGGATTAGGTGGATCTAGCATCAACCTAAAGTTCAATGTGTTGTTATAAAAAAAATAGGCGATGGCATTGATTGACCAAAGACAATGAATTAGTTTTTTTTGTATTTGCCCTACTGCATTTATTTGAAGTTCACTAATAAGAATTATCACGGACAACAATAAATGATCTGAAGAATAGCAGAGAAGTCACAGTCTAGTTATCCAAATTGTTCAAGTTTTTAATGATAGACTATCTTGTTCAAAGATTGAGGAAAATGTTGCCAATAACTAATGCGAGGGCAGCATTGCGCTAACTAAATGTATTATACATAAATAGGCCTATAAAAAGCTTAGAGAACATACAGTAAGTGATGCAGACATTGCTCTATGCAATTTTGAAATGACTTTCAGCGACAACTATAATACATTTTTTGTCTTTTGAGGTTGATGTCGACCTCGAAGAAACGAGATTCTCGACATCTTTTTTCTCAATCTCGTTCTTGTATTGAAGCATGAAGGTCTCAAGAATCCAGGTACTCAAGTCCATTTTTCTATATCTAAAGGTTAGCAATTCACCCAATATGTATGCTAATGCCATTTCATAAACTCATTCTCTTTATTATGACATGCTCCCTATAGTTATACATAAAATACCTGCGGCTATGGAAACTTTGCCTGTGGCGGCATTCATTTAAGAAATATATCTCAGCAGATAAAAAGAAGTTTCAGTTGGGCTATCCGAATATGGATAGAAATAAATTAATGTGTAGTTCACAACAAACATGCTAGATATTCTTGGCGATCTGCTGCTCTACTGTTTATCCGAGTCAATGGTATTCAGAAATGCCGCTTTGAAATCACTATTTTGTCATCGTATTTTCGATATGAACTAGCAAGATCGACTATCAAGTGTACGTATATTTCAGGAATTGTATTTTATTCAATTGCCATCAGATTTTGTGTGTGCTGTTAACTCGATTTTACTTTATGTACCCTGTTCGGTTGCCCATGTCTGCATTAGAGAGTGATGCAGTAAATGTAGCAGAGAGTAGTAGTAAGCAAATTGTAGTAGTTATTTTATGCTATTCCTGATAATTGAATTAGCCGATCCCATAAGCCAGTGTTACTCACGGCGGGCTATTTGAACCCCAGGTTTGAAAGAGTACACAGTGAATGAGACTGTAATCGACGAGTTAACAGAGAAGTCTAAGTCTTCTCTTGTTTTTTGAAATTTTTGATCTTATGGCTTGAGGTTGTGCTGTGCATAGAACAAATGCTTTTGCTCTCATTAAATGCGTATTAAAGTGGCATGGATACTGTATTTGTATTTTACAGTAGGCCTACTGCTCTTTTTTCTTGACAAGTTGCAAGTTTCAAGTTTTTGATAAAGGAAGTCGTGGATTTCTAGTTATAAAGATCCTAGTTTCTGAGTAAATGGTCAAGAAGTTCAAATAGAAATTTCAGAACAGGTAGGTTTAGCTGGTTTAGAGCTTATCATTATAGAAATAAGAGTTCGCTATCTTAACAAAATTGCATTTGGTCGTAGAATTTCCGAATTTTTTTATGTATTGACTCAATAATCTGCCTATTTGATTGGTAAGCGCACAAATATCATGAAAATAACAAAATTTTATGTGGTTCCTACAAAAACAGCTTTGAATTAAAAAAGATAGAACCATGTTTTGCTCAGGAAAATTTGAAACAGATTTCAAATTTTGAGGAACACGTACGGACAAAGTTATGGCCCTTCGAGGCGCAATACTCATTCGCATGAACTTTACGTGAAGAAACGTTTTGCAGATTTTCGAGTGGTGGTACTTTAAGAAGTATGGAACGTCATTTATTGAACAGATATCTCTGACACATATTTCCCCCTTGCTCGGTGGAAATGATGACGAAGGAGACAGTGAGAATGGAGAAACGAATCCTTCGCAAACTAATATTCAAGGTATGTAAGTTACATTGAAAAATGTGAAGTCTGTACACCGTGTATTTTTGCTTATTATTCTCTTTCGCAATGTCAATACATCTCGATTTTATGTAGATTCCACCTATTTTACCCAAAGTAGTTAATTCTCAAACTATATTTGCGATGAAATTCATTTCCATATGATGCCATTTATATACAACGGATTATGTACAATGCCATTATGTACAAAGGAAACATAATTATCAAGGAAAATAAGTAAGAGTATTCATACAAGAGATAAGCTATTTGAGATAACATGTGGCAGGATGCAAAGATTTCGTTCGTTATAGTCATCACGAAATCGATGGACCATGAATACTTAAGTAAATTGCGCAATAAATTAACTAGGCCCTGAATGATTTGTTATTAGGATTCAGGCATTTTACTGGATTTGCACCATTTGTATAAGATTTATTCATATTTCAGAGTGCAAAGTTTGGCGCAATCCATACAGCTTATTCCGAGGCGCGGAATACCAACGGTTGTTGTGGGCGACTGGGAAAGATCCTTTAACTTACTATGACATGAATCTTTCTGCCCAAGATCATCAGACCTTTTTTACTTGTGAAGCAGATGTTGGAAAACCAGAATACGAAAGTAAGTATCTGAGTTGAAGACACACATTCCAAATGATAGTGATTGCATCATGTTCAAATTTGAAGTATCCAGAGATAGTCTTATAAACGACTTTCCTTGTTGCTTAGATTTTGTTAACAGAGCTATACTGGATTATTTAGTTTCTAAGAAAGGCACTCTTTTCTGCATTGATCTTTTTTATCTTTCAATAATGGCATCAACAATTTTAAATGGGTGGTCTCTATTGAAATGCTGTCCAGCTTCGATGTTACTTGTCCCGCTATTTAGACTTCGACGGTGCTGACATGGTTCGACCTATAAAGTAGGAATTTGACGTAAAAAGTTAATAATATCCAAGAATGTTTTTCGTGCTCATGTTCTTTCCTGATTGTTCTTGTCATACAATCAGGAGCACTCAATCATCCTCGACGTAACAATTTAAGGTAGGGAGTCAAGCGGTTAATTATAAATTAACCGGTTAACCGATGTAATACTAGTAATAGATGTTTTTCAATTCCATGTGACTATACAAGGCTTATATAGTCGCACTGAGTATAGTGTATGAGTATATGCATGTTTGCCTGTTATACCAGTTGAGTAAGCTCGCTTACTTTATGGACATAAACATTTTCTACTGATTTTATTTTATTTTCAAGAATACTGTTATGTTTTAGTATACCCTCGTGAATAATTGAGTTTATTCCGTCTGGCTAACTTGAACCTAAAATCAATTTCACGGAATGTGCCTAATTCCATGTTAATTATTCAAAATAATAAATTATAAAATCTAAATCCACTAATGATAATAATAATGTATATTTTACCATAAAATCTGTACAAAACATTCAATGTGAGGTACCAGTATGGCAATTCACAACTTATATAGGATGTGGCCAGATAATATAAAAACAACGGCTACACAAAGCTATCTTTAGGTTACTAATATATTTATGTTATTATTGATACATCCAATATTAATATGTTGAATTCCTTGTAGATGGTCATGTGTAGAAGACTGATATCAATTAGAATTACTTTTTCCTAATACAAGATCACTTGATATTCCTCTACTTTTAAATTACTTATAATGAGCCAAGACTTATCACAATTGATGTGGTTAGGTAACACATCACAAGTAACAATATACCCGGTAGGCTATATCATTATTCTCTATTGCTAATCAAAACATCAATCTTATCTGGAATTAAAAACTTCCTTGTTATCATAATGGAATGGATCTTGGATGATCAGATATCAACTATTGTAACAACAAAATATACGTATAAGAGTATTTTATCAAAACAAATTGTCTGGGAAAACGAAGAAATCAGGTAGAGTTATTGTGATGCAGAAAAACGATGGCTTCTGCTGTTTCGAGTCTCAAGTTCATCCGTTTTTCATTGTAAATATTTCCCATTAAGCTAAAAAGGCGCTCAGAGCTTGATGAAGTTGCTGGTATTTGTAGGTATAATTTAGCAACCTTTGCTATTCTTGGGAAACGATTTTCATTTGTCTTCCACCAGCATAACGGGTCTAAATCAGGACTGGTAGATGGATCTAAATCGTAAAGAGCAAACTCCTGTTCCAATGAGCGGCTTGAGTTTTTTTGGATCCAGATGAACTCAAAAGCATAGTTAGTTTGCTTAACTTCTTTGGCGAATCATTTCCCGGGTCCACCATTTGTGGCTCGCAACTTCCACTCATGTTTTGGCGGACCTTCTCCAAAAGTATCTGCATCACGGACTGCTTTGCAGACGAGTCAAGAAAACCTAAATCCTTGAATCTAGGGTCTAGATACGATGCACACACATGGATGCTTAGTGTAGATAAGAATTCCAAATCAAGCATAGAGAACCTGAATTGAAGGTTTGCAATCAGTGCCGAACGTAGTTTCTCACCTTGAGTTGTAACCTTCATATCTTTTAATTGTTTGACAACTGAAAAAAGAATTGGATAAACTGCGGAAACTGTCACGTACTTGTCGCCCTCCCAAACGTCCGTAACAAGTTTGAGTATCTCCAGCAACATCAATATATCACCAATGATGCTTTCCTCCATACTATCAAAGGTAAAATCTTGTTTATCAGATATTTTCACTATCCCAGGAACTTTCGTCGTGGTTATGAATGCTAGATATAAATCCATGAAAGATCGCAACATCGTGTAAATACTATTCCATCTCGTTTCCACGGACAGTTGGAGTTCACATTCCTTCTGTTCAGGTAAGAAGGAATCGCGCAATTTTCTAAACGCCTTCAGGAACATTTCGTTACTATTCACTTTTCCAATTACACAGTGCACTTTTTTCACAATTTTTTCGGCGGCCGTGGCTTCAGCAATACCGTCTTTTACACCCAATGATAAAAGGTGTGCGAAGCAGCCAACGTTATATTCGATGCGTTCTGTACGTCGCAATGCAGCTTTCATGTTTGCAGCATTATCATGGGTAGCACAAAATGCTTGTATATCAGCCTTCTCTAACTCACCATCAAGTATTTCTGCCAAATGTGTGGCAGTATGTCTTCCTGTAATGTTTGGAGATGATAAGTTGTACAGTAGAATATTCCATGAGTCGTCAATATAATGCACCATCACAGAAAGGAAACCAACCATTTGCGAGTTTGTCCAAGCATCACAAGTTATTGCTGGCTTCGATCGAAACTCTTCAAACGCTCCATCAGATTCTGCTTATCTTTTTCAAACTTCTGAAGCAGATGAGATCGGATTGTCGTGCCAGTAGGATCCTGGTAGTTCGGTTCACAGTAAGATAGAAGCTTTTTCATTCCCTCGCCCTCTCCAAATGACAGCGGCAATAAGTCCAATGTAACACAGTCAACAAGTAAAGATGCTGAGGTACAGGCTCGAGCTCTGGACCAAGGACGTGCGTTCAAGGATGTAACATACGACGACATGTTGCCGGCCTCTTTTGGCATGACCTTGCGGCCTGAAGCGTCACGTTTAACAGATGCAGGCGTGGATGGAAGCTTATCGGTTAGGAGATGCACTTTCTCGAGATGATATACTAACGTACCATTACCACCTTTGAATGAAAATTCCTTTTTGCAAAGAATGCATTCAACTTTTGCTGTAGTGTCACATTTCTTAAAATGTTTCCATATCCAACTGGAGCCAGGCATCTTTGGATCTCTCGGCGGATGGAAAGGAAAAATGGAATGATACTTTAAACCACAGCTACTGTTGTTCTGTTGATGCAGAGATTGAAGTAATGTTGGTCTTGTTTTGCCAATAGGCGATCAGTAGAATGTCAAGTGAATACCGTATTTACTCTAATAAGCGCCCGGGGGCGCTTATTACATTGAAGATTTTTTAGACCCGGCGCTTATTGGAGGTGGGCGGGTATTAGAGGCCCGGCGCCTATTAATTTCAGCTCAATTGAGAATTCAAAAAAAGAAGAAATTGGTTAGCCGAAACTAAATTTCATGAATCTGTTCATCCGTTGAGGTAGGCCTATCTTATATCAATTAGAGAATTAGACCTATGAAATTTCTGAAGTTCTTAAACGATGTCTAGAGGCCTCCTAACCTTACGTGACACAGGTATTACTTGACTCATCATTTTCCTATCGAACTTAATAGGCCTACGGTGCATAATGAGGACTTACCGTTGACACTGGTAAGTAAAAAAATAGCATTTACCAAGGATTCAAACAAGTCTATTATTAAGCTTGCAAAAAACGCGTTAGAATAGAGTAACCGGTATGTCAGTGAGCTACAAAATTATAAAAATGGTACTCGGTCACAAGAAATGTTACGACTCTATGAATAACCTTCGTCTTCATCGTCTTCATCAATTATGGCCACGTCAGAAGAATCACTATGTCAGAAGAATCGAGATCTACATTTGATGACGAAGTCTGGTGATCTGCAAGACGTCGAGGCAATTGAGGGATGGCTTCAGGATGAGTCTTAAGGTACTCAATCATGTGATCTTCGCTGCCATCGTTTGCATTCGTTATCGCACATTGCTTCAAAAGAATCCATGATTTGTTGGCGCGGAATGGAGTCCCATGCAGATTTCACCCACTTGACAATAAGATCAAATGTGGGTGGACGCATTCTTCCACTTGCAGTAAAGGTATGATCACCATTCACCAACCACTCTTCGTATTGTTCAGCGATCTTGCATTTCAGACTACGATTCCATGAGACGTCAGGAGCCTGTATCTTACTAGTACAACCTGCAGGTATGACAACTGGCGCGATCTTCATCTTTCGAAGTTTAGTCTTTGTCTGGGAATACCGGCAGACTGCTAGCGCTATGGCAGCGTCATGCACGATTCCATTGTTCAGTCATCTAACCCAGCTGACAAGATTAGGTCAACACGATATATTTAATTTGTCTCCTCAGCGAATGACAGATTTTGTGACATGAAAACTCTGTTTTCCATCTGTGAACATACAACACCCGGCGCTTATTAGGGGCCCGGCGCTTATTAGAGGCCCGGCGCTTATTACATTCAAGATGCTCCAGACCCGGCGCTTATTAGAGGCGGGTGGGTATTAGAGGTCCGGCGCTTAATAGAGTAAATACGGTATTTCCGGAAAACGTCTGTCTGATAAATATAAACCTGTCTGCAAGAATGTTCTCTCACATCAGGCGATCAGTAAAATTTTCGTCGCTATGGGAACACTCATCTGTGACGAATGCGCTGCGCTAACTGGATAAATAAATACTTGTATGAGCTGTATGTACTATGCAACGCATGTGATCTTGGTTAGATACCACATTGACCATAGAAATGGATTGTTAGTGTCTCACGTGCCTAGAGTGCTCGCGTGTGGCATGCGTCCCACGGGTGCGACACTTACAATCCATTTCTATGGAACTGGCACAGACAGTCTATCGTAGCCAAGCGTAGAAGGGGAAATTCTATTCTGACTGAAACACTAGCACGTCATAACGAACTCGTCCAAAGTCGTAGAATCAAGCAAGATGGTGAAGGTTAACGAAATGCCTCACTCCATTTCCAGGAAATTATTATTTGGCAATAGCTTACATCAGCAATGAGATATTATCGAAATTGGAAAATGAAAACTAAAGCAATGTAGTTGCAATGTAGCAGAAAAGTTGGGAAAGCGTCGGTTAACCGATTAATTATTTTTTAACCGGTTAATTTTAATTAACCGGTTAACCGCTTGACTTCCTAATTTAAGGGAATGCAGCCCACACCGATGTGAAATTCCTCACTGCTGCTGCAGATCCCTGCTTATCGGTCCCGAGTTTAGTATAATATTGAAGATAGATTAGAGAAGTTTTGCTATCTCCTTAATTTGAATAATGTTTTGGAATCTCTTGCGGCAAGATGGTGCTGAGGAAAGCTAAATGATGATTTCTTGCAGCTGCATATAGTAAAAAGTGATTCGTGATTGCTTACCATAGACTCCACTTTGGTAAATGATAATTGCATCCTTTACTTGCAAAAATTAGCATATAGGCCGACATTCCGCGCTGGAAATCGAACCCCGGTTCCCTAGTTGTACTAGTGAGAACTCCATTACAAGGCTATAATTGCAGCTCGTCAGCTGCAAAGAGAATGGTAGCATGTCTCAGTGAACCGGAGACCAGATCTTGACATGACCAATGACTACCAAGAATTTGAAAAGCAGGAAAAGTTGAGATTAACGCTTCCTCCAGAGTGAAAACTTAGCCCTGTTCTGGATTTTTTGGAAACACAACCGGTCGCTTGTTCTTAAGATTATTTTCCTTACCGTCTTCTAAAACTTGATATGTCTATATATGTATGGATCTGGTACACTTCTTCGACAAGTTGAGATCTATGTTTTCGGACATTTGTTCGACAGAAAACTTCTTCGACACGGACACTTCTTCGACAAGACATTTGTTCGACACGAACACTTCTTCGACAAGTTCTGCATGAATAATGCTTTATCTAGCATTGATTGATCGGAAATATCTTGCATCAATGATTCTACATGTATACTTTATATGTGGCCAAACCAGGTCAGTTTATCACAGCACCATAGCTGGATTACTATAAAAGGACTGACACAATTCTCAAATTGACACAATTGACACAAATTCTCAAAAAATACACAACCTGAAAAAGAAAAAGACTATAATTGCTTAATAACGAACAAACGTCGTGTCGAAGAAGTGTCCGTGTCGAACAAATGTCGTGTCGAAGAAGTGTTCGAAAATTTGTCGAACAAATGTTCGTGTCGAACAAGTGTTCGTGTACCATATGTATTGCGTTGATGCGCAATCGAGTATAATTTGTGTGGTTTGCGATCACGTCTGTCATGGTCAGCGCTAAAATCATTGGACATTGATGGTTAGGCTATTTATTAACTTCCTTGACGCATGCAAAATCGCCTCCTTAGAAATTCCATTAATGGATTTAATGACTTTGTGATTGAATCTTGATAATACAAAATAATTGATTGTTCAATCGTAATGTATTAAAATGGTTGCTAATTTTTTTTAATAAGACGGGCGTGACCGAAAAGTTGAATCTGCTACGGGACAAAAAATCATGGCATTGGCTAGAGGGCCATGATCGAAAACTCTGGGCCGGTTTCCATTCTGAGCTCTTCTACCCAGGCACGGTGGAAAAATATCACGTATATTTATACATGATAATATGCGCAAATAACTTTTTTTGCCACCATTTATAATCACTATGGAAATCTAGTCCATGGAAGAATTCAGTTGTTCTCAATCATCAGAATGATAAAATGAAGTCGTTTGAATTCAGATTAGTAGTTCAATGCACTGTGTGCATGTAGAGTTAATTTTATTTCAATTTTTGAAATCTTGTCTTTCGATCTGTAGCAAGATTTGAATGAAAATGTACAAAAATCTTCAAAAGTCCACTAATCGGCAAATAATCGGCCGATTGTCGATTATCGCTCTGCCGTGTCAATAATCGGCCGATTAAGCGGTTTGACGATTTATCGGTACACCCCTAGAGCCACTCAAATATGTATGGTTTAGAGAACTAGAAATTTGAATTTGCAATCAAAGGCGATTTCATGACATATCTCAAGGTATCCAAGAATTAAGAGGTGAATGAAAAGCATTGATCAGTGCTTCTTCCACAGTGGAAACCGAGGCCTGATTTTTTGGAAACACGGCCGGATCGCTTGCTTTTGGGATGACCTTGACGTCCTCAGACCTCAAATGCCTTTTACATTAGATCGATAAATAATCGAGTTTAATTTGTTAGATTTGCAACTATATATGTCTATTATGACGAACGCTAATAATAATGTCATACTCTGATGGTTAGGATATTAGCTTCCTTGTTAAACACGCATAAGCTTCTCCCTAACAATGATTCTATCACTAGATTTAAAGACTAGCGCAAAATGCGAAGACTGTACAGAAGAAGTCATGAAAAGCGATATCTGTGAGATATGATAGTTTTCGAAGTATTTTTTGGCGGGATAAGACAATGATGGCATTGGAATTTCCTGTGCGGGCACGGGTCATAACTACGGTTTGAAAAGCAAGCACACCTTGCGCTAGCATATTTCGATTTGCGAACACGCATATTTATGAATGTGAACTCAACTCTAGACTATTATGATCTGATGGCCCATCGTCTTGCGAAAAATGCTATTACACCCTCAACATCCACTGCATTTACCTATGACAAAGCTTCCCCCGCGGTATGGCACTTCTCGTCATAAAATCAAAACTTCGAACCAACCTTGCAAGTTATCATTCATTAGGTTAGCTGAAGTTCGCCTGTTTTTTTTTACTGTCACATTATTTCTTGTATACCTAACAATTCTGAATATTGTTTGAAGTGCAATGAAGCCTTTATTATGACACACTTAGTCACAAAAAAATTTTAGTTGTTCTATTATATATATTAGATAATGAATGCTAGCATGGCTCTATTCTGATCAAGAATAGACGGGATAAGAATAGAATTTTCATATGGATGCTAATTTGAAATAAGATATACGTGTAAGACTCGTGCCTAACTTGTGGGTCCGGCTCGGGTCGAAAGATGAAAACTGCACCAGGGCCGAAAAATCCGGGCATTGACCTACGGGCCGATTCCCACCCTGAAAGAGCTCACCAATGCGTTACGAAAATATCATTTATACACCGTAGTATGTGAAAATAAGCCTTTCTACCAGCCTTTATCATCTTGAAAATTGAGTCATTGGAAGAATTAAGTTGTTAATGCAATGTACATGTAAAAAGAGTCTGAAATTTTTCATCTAAAAATTGAAATTCTGCCTTTTGATCAGTCACCTTTTTATTGAAAGTCAACTCCGAAAGTCAACTAATCAGCAAGTGATCGGCCGATAACCTTCTATCGCTCTAGCGTTTCAGTAATCGGCCGATTAATCGGTACACTTCTAGTCAAGACATCATGCAATAGCTGTGACGAAAGAAAATTTAGAACATCAGTTTGATTGTGCAGTAATGACAAAGGAAAATACTTGATGTTGGGTTGCGAATTGCGATATTGTAAATATGTGTGGCGTTGTTTAAAAATGTCGTTGGTAAACAAACTTAGTTTCTTGTATGAATTTAGGACGATTGATTTTTTTATGTGAATTGCCAGACAATGGTTTTAGTAGAACTATTCTAAAGTTCTTCCATAATATGATTACAGCGACAGATGATTCTTGAAGGGATGTACAAATATCTACACACAACTAAGGAAGGCTTCGACCCGGGCAAAATGAAAATATCCGACGGGCGGGAATAATGACAGGTTTTATGGGATTTAGTGCTTTTCCGTGTCCTTTTATGATTTCTGTGCCTTCATATACGACAAAGTCATGGTGCATTTTACATGGATGATATGGTGATAAAGAGCAATCATCTTTTATGCGTTGTGAACTTCTCAGAGCTGGTCTGAATTATTTGATCAGGGTTCCCGCGGCCCTTGAAAACCCTTGAATTTTGAAAAGACAAATTCAAGGCCTTGAATACCCTAGAATTTTGAAATCACCCTTGAAAACCCTTGAATTTTGATGACGTCATCAATTTAAATATTTTACATAATAAAATATTGAAAAGGTATCAAGTGACACAAAGCACTTAATTTTGAAAATGAATATGAATATATCTATTAATTAAGCTAGCTGCTTTAATCAGCTTAATCACTTGATCGTTTTCAGATGGTGTTTGCAGCATTAAAGGTCGGTTATATTGTTATTGATGTTGAATTCAAATAAATCTCAAAATACGTGACCCTCGAAAATCATTAATTTTGCCCTTGAAAACCTTTGAATTTTTTGTTCGAAAAGCCGCGGGAACCCTGTTTGATTAATCAATTCCCTTTCATCGGATAACCCTGACGTCATTCTCAGCGTCCACCAGTATCATTGGCAATGGCAAGTCTGATCCACACGAGTGGGGATTGCCTGTGTGTAAACGTAGCTTTAGCCTATGAATCAATTCATTCGAACGTTGTTTTAATTGAGGATTAAAACAATCAAACTTTACAAAGGGCTTAAGACAATAAAAAGAAAAAGTGAGGGCATTATTTGTTGCTGGTCCTAGTGGTGAATTCTGGATACAGTAATTATGTCGCAGTGTCGTACGCGTCAATTGCAAAATTATTGACGACCTCAACCAATTCTGAAATTGACGGTGTCGATTCATAGCGTCAATTTTACATCACACTTCGTCATCTGTTTTGAAACTCAAGCGGTAAATAGACTTCGTCGCTGAGAATAATTCTACATTATGCCTGGAGATCTCTCCTTTCGACACTCAGCATGGACTGCTAAGCAATGTCGACAGACCCAGAAACGAAAGAGGAATAAAAGTGAAGGCGAGTTTATCATCAATATGTAAATAAAAAGTCGGGAATATTCAATACATAGGCGAAATATCAATACAGACACAGTCGATGCGAATTGTCATATTGAATAATTTCATACTCAAAATATTCAATACTTTCAAGTCTACAGAAAACTCTAGCGACCAAATATTAGCAATGACAAATTTACCCACTATTTTAAAATTTACGCTGACACTGTTTTTCGGAGGTAAATTGACGCCGTCAGCGTCAATTTCTTAAATTGATGGCGTCATTGACGGCGTCAACGTACAACACTGATTATTCGGATAATTGAATAAAATTAAACGCACAATCGGAATTTACAAACATAAGGACATTTGAGTCGTATTCCGTTTGGATCCCGGATATTGGCTATTTCTTGTTTATAAAATACGGCAAATAAAATTTCAATTGAATACCCATCTCTTGATCCAAGCAAATTACATGAAAGCTACATCGAAATTATCTGCGTATTACATTACTATTGCATGTATGTTGACGAAGAGTGGTAACGATAATATTACATGTACAAAAAGTACGTTGATGATCCGAAAATTCAATTTTCACAAAAAATTAATCCCTCAAAGAAAAAGTCAATGATTCCGCACGGGATCCCGCCCGCGGGATTAATCCCGTGCCAATCTTGCAGAAAGACAAGTTATCGAAAGACGGCATAACCCTCACGGTAGTCATGTCATGTCAAGGGACTGTACATAACAAGGATTCATGTAGTGACTTAATTAGGTCACACACCTGGTGCGGATTTTAAGTACCAGCAGTGAATACAATGGAGATATAAAAGTGAGCTGCCATTTAAACTTACTTTACTTGTGAGTTATCATTGATGAGATCTGTGCACAATTAATTGTTTTATAAGAGAAGTTATGGGTCCTGTAACTGAGTGATGAATACTCGTAGTAAGAAAGAAAGTGCGAGCTAAATTACAATTTTAGATAAATAAGTAGTTCATTAAAAATACCTGATTAGCCGATACTTCGTCTGAATCAATATGTTTTGCACATCTTAATTGAAATTAAAACCTACCATGAGCATACCAAAAGGTCTGAAACTGAGTGAATTACCTGTTTCTCACCTGAACATTGGCATAGAGATATTCGCTACTTAGGTGTCACATTCGTCTTGTTGCGCACTTGCTTCGTTCACATTCGTGGTCAGGTAGCTGTATATATTTTCTTTTGTTTGTCTCTGTTTTATTTGATCTATTAACACAATGCTATTTCAATATTTAGGTTATTTTACGACAAATATTAGCGCAAATTGCCTGCGTTCTAGGCATTGTGAGTGATATTGAAAAGAGCTTTGATCTCTCTTTCCTGTCATTGCGTTTAAATATGTTGGTGACATTTTGCGGATTCAAATAGCCTTTTCATCTTGCACATATGTGATGCAAAGAAAGAGCATAAAAAGTCGAGGAACTTCATCAGACGTACCATGTATTGACCAAAAATTGTAGAAGCCAGCTGGCCTGTTAAAAGGATTATAGTAAAATGATCGACATTTTTAAGCGCAGATCATGCTTATTGCAATTTTCGTCTCTTAACTGCAGCTATGCAGATCGCTTGGCGTGAGAGGAATCCTCAAGAGCGCATTAAAAAAGCCAAAGAAGCTCTCGAGAAAAACCCAGAATGTGCTCCAGCCTTGATACTTCGTGCGGAGGAAGAATGTACATCAATGGTTGAAGTGGAGAAGATTCTGAAGCAAGCATATAAAGTAGCAGAGGCCGCTTTCCGCCGATCTCAGCAGACCCAACATTACAACAATACTCACGAAGCGCTTCATCGTCGCGACACCAATGTGTATATTTTCATTCGCCGCAGACTTGCCATGTGTGCTCGAAAATTAGGTAAATGGAAAGAAGCAATCAAGACAATGAAAGACGTGAGTGATTCTGTAGAGTTGAATGGATATTGAAAATTACTCATGATAATCGGGTTGGTCACCCAAAAACACCTGCCTGGGGTATTCCTGGCTTACAGTGTGACTGAGTTCTAGTTTTGATGTAAGATGTATTTTTGTGATTTAAATCCATGATTTGCTTTCTCACTCATTCTTGTTAATGATTGGTTTAGATATTGGATCAGCTTCAGAAATCAACTTCAACTTCAGTATGTGGACGCTGCTTCATGCTATATTCTACTGCATGTTTCCTTAACCATTCCATACTTCAACAATTTGCGGACAGTGAGAAAATATCAATTTGAGATAGACCTTTATCTGGTTCTAATTGCTGATATATTAGTCGGTTGAAAATTTACCCTCAAGACGACACGGTCTTTCATCCATAATAAGATCACGAACATGACATTACATTAACACAAATTAATAATAACAAAATGAAATCCTCTACTTTCTTTAAGTTTCTTGTACACTGTTTGCGCAGTTATTTCGATTGCCGCAAGTGCATAACCAAGATCAATGGTTGCCTATCCCGGATTTTCAATGTCAAGAAGGATGTTCCCCAATGCTCTGTCTTGGGTCAGGCGATATTCACTACTCTTATATCTAACTTGAAATGCACGCAAAATGATAATGTACATGTCATGTATGCCGATGATGCCACTACCAAGCAACATCGTTGAACACATTTAAAGCGTTTTTAAAAGAACTTTAGATGTCGAAATTTATGACGTTTGGGATCGGTGTACCGCGACTAGCGTTAGGTTGCATGAGGGAAAATCGAACGCTCTCTTATGTTTGAAGAACTGAGATTCCCTTACACCTAAACTCCCGATTCAAATAGTGAATAAAACGAAGATTCTTGGTGTCACTGTGAATAATAGATTAACAAGGAAGAGTATCTTTGTATTCAAGATACATGTACTTGTATAACTGTCAGAAGTAATCGCCGGCAGCAGGTAATCAGAAAAGTGAAACGTTACATAAGCAGACGAAGTCTTAAATTAGCATATGACGGTCTGATTCGATCAGTTATTTGATATACTCGTCCTATTTTTGCATCCTTGCCAAAATGTTCGGAGAGTAAATCAGAAAGTTCAAAAGTGTGCTTATATGGGCTTATTGATAAGTAACCCCATTAGTCCCTCGTCGAATGTGGAGAACATGTCGCTCAGAAACTTTTTAAGAAAATTGTATCAGGTTCAGATCACTTCGTGCACAAATTTGAACCTAAACGCTTCCTGACATGTTGTACGAAGCACAAATTCTCGCTCTTCCTGTACTTCTTAAAATTAATAATTGATTATAAGTGTCATGGAGTCATGTGAATCGTGCGATCTGCCAGAATTTGATGTATTCATAATGCATTTATCTTATATTGATATATGAGAACTATGTGACTTAAAATTACCTATCTTCTGCTATCAGTCGTTTGTAAATGACAAACGTCTTCAGCAAATTTACTTTTTAACAGTTGAATGTGTGGGACAAACTAGATGTGTAACTTGTGATTATCCTTGATGAGAAATATACGCTCTTATATTATTATACTCTCACACGACTCTAATTGACCACGAAGCTTGAAGTGCCCTCATCTTACATGAAGGTCTTTTACAAAATGTTTGAAGCAGGTAATTTGTCTAAAATATGGGCCTACCTCGTTCAATCAAAAACAAAATAGTCGATTTTGGATTCAAGTTTTCTGGATAAAGTAAATTATAGTTTGTATTTTTTATATAAGTGATCATTGGTCATAGAGCCTTGAAAAACTGAAATTAAGACGCAACAGAAAGCAGGATTTAAGTAACAACATGCAGATACTTCAATGACGAAAATATTTGCAGCAATTGGGATGTGAGTTAGCCCGTCTGACAATGGAGACAAAGTGTTCACTCCAGTTGCCAACGACGAGCTACCTCGCACCTTATAGTCCAAACTAGTGATGTGCTTTCGTCATCAGGAAACCAAAACAAAAGATTTGTATGTTAGATTGTCAAGCCTATTAATTTCACATTTCCCATTGGCAACGGCGAACGGGTGATGCTACCAGTTTTTAGCGTTTTGATGTGCGGGAAGTTAGTGGAAACACAAATATCGGAATCAAATTATATTTTTTCAATACTTCTTCCTCACGGATGCTGGAAGCAGTTCAATTTATAGATCATTTGATTATCGTCTGCATATAGGCCTTTATGTAAGTAAACAATCATCTACTTCATTGCATGCATTCAATTTCATGATCGTATGCTCTAAGAAGATAAACTGGTTGATATAATTGTTAGGAGCTAGTTTTAGATCAATGTGACTTAAGCAATATATGTTCTGATCATAGCTCCGCCAATTTCACATCGGAAACACAGTCTAACCAGATTTTGTAAGAACTGTTGATGCTCTCATTCTCAATTCTTCCTGCTAGAAGTTGTAGAAATACGATTCCTGGTGACAATGGTCTCTTTACAGAATGGTCCGGAAACTCATCTGTGATAAAGCTATCCGAGGGAGAACCATAAATTAGAATTTAAAGAACAGACATTTTCATCAACATCTAAAATTTATGTTTCTGTTAAAATTTCAACCGAAAATCATCTGACAGCCCGTGGAGATAAACCTAAATAGGCCAACTTCAAAGCTGTGGGGAGGATACTGATCTTCCGTCTAAAATCTGCAGAAGCGTAGGTTTTTGATGTTGCTGAGAGAAAACGTTCCTCTAATTTAGATTATATTTTGTAACTTTTCCTTGGACAGTTTTATCAAGACCGATTTTGCGCGATGACCATTTTTGCTTGACACCTGAAATGTTCGAGTTGTTTTAGCTTCTGCCTCTGATGGTTATTTCGTTGATGTATGGCAGAAAAAGCGTTTGTTACCTAAATGAGATGTGTTGTTTCGGTGCATATTATTGAAAAGAATGTTCTGAAATAATTTGACCAAATATGGCATGCCCATCGCTTGCTCCAAAGTTTTATGTTGATCTTTCAGCTGATCAAGGAATATCCAAATTTGAATCTCTTCAATATTCACGAGAATCTTATCGAAGCTTATTTAGAGGCACAGCAATACGCCGATGCTCAGGCTTTCCTGTCTAAGTACGACGCTGATATCAGCTATCCGAAATCAGCGACTATTTGTTATACTGCTGCACTGTTACGAGCTCGCCAAGTATCAGATAAATTCTCCCCTGATATGGCTTCCAGACGAGGGTTAACGCCAGCAGAAATGTCCGCTGTTGAAGCTATTCATCGTGCAGTTGAATTCAATCCTCATGTACCAAAGGTAAGTTGCTACCGTGTTGGGGCATGGCCAACTGAAATCACGACCGGGAATAGCGCATACCGGCCTCTAAAAAAGGGGGCCGACTTATTCGAAATGTCAATTGCTTCTTCCATGATTTTGAGAAGCAAATAACGAGTTCATTGATATGTTTCAATAGCGTTTCAATAATCTTATGACATCCTTTTTTGATAGCCAAAATAGCGGAACTACGCAATTTTAAACCATAGCCTCCTCCATTACAAAGGAATTCCTGGCCGTGATTCTAGTTGGCCATGAATGTAGTCATGGTTTTGCGCTGTGTCATTGTGCCCAATATTTTGATATCAAAATTGTTGTAATGCTGGGTAAGGTTATAATTAAGTTTATTATGTTAGTTTCTACGGAATTTATTTTTAGCTGGGACGCTCGAGGCTCATTGAATTGCTAATGGGACACTGCATCTCATTAGCGAAAGTTGTTCTACTTATATTGCTAATATATTATACTCTTCCCAAAGTCATAAATTTTCTACTGAACCTTTAAAGCTCTTTCAAGCTTTGAAGCAATAGTATATTTGCCGTGAGTCGTTTGATAATTTCCTGTCAATCATCGCTACTTTGGAAGAATTTCTAGTCAATTATCTGTCAAAGTGACAATCTGATGTTTGATCAGTTGTTCACTATCTAACTTTCAGTATCATTTAAGAATCGCTAAGCTGTGATTTTCTAAATTTGGCGTCTATTTCGGTATTGAAAAAATGTGCTTGTAGTTGTAACCACTTGGTATAACAGGTTTGATTAAAATTCGATATTACTATTTTTTCAGTATTTGTTAGAGATGAAGCCATTGATACTCCCCCCGGAGCACATTTTGAAGCGTGGTGATACGGAGGCAATCTCTTATAGTTTCTTCCATTTGCAACATTGGAAGAGGGTAGATGGGGCTCTCAATCTGCTACACTGCACTTGGGAGGGAACCTTCCGTCTAATTCCTTATCCACTGGAGAAGGGGAATCTTTTCTATCCGTATCCCAATTGTACTGAAGCAGTTGACAGAGAACTTCTACCAGGTAAGGAAGCTAGTCATATGCTGCTTTTCTTTCAATGCAACCTTGTCTAATCGAAGTTATCAAGAGAGAATTTTATGTGCTTCATTATGCGAAAATAGATAAGTCAAACTTGTCGTCAACATAATAATTACTAATAAAGAAATTTTTATTAAACTGGTAGTGTGGTTCAATAGTATCATTATAAAGTTTTCCAGGCCATTGTTAAATTGCAAGATAATGGTCGTATACCTTACGTCGTGTTTCTTCTGCCTTCATTCAAAATCAATCGCTATTCAAGTCGCAAAAAATGATATGAATCCATTTGCCCTAACAATTTTTTACTTGAGAATGGTTATGGATGCATTGTTGAAAATAATCACAAATAATAAAATACGTGATTAAATGCTCGAGTAAAGCTATTTTTTCTGGTTTAGTATTGAATTGCAAAAGAGCCGTATTTTGACATTTTTCAGAACGGCGATTAGTGATAGGCAATTATAGCATTTGAATCGCCTACATTAGTTTTACCGAAACAATCCATCATCGTCAATTTTCAAAGACTTGTTCAAGCTTGCTCGAGGTCTGCAAAAACGTCTAATAATTTGTGTTTGATAAAATAGTTTCTAGCTTGTTCGGATAACAGGAATGTTCCGCATGTGAGGACTGCGAGAAAGCTTGAGAATTTTAAATTTTGACTCCTTGAGAGAAATGTGAGAAACAGGGTGATATATGTGAGAAATGTGTCTTGTTGAGAAGTATGGCTGCTTGTAGTAGTATGACTACGTGTAGCTCCTTCCTACTACACGTCATGCAGATGTGTCAGAATAGGTTTGGATGTATTTCAATATCTTACGTTTTCTTTTCAACTCACAATCAGAACTGATGGAGCTAGATGTCTGCAATCGATACGAATTGTTTTGTTACAATGGTTGATCAGCAAGAGTCACTATTTCTTTAACTTTGTCGCACAAGTTTATGTATCTTCTTTCCTACTATATTTATCTAGTAGGCTACATATTCACAAAAAGCCGTAAATCGGCGTACAGTTGAACTTCCTGTATTATTTAGGCTGTAATTGTGACACCCGGCTTTATCGATGCACTTAACGGACTTCATTTGGACATGTATACTTGGTTATTGCGAAGGATTAAAGTTCAACCCATGCCTTCATTTCTAATGGCCACAATCCTAGTCAAAGAGGCTTTTGGTCAAGGATAGCCGTGAATTATTCGGAATTGCTTCAAGAAAGCAGACTTTCATTCTATCATGGGTGGCGACCAATCTACATACATCAGTGAAGACGTCCAGATGCTAGACGAAAGAGTACAGCTATGAATAGAGTAAGTCCATCAGCTGGAAGGGAGTACTTAGTGTCGTGATGATCACAACGACATTGACGATTCCGTGCAAAGAGTTTTCAAATGGCGACGCATAAGGGATGAATTGGAAGAGGACCTGTCGGACGATCCAGAACCTGTGGTCACGGCACAAGAATCTCACCCGCGCACACTACGTCTCCAAGTTAAGGCTTAGACTGCTAGTGATGCAGCTCATAGTTTATACAGTGATAAAGCCGCGAGACTTTTCTTCCGACAGCAATAGTAGGACCATTTTGACTTGACACTGGATCGAAGCCCCTGCATTCAAGCTACCAAGCCTGTAAACGATTTTTCTTATGAAATATCCTGAGTTTCCACTGAAATATCCTCAATAGAAAAAGTGAAATAGAACAATATGGGTGAAGAAAATGAACTAAAGACGGCAATGAAAAGGGTGGTACAAGGAACAAGGCGAAGAGGAAGGCCAAGGAAGACCTGGCTGGAGAATGTTGCAAGAGATTTGAAGAGACGCAGCATGCCGGACATGGCGTACACCGACAGAAGACAATGGAGAAGTCATTTTCGTGGGGCCGACTCTTGCAAGCGGGAAGACGAGTCTGTAAACGGCTAGTGTAAAGCTGAAGTTCTAACATAATTAAACGATAACACTAATGGTGCACCAATGATTCTCGTGTCGCGTCCTTATACATTAGAAATATGGTTTGACTGAAGCTGATATTACTGTAGATTGTTATTCATAACAAGTGTATTCATTTAAGAGTTGTTACTAGAATTTTAAGTTTAAAAGCATATTTAATAAATTTAACGATATATTTAAATTTTGTATTTACAATTAGATAATTGTATGGAGAAAAACTAAATTTCTGAAGTGTCGATGAAACTAATAAATGCGTAATGTGTACATGCATATTTTTCAGCCTTTCACGAATTATCCGTCTATCCGAAAAAAGAATTGCCATTTTTCATTCTTTTTACTGCTGCTTTATGCACAATTACCGCTATTTTGGCATTACTTACTCATCAATACCCCGAGGAAATGGGGGTGGTTTCAAAGCAAGTTCAGTTGGGAGTTGTTACGGTAAGTTGTATTCATCAAAAATATCTGATAGTTATTAACACGTGTATGCATGATGACGAATTTGCACCGCACTTTTCGAGATAGATATCTTTGTCACACGTTCAATGTAGTGGTTTTGAATTCGAAATCGTGATTATTTTCAAAACCAGAGGAATTGGTGGACTATTATTTGATTGATGGGTCAAGCAATTCATTCACATCAGCTGATTAAATTGCAATTTATTGAAGAAAATCTTCAAAAAATGCAATGTATGTATTTGATATTGTTTTATGCGCAGTGTGAAATTGCTTCAATTTACGCAGTTGACCAAATGACGAAAGATCACTGCAGTCAAAATCCAGTGTAAATAACAAGCTGTTTTGGAATTCTTATCATATAGTATAGGTAAATGAGACATTTACCTCGCTTTCACAGGTCGATGGAAGCTAGGTGGATCGAACGTCCACGAAGTACTTGTCTCCTTTACCCTAGACAATTAATTGAAATTCGTCGAAAAGAATTAGTGGAGTTTGATTTCTACATTGGATCTTGACTGTTTAAATCTAAACATTTTTCTGAAAATTTTTAGGGGTCACAAGAATGATTATCTAATGATAATTTTAAAATTATAGAATCTTTAGTTTATTTCAGTTTTAAACGAGTATTGATCAAATCAGTGCGCTCTAGTGGTTCCGAATTAGCGTTTGGCGTGAATATTATTTTCAATAATCGAGTTACCAATTATGATTTCCATAGGATCGCGCGATTAATGGCACTGCATTGACTCCGTTATGTCAACTGATAATGATCAATAACCAGGTTCCGAAACCATGGTTGCTGAATTGCTGATCCGGCCCCAGCTTCGAGATTTTACCTCTGCAAAGGGGTGACTCCGAAACACTGCCTTGCATTTTCTTCTGGTATGCCGTGGAATGACGCCTTAGACAATTGTGAGGATAATTATTCTCAAGTTGTAAAGATATTTTGCAGACCACATTGACATTTGCAGATAATGACATAAAAATCAGATGTCAATACTATAAATAAGTCTGGTAACCTGTTTATACGATCCGAACCAGGGTTGGCAAAAACCCAGGGTAGCTAACAAAAACTCACTGTTTTGTTAGAAATGTATACCATACATACCATTCCATTGACATTTGTACATTCGCTTGTCTTTCGATTAATTACTGATCAAAATCGCTCGTTCAATCACAAATCTTTATCATATACACATACCTAGAATTACAGTTAATTGGGAACTAAGGCTTTAAAGGAAAATATATTGTACATATTTTACATGTATAAATATGCGAACTAGGACGGAAATCTCCTCCTCTGGAATGATGCGTTACGTCTATGTACAATTTGGTACAATCAAACGTATTGAAATCTATTATAATCTATGAATCTGTTAACTAAACAAGTGATGCATACGATATACTGCGATATATTTCCCATGACTGATGCTCTGAAGAATGTGAACTTGGTTATTTCATGGGACCGAGGCGTACGTGTGTTACTGTTGATTGTCATGTTTACACCTGAAAGCGCAAGCACCCTATCGACCAATTAGCGAGCGTTTCCCTAAAATCAAGCGGCATCACGAATTCACAAAGTTTCGAATTCCCCGTACTACTATATCTTGATTGCAGCACGGACTGTGAGCCAACGCCACTGACCTATACCGTGCCTTGGCAAATTGCGTACTCCCCTAACCTGCAGGAGCTTTCACAACAAATTTAGGAAGCGAGCGCCATCAACAATACACCCCCTATTATCCACAAATCCTTATGAGATGGTATGTAGTTATTTCAATCAATGCATCTAACCAGGGGTGCGGAGTCCTATCATTTTGATAGGACTGGGACTTCGGGTGGCAAGTATATCAACCTTGATAGAGTAAAATGAATTAAGCAAACTGCTGATTATATTTTATTATGATTTATAAATTTTCGCCGTTATAACAGCCTGTTCACATATCAAAGAATCTAAGACACAAATTTCAAATATCATCAAAGTATGAAGGTATCAAAGATATCAAAATTATCAAAAATTCAATGGCACTAAAGTATACGCACGTATCAAGAAATCAGAATATCAACGATTAGTAGGCTTTGCACTCATCCTTGTCGTTCAGGGCAGGTTTCATGGATTTTATTAACATAGCTTCCCTGAACCTCAGATTGATGGCATTGATATCGGAAGCCAAAATTTTTACTGAAAATGGGAAGACTGAATGGGGAGAGCATGATTCTTTATGTTTGAATACACTAGAGCTCTTCTGAGTCTTGTGTTCTTTGACTCTCACATGGAGTGGGCGTACTGTGCTACCGATGTAAATTTCCCTGCATATGTTACACTTAAGTTCATAAACTATCATTGTTTTGTGACACAACTTGTTGTTGGATATGGTACAGTTGTTAAGGTCACACTTTGGAATATCAGTCGCATTCTTTGAAGACAATGCCATACGTAAGTTGTAGGAACGGTGGGCAATTCTAATAGGAAGATCCAAGTTGCGAAAAACTCTCAGGACTTTGTTGTCGAAGGAATCCGAAATGTATGGTATTTGAAAGTAATAGAAAGAATCAGTTTTAGTTCTTAAAGGAGGACGTTTATCTTGGTTGAATAGTTGTTTGCAAAAATTCTTAGGGTAGTCATTGAGGATCAACATTTCTTCAAAATTCTTCATACATTCTTGTTTTTGTTTTACAGAACTACACCTCTTTAGACGTCTTTGTTTCTCATTCTTTATTATATTCATCTTTTGCTATATGGGTAAGGCAGAATTGAAATTCACGAAGAGAGGCTTTTTCGCTGACTTTTGGAAATAGTTGAATTTCACTTCACCATTATTGATCGTTATTGTAAAGTCAAGTAAAGATAGTGTTTTCATCAGTTGGATGTTCTATTGTGAAATTGATCTTCGGGTGCAGTGCGTTCATTTCGTTTAAGATCGCAATGGGTTCATCTTTGTTGGAGGTAAGAATAAATATGTCATCAACGTATCTTTTGTACATTTGTATGTTACGAGCTCTGACAACCTGTTTTTCGAGTTGGTCCATGAATAAAATTGCCAAAAGACCTGAGAAGCTAACTCCCATGGGCAGTCCTTGTCTTTGTCGATATATTATACCGTTATATTTGAAATAGATGTTGTTGAAGATTGTAGTTAGCAACTCAGCCACATCACAAGGAGTAATTCCGTGATAATGAAACTTACTATTTTCCATATATGTTATTGCATTTGAGATTGCTTCTGCAGGGGGAACGGAAGTGTACATTGCTTCTACGTCAAGGTTGAACAGGTATGGATTATCTGACAGAGTACTTCGATCCAAGGAATTTAGTCTTTCGATTAAGTCAAATGTATTTGTCAGGTGAACATGAACATCTTCCAGCAGAGAATTCATTAAAGTCTTGAGAAGCCACATAAGTTTGTGACATGAGTTCTGGTAACCTACAATACAGATCATTAGAGGCTTACCTGATTTTAGTGATCATTGCTGTTTCAAATCAATCATTTTCTATGCAAATTTACCCACTTTGCACATTACTTGTTGGTGTGTGCTTCACACGGTCTTTCTCCAAAAAATGAGTACACTTTCGATTTTAATACGCGCTATGGAGGAGCTTTCACACACGATTGACGTTAGTGTAAGAGGTAATGTTCTCAAGCAAGCTAATATTTTACTTTTGTCTCTGATGTGACCTTTGGTGCGCATGTGTGATCGAGGCTAGGAAGGCTTGTCTTCTTTAGTAAATCACGGAGTGAAACGACAATCATTTTTCATTATCACGGTTCATTCCCTCAACTATTACAAGCTTTGCATGCATTGCTGTCTATGTACTTTTGCTTGATATAGAAAATTGATATCAAAACAGTGACAGCTATGCTCGAGATTATATAATTTGTTTGTATTATATTTCGGGTCTAGTAGATATAAACCGAATTCCGGAGTCATATCATTTGATAGGACTCCGACTCCGCATCCCTGCATCTAACCGCGATGCATCATTAGCTCTCTTCATACAACCATACTTTGAACGTAAGAAAATTAAACTAATTTTTGAACTAAAAAACCAGTAGGGCATGAGCCGTTAACAAAAGACAATATAATTTAATTTGTAAATATAAGAATGTAATGGCAGTTAACGGGAGGCGCATTTTGAAATGGAAGGTTTTCAATAATGAAAATGGAAGTTTGCTCCCTCTGTTTTTATGCCTCAAAAATAAAAAATAAAAATATCTGATTTCTTCAGCGGACGTTTCGGGTCCAGACCCTTTATCAACGCAAGAATGATGGAATTTACAGAAGAGATGACAAACGTATTTATACAAAATGAAGAGAACAACTCTATGCGGCGGAACTAAAATGTGTCAGCCAAGCGGCAATTCATGTCGTCGGTTAAGGCTCGAAGACCTAGCCTGAATCAACCTCGCTTCCCACAACGCACATTCAACACCGTCATACGCACACTTCAAAACATCGACCGAAGTTGAAGTTTCTAGATGATTTACCTACATAAATACAGTTACATATTTTACATTTGAATTCATAAACAATATTCTTAATGTTACATTTGTATTTATCTGGCAAAATATTACAGTATTTACAGTTATCGTGCTTATTTACTTTTTTATTAGTGAAACAATCTTTTAGCTTTTTACTGTTTCTATTTACCAATCGGATGTTCAAGTTATATTTATTAATTAATGAGTTGATTTTTCTATTCGTTTTGTCGTTTGAGGTAAGGGAGAAATAAATTAGCATCATACTTTTTATCCAAACGGGTCTTTCTACGTTTACGTTTATTTTTTATATCACGTTTTCTATATCCATTTTCTTTAATTTTTCATTTATCTTAGTTAGAGCCTCATTCTTTAGTAAATCAGTTTTACATCTATTTTCTGCCATATTCAAAGTATTAGTAATGAAATTATGTTTTATATGGCTAGGAATCCAACTGTCCCTATTTAACAAATTGTCAGACTTTATGTCCTTGGTGTAGTATTTATAATACAATATTTTTTCTTCTATCCAGGGACCCCAGAAGTTTGACGGTAAACTTTATCGTGAAATCTGATTTCGTAGTTATACGATACGAATTTTAAACATTTTGTAAATTCTTCTACTGTTATATTAAAGTTGTCTATATTAGTCCAATACTTTTTAGCAAAGTCTTCTGCTACTTTGATGGCAAAGTTAATTGGTATGCTTGGATACAAACTGATGACGTCTAAAGAAATAAAAACGGCGTCATTATTAATATCTAAGTCATTCAATTCTTTAATTAGGTCCCAATGGGTACACATTTTGCTCCTCCTTTGGCTATCATATTTATGAATCACATTGAAGAAATCGCTTTAGATACTTTAAAAACTAAATGTAAGATTATTCCAAGTATTTACAAAAGATACATTGACGACATCATCATAGGACCATTGCCAAAAGAAGGCAATGATTTTGATAAGATACTCGAAGTTTTGAATAAAGTTAACCAGAATATCCAGTTTACAATAGAAGTACCGGAAGTTGAAATAAATTTTCTTGACATAAGTATTTGGATAGAAGAAAAAATATTATATTATAAATACTACACCAAGGACATAAAGTCTGACAATTTGTTAAATAAGGACAGTTGGATTCCTAGCCATATAAAACATAATTTCATTACTAATACTTTGAATATGGCAGAAAATAGATGTAAAACTGATTTACTAAAGAATGAGTCTCTAACTAAGATAAATGAAAAATTAAAGAAAATGGATATAGAAAACGTGATATAAAAAATAAACGTAAACGTAGAAAGACCCGTTTGGATAAAAAGTATGATGCTAATTTATTTCTCCCTTACCTCAAACGACAAAACGAATAGAAAAATCAACTCATTAATTAATAAATATAACTTGAACATCCGATTGGTAAATAGAAACAGTAAAAAGCTAAAAGATTGTTTCACTAATAAAAAAGTAAATAAGCACGATAACTGTAAATACTGTAATATTTTGCCAGATAAATACAAATGTAACATTAAGAATATTGTTTATGAATTCAAATGTAAAATATGTAACTGTATTTATGTAGGTAAATCATCTAGAAACTTCAAAATTCGCTATCAAGAACATTGTCGCAGTATAAATAATGGAGATGTAAAGAGTGCCTTGAGTGCGCATGTCCTCAGCGATTGTAATTGTGCGAGTTTTTGATGATTTTACGGTCGATATTTTGAAGTGTACGCATGACAGTGTTGAATGTGCGTTGTGGGAAGCGAGGTTGATTCAGGCTAGGTCTCCGAGCCTTAATCGACGACATGAATTGCCGCTTGGCTGACACATTTTAGTTCCGCCGCATAGAGTTGTTCTCTTCATTTTGTATAAATACGTTTGTCATCTCTTCTGTAAATTCCATCATTCTTGCGTTGATAAAGGGTCTGGACCCGAAACGTCCGCTGAAGAAATCAGATATTTTTATTTTTTATTTTTGAGGCATAAAAACAGAGGGAGCAAACTTCCATTTTCATTATTGAAAACCTTCCATTTGTAAATATAAGGCCTGATAATCCAGCTACTTTAAGCTCATTTTCGTTATTCATGTTTTCCGGTATAATTTCATATCGTATTTCTTCAATTTATGATGAAAAATAATAAAAACCTAACCCAAAAATCCAGGTGGTTTTTCGGGTAGTACCAACCCTGATCCGAACCCGAAAGTCATGCAAATAATTTGGGTTCGAGACGAATGCAGTATAACTAGTGTTTGGGCCAGATGATAATCAAGTCCGGGTTGCCCGATTTTTAAAGTTCGCTTTAATACCCTTTAAGCAAGGCCTCTAAAGTATTGTTATCAACTTAACTTTTCGATTCTTGATAGCGCTTCTTTCTATACCCTGTTATTCACCTCGCCATTCACCTTCATAATGATTCCGCTGATGGACTTATCTGATTTCGGAAGATCTGGCTATATTTGGTGGACATGACATTGAAAGTAAGATTGTCAGTAGCAGCAAGACGTGCAATCAAATAATCTGTTGAATTTCCTTCACCAGAAATCCTGTCAATATTTGCTCTTTTGCGAAGCCACGCTAGCTGTGTCATCGTGATCTTTGATGAGCTGGTTCGCGTCATGTATTTCAATGTGATTGTGTAGTCCCTTTGAACTTGCGTTCACCGCTAAAATCTGGTTGCAGTTCTTGCATTGGACTTTCTTATTGACAGCCAACTTTTGTGATTGCCTAATTGACATCACTTCATGGTACGGGGACACTACATGTTCTTTTTTTCAACGTCAACAAAACACCGATGCTGTTTTATATGTAGTCTCGGCCTGCATTGTGAGGATAGCAGCATTGAGACAGTTAGATACGCAGGTGAAACAAACAAAAGTGCGGTGCGATCCAGACAAGCAACTAACTGGAATCACCTTTGGAAGCCCTGAAATATTACAGCAGGTGACCCTATACATGGACAGTGGACACTCAATGAAAACTCATTCTACTTCGTCACCAGGATGACGCTGTCTTTTTGCTGTTATCGCAGCGTAACCACAGAGCTTCAAAATTTCAAGGTTTTTTCACTTTTCAACGAAATTTGCGGGCATTCTAAGCATTTTGAGTGGCACCATTAGAATCTCGTTGATCTTCTCATTCATTTAGTCATCTTTTTTTGCTGGACGAGGGTAAACTTTCTTTCACAACGTTTACCCAAAAACTTCGGGTTGAATTATTAACATTGGCCTTTTAATGAGGTCGACGACAGCATAACACACAAACTGATCAGATTTCTCCGAAAAGAATCAGTAAAGCTAGGTTTTGTGACATGTTTTAAAGACCATTTTTGTGACAATTACTACTACTTCATCCTCTTCAAGGCCAGCTGATAGCCTTTAAATGATTAGGCAAGTAATTCGCGCAGGTTGATGAAATCGGATCTATGAAACCTAGAATTGCTATTAAATAGATGGTTATGTTGTATATGGGTCAGATTCTTTGCAATTATTTCGTATTTGTCGACGTGTAAGTAGACAAAAGTTGCGTCCTTGAAGACAAGAAAACTTTGTATACAGATTTTCTCTTGCCATTTCAACGCAACCGTCAATGGCGTCGATATGAGAGTGAGAACTTAATCTGTAGATGATGGTTCGCTGACGTCGATAATAACGCAGCTTGGTATTGTACATTTACAATATGAAGTACAATGAATGGGTTAGTGATCAATACCAAGCAATTACAGCGACAAGTGACGAATCAAAAATTAAGCAGCGCGCTCAGTATTCCTCGAAACTTTATGGAGAATTCACTTATATGTGTTTCTGGCCATCCATCCTCACAACAGAATACTTAGTACTTTGAAACGAATTTGTTTTAATAATAGTCCCCTGAATGAGAGTCTTTAATTTTGAGTTATCAATCTCTAGTGACAGCGGTTGTGTCCGCAGATCTGTGACAGTTCTAGTTTTCCGAAGTGTAATCTCAATTATCGAAATGACAGTTCTAGTTTTTGAAATTATAATCGCTCTGAAAACATGAATTTTTACAGTTAATCGCAACAGAAGTTAATTCTTTTGTGTATCTGGAGATCTGGTCGAGCTACTTTTTTCAGTGGATTTGCAGCATTGTCATCATCACGCATGCTGTATCAGTTCTCTAATGTTGTTGATAACTTCTGATTCACAAATTATCAACATGCCTTTAAATAAATGATATTTTGGATTTGATGTATTTCTAGTGGCACAAGGTCAGACTTATTTCATTAGAAACTAGCTCTACGGTCTAACTTATCTCAGTAAAAAAATGAAATAATATTCATGATAAAAATCTTCCAAAGATTAACCCACTAGGCACCGAATTATTTTTGAAAGTAATTATCAAAAATTTGAATGGAACCATATTATTCAATCACGTTTTGATACTTCATGACGATCTTACCGAAAATAAATGTTCATTTCATCGTTTTTGATGATGTTCTGCATGTGGAACATTGGCGCCTTGAGACTATACATTTTTTTAAGAATTTTTGAAGAATATAAGCCGTTGTATATTTGTTTATACTTGACAGGTTGCTTATATTTGACATATTTGTTTATACATTAAAATAATATTCTATGCTTATACGTTAATTTTAATTTTTATGCAAAAGTAGTATATTAAGAATTTTGATGTATTTTGGTAAACGAAACAGGAAAAATACAGACAAAATCACCAATGTATTTTTTTGAAACTAGGTAACAGTAGCATCTTTCAGAGTTCAGAGATGGTATTGGACGAAGCAACTTGTATGCAACAAAGTGTTGCATGTGTCACACTTTCATTTTCGTGTTTTTCATGCATAATTTACAGCGGCCCTGTTTACCGGCTGGTATTGGAAGATGACCGACATTTCCAAGTCTTGTGGAGAGGGCAGGTGTTCGTGAAGGTCCAGGTCAAATTTCTCGAACAGTCAGAAGACTCAGAAGATGCCTCACAACTTCTCTGAAAGAAAACGAATGTTTCACGTACATATTTTGATAAAATGAGAGCATAATTGACTAAACACAAGATGACTTAAAAAGTCTATATGCATTATATTAGGTTGTAGCAATTTGTGTTCAACTTCGATAAGCAGTAACAGCTTTTTCATCTCTATAACCAAATTATCGAATGACAGATTTACATTGTAAAGTTATGTGTACACTGTATAGATCATCTATTTTCTGACGACCTTATATTTTCTGATTGATTTATGACAATTACTATGTTAAGTTTTAGTATTTTATTAATTGATTTGATGTTCATATTCATGTCTTGAGACCCCACGATTTCTATTCGGTTTTTTTAAATAAACGTCTTATTTATTTATTTATTTATTTTGTAACACAACAAAATCTTTAAGTTTTAACTCAAAATATAAGATAATACAAAATATAGATCTAACCTTCGGAAATCCAGATGAGATGTAGGCCTATTGACTTGAATGTGTCTTTGTAACCTCCAAGCAGCCACCATGCCCATATTGATTAAATTTGCGAATAATAGCCACCACCATTTCTTTGATCGCAGCTGAGGCCGATAATCCGAAAGAAACCTGTCCAATAGGTCAACTTCGCCCATGTGACAATTATGGGAGGCAATCATAGCTGGTTGTTGAATTGCAGTTCTCTTCCTATCACTTCGACTCCAGCGTGTCGCCTGACTGATAGGAGTAACGCCCTCATTTGAACTAATAACTATAACGGGGGTATTGTCGTTCCAGTGGCAGACCACGACTGAACAATCACTGTAACTTTTATGAAATCCTCTCTGAGATTTTGCCATCGCCTCTTTTGATATCAGAGGGCATTTTCTATTCTGTTGCGCCTGACAGTACCAGTACAACGTAGATGGTTTACTTGAAGTTGTTCTCTAAACATGTTAGTAGAGGAAAAAAATTATCCATGTAAAGAACATGGTTTGCTTTACAATCAATGCCCTGTGTGAGTCGCTCGGTCACTTGTTCACCAAGGGGAGAACCTGGGATAGAAGAATTTGATTTGCCAGTGTACACTTCAAAGGCGAACGGAAATCCCTGTGAGCTACAATAGTCGTGGGAGCTAAAACGCGGCGATACACCTGGATGAAGCAGGTTCGAACCTGTGTATGTTTTCCAGCTTTACTACTTTTCCATGAATAGTTTCATCTGCCTTTTTGACTGAGACTAAGTTCTTAGACTACATACATGTACTCTTAAGTTATAGTTGACATATTTCTTTTTAATAATTGTTTTAACTAAAGATTAGGTCAAACCTTTATCGCAGGGGCATAAATTTGGTAAGTTCTATGCCGCCAAATACCTCACAATATTTTATTTACATAAGCCTATAGATAGAATAAAGCAGAATGAAATCACAAGACTGTCTATATATCAACTCTGGCAGCATTAGTTAGAAGGAAGGTTGCACAGACAACTTACACTTGCCATGTAAAGCAGCAAAATATTTGTCACATGACGTTCTTATTCAGATCAAAACAAAACTTTCACTGCTTTTCAATTTTTTGAATTTAAACAAAATATGTAAAATGATGAACTTTAATTCTGATTATCAAACTAGCAGATATTACTATTCATATCATATTGACAGGCAGACCAAGATATTTCATTATAAATCCTTCCTAAATATTTTGTCAGCGATCCAGTTTGTATAGGCCCAAGGCGCCAATGTTCCACAAGTGGAACATTTTGAATTTGTCACTATATTTCGAAAAATATAATAGGAATGAAATATTTTTGTATACAGCATACCTATATGAAGAGGTATACATATTATAAGTAGCTAAAATCTGAAAACCAATCAATTGCTTTTGCTTAATTAGAGCTGCTGAAAAATCGCTGTAACCAAATTGAACATTGAAAAACATAACCAATCTTTTTTGATTGAATTGTACACATAAAATCTAGAAATGTGATATTTTAATGAGTCAGATGACACCAAGACACACCAAGGTTCACTCCAAGACACGCAAGTGGAACATTGGCGCCTAATGGGTTAATCTCATGTCTGAGGGGACAGACACACGGTGTACTCTAGTCAGTGGATGTCGTGATGTAGCTTCTTTGTTTTTTCGATTAAAGTTTTATGTTCTTCCTAACGACACATGAAAACAACACTATGCTTTCAAGAGATGATTAAGCTAAACATAAATTTGTGTTTACATTGTTTATTTTTAATAGTTTAGAAATGGAAATCGCAGAGCGAATAATATAATGGCAATTTCCGAAATCACTCTTCGAAATTCAAGAGATCCGATTTCCGAAATCGAAAAGAAATATAGTTTTCTTTTCAAAATGATTCTATGATCGAAATTATAGGAAAGTGTATGGAATTCACTTTTGGAGTGTTTTCGAAATTGAATTTCGAAAAAAACACGTCTGAATATTGAAATCGACCTCCTTGTGTTTCATAGCGACTTCTGCGAAAGATTGTGTTGCTAGGCCTATATAGCATGCTTTGTCCATACAATTCTTGGATAAAATGCGGACGTTCACTGGAAGTCTATCTACAAGATAAAAAAAATAGATCATTCGTCATTTCAAAAGAAGTCTATCAAAAAACTAGGGGCCCAAAAGTTTGTGCATCTGATGATTTTTGAGTGTCCACGTAGTCACTCACTTTACCAATTATTAGGCTCTAAATCGAATGCAGCTAATTCCCATCGATGCGCATAAGTCTGGGAAATGATGGGAGAGACGAAGCACACCAGAAGTTTTTCGAAGAGTGATAATATATTTATACGGTAGGAGCTTTGACATCAAGCGCGCACACATTGCCATCCTGTCAGCTATAGCAGACCAGGCGAGTCATGCAAGTATTGAGTTTATCTCACACATCTCGTGCATCCATACAGCCTGCATCATTCTCTCGGCTGAATCTTCAAAGTTTTACCTACATGCATTTATTTTATTCAATAGAGGGTGAAATTGAACAATAAAAGAAGAATTCTGCCCAACTGTGTTACATGAGCTGATTTCTTAATTACCTGCCGCTTAACAGGAATTATGCTGTACCGAGCTACCGGCAGAAAATCAGTATGTTTGACTCCGACTTGGATGTAGTTCCTGATATCAGGCTGTAGGTATGGGGCATAATTTTTGGCAATGGAAAAATTACATAGTTGCGTGCATGTTTGCTGGTGGACATGTCATGGAAAGTCAAGGGTGATGAATTTCAAGCTATTCTCACTTTCGATATGACCCGTTTATCGCGCAGCGGAGGCGGTATTTGCGTCTGGACTCACTTTTTTTCGCTTTCTACTATTATCAGTCTTTCTCCAGTTTGCCAGCCTGATTATGTGGATTCTGTTTGGACCCGCTTGCCTCATTCAGGTCTGCTTTTCATCTGCATGTATTTGCCCTCTCACTGTGTCACTGCTAAAAAATCCGAAATTGACGAATTCATAACTGGTAACATGGATATATTCCTTAACCAATATCCCGAGTCTGACATAGTCATCTGTGGTGATTTAAATCGATACGACGTCAGATCAATGATTTCAATTCATCTCGACCTTGTTAATTTTGTAACTCAACCTACTCGAGGAGGCGTAATACTTGACTACTTAATGATGGGCAGCGATCGTTCTTCTGAGTACAAAGTAACTTGCTGCTTCCATCTCAAACTCGAACCACAATGTCGTAAATGCCATTCAAAAGCGCTGGGATGCTTACCGTCGTAAAGATTTCGCCCCGTATCGCTATTTGAAAAGCAAAATGAAAGCCCAAATAATAAATGCTAAACGTGCCTGGTCTTCTATTGCTTCTGAAGACTCTAAATCTCTGTCGAAGGTCATCAATTCCATCACTGGCAGCAAGCGCAACGACAGCATGCACTCGATTATCGACCAGTTCGATTCAGCGATTACAGCAGCGAATGAATTAAACAAAGTCTTTGCGTCGGTTTTTGTGTAGGGCAACGATTGTACCGCTGCACCGACAGTACGGGGCGTTTTTTTCATGAAGAAATCCCGTGGTATATCGACATTCCAGTTTCACTAGTCTGGGAACTGCTGTCTAAAAGCAAAGGAAAGAATGCAATGGGGAGTGATGGAATTCCCTCAATACTATACAAGGAGTCCACAATTGCACTCGCCGGTCCTTTTGCTCACATCTTCAATCTGTCGATCAAGGGGAGACGCTTTCCACAACGATGAAAACTGACCTACATTTTCCCGCTTCCGAAAAATATGCCTCCTGATGTGAACAATCAGGACATGAGACCGATCTCCCTCCTCCCATCAGCATCAAAAGTCTGAACGCATTGTACATCATTCAGTTCATTAATTCTTCATCAAGAGTCTTTGGTCCTAGTCAGTTCGGCTCCAGACCCTCAAGATCCACTACATGTGCTGCTATAGCTCTGCTACTCTATGTTCTTACTTCACTCGAATCACCTGATGTATCTGGGTTCAAAATTATTGCTCACGATTTGAGGAAGGCATTTGACACCCTGTCACACTCCTTGATTCGGACTACCCTATGTACAAGTGGTTTCCACTTGTGTACTGTTTACTACTCCATAACACGCTCCCTTCTTGAATACACCTCGCTATCCTTTATGTACGGCTTCCTTCGGGGCTCCAGTAAGATCTCAACAAAGTGCAACGTCGATGTCACATGGCAATCTGTGGCATATATGATACCAGCATCTGTACCCGTGGGATGTTCACAGATTTGCAAGACCGCAGCACTTACGCTGCACTAAAGCTTCTCCGAACTGCTGCAGGGCAAGAGGGTCATATTCTCGCGAGCATGCTGCCACCAAGGTCTCATCGATCAAATCGACATCTCAAGCTTCCAATCTCAGCATCTAGATTCCATAACTCCGTCCCTCATACTGTCTTTTCAATAAACATTAGACCATTCCTGCTCCTATAACTTTTTTGTATTTTTCCTCATAGTTTGCTTACTTGATAATTACCCTGATTCCCTCTTTTTAGACTCTTTTCTGTATATTCCATCGAATTTCATGTGAATTTCCTGTATGCCCAAATTTTGCCATTAAGATTTTCAGTGTTTGATGTATGTATTCTACTACTTTCTACTAATTAAGATTTTCAAGTATTTAGCTAACGAATCAAATTATATCCAGCAAAGCCCAGCTATTCAGTATCAGCACATGAATTTTAGAGATTCTAATATCTTACTGTATGCTTGTAAACTGAGGATTTTTTCCTTTTCATCAAGTTCTCATTCAATCTCTTCATTAAGAATGGCAGGTCTACATGTATGCGTTCATCAAGTCAAGTCTCTCGGACGAGACCACTCTGAAAATACTTGAAATTAGTTATGTGTCTGTGCCATTTTCAGAATAAGCAGTCGAACATGACAACTGGACCCCCTTTGAATTTACTTAAGTGGACATGAAGCGAATATTTCGTAGGGAGACTAACTGTTTGACTAAAACATCAAATATTAAAGAGAAAATTTTTACTAAAAGTGCGTTATTTAATTGCTACAAAGGTCACTTTTCTGCGCTGTTGATGAGAGACAACCTACTATTTCCATTGCTTTCTGTTAATTGATCGTTGCTAAATATAACAACAGACACTATGCTTCAATCTATCGCTTGTTGATTACTTTCATATCGATAAGAAGACAGTCAGTGGATTTACGTCATAATGGCAACGATGTGGTTCAAAGATGAACTTGTTGTAATAATCTCTGATTGACAATTGTGTCTTGAGTTTCTTGCCATTTTCGAGGTTAAAAGTTGTGACAAGCATACAGACTGAAGTCTTAGGGGAAAAATTTTCAACGCACTTCAAAGTTTATGGGAGACAGGCTGAATGGCATTTAAACTATGTAAAGAAGTACATGCAAATGCCCCAGTGCAGATCATGTGACCGTCGTGGCCGGTTCTTAACAAATATTAGTCAAGTATATGTACATGATATTTAATGAGCCTAAAGAATATTTCTATTATTTTTTGACACATTTTACGATTAAAGTTGGCCCTATTGATAGTGATAATTTGACAAATAACGCTGAATTATTTAATCCGATTATTTTGAATGATTCACCTAGCCACCTAGGTTAAATATGTGGCATATCCCTATAAAATGTCCGCCAAGTATGGAAAAATAGCCATTAACATGTGGAGATATTGTCATACAAATTATCTACATGGTGGAAATATCTTGGAGATTTTCACATCAGATCAATCAAAATGTTAGTCAACAACAAACGAAAGATTTTATAATCTTCTATAACTCCTTTGAAAATTGCATTAAATCGCAAGTCTCATCTAGCGATTAGACGACAGACTCATGGTTGCTGCATAACGTATTTTCTAATGCACTGTTTGAATCTTCCCTTAATATAACTTCATCATAATCATATCTTTTTTCATTGATTTTCAGATTCTGAATTGGCTGTACAGTCCCTTTGCATTTATTTTGGAGAAATTGGAATCTTTACTACCTTTGCTCTCTCCTATGACCGGCGGAAAGATTTGACTATTGAAACACATCTGATGGCAAATGAATCGACAAAACAAGGTGTATTCTCTCAAGCATACAAATAAAAGGATATTTAGTATTTGTTCGTTTTTATTCTATTTCTCGTTTTCTTTTTTTATTCATGTAAGCAGGGACTTGACTGTTTGTCATTGATAAGCTATTTTTAAAGTTACTTGTGTCTTTCCATACGCATATGTTCTGATATTTAATTTACATGTTAAATCATCCTTATTGATCTGACGATAAAGATAGGTTGATGTTGAATTTTTACTTTTATCTGCATTCTGCAATGAAAAAATCATAATCTAATTTTCAAATTTTGAGGGGCGAAAAATAATCTATTTTATTCATTTTAAAAAGGTAGCTGGAATCACCATCTCTAGGCTTACCCTTAAGACATGTCAGACTCTGATCGCGGAGGGTTAAGTTGTGTTGTAACAACGGCTTCCAAGTTTTTAGAGTTCCTGAAGTTCAAACTCAATTTCACAGCGTTATGATTGTTGAACTGTAGACTATCTGTTGTACTACCACATAAGTTCCTATAATTTCTATTCTTTCATCCGGTGTCTAAAACCTTCTAAATATGACAACCTCACGGATTTTGTGTCTTTAGTGTTCATTAGGACTTAGCAACAACATGAATTTCAAATTCAATTCCAAAATGATTAATTATTGATTGCATGTTAAAAGCCGTCGTGGGGACCCCGTAGTAGACTTATGCACTACAATTTCCAATCTAATTTCATTTTTGTATCTGATGAAGTGGAATCGCTAGATTAACCATGGTGAAAGAAGCAAATTAATGACATTACTCATGAAAAGGACTGGCATTAGCTCACAAAAATGCATACAAGCCTAAAAAGCATGATGTAGTGTGTGCAGTCGCATGGTTTACAAGCAATTTTGTTTCTTTTACCTGTATTGTAGGCCAATTAATATGAGGCTTCATGAAATTGGGATCACATGTTGCTCTTCAATAATCTACTTAGACTTAGACTCTTCCATGTTCGATACAATTGGCTGCTTGGTTGACTATTCCTAGAGCGAATTCGCCTTCATCATAAAACATCTCATCACTTCTGGTAAATAATTACGTCGACCAGGAAATGTGATCAAATCTTTTTGTTGTACATAACCTATACATACCACTTGAACCGATGGGCATGGTTTGAGTAATTGGCTGCTTGTTGAAGACGTGTAATGGGTCTAGTTGTTAGAAGCTATTGTGATAACTGTGATGCGAAAATACTAAGTTGATAAAAAACTCTAGTTCCCGATGATATGTAGCCTGACATATATCTTAATAAAGTTCCAATTGCGTGGCAGGATGAGACTCAACGCATCCTATTCTGCAAAATGAACGGATGAACGCCAATACATAGGTAAGGCCTACTCGCCTTGCTTCGAACTTCCACTATCTGGTGGTAGTCCCTACTGATACAACCAGGGTTGCCACTTGGTCTGTATTTACAGATTAGTCTGTTAAGTCTAATTGGTCTGTATTTTTTTAATCAACATTTATTTTCGCCTAAACAAGTATTAGACAGGTCTGTTGATGGTAACTTTGTAAGTTTTATGACTTTGTACATTATTCATTGTGTTTTTCTGACGCATCATCACACACGATGAACGGACATCATGATGAAAAACCGGATGTTTTATCTTTGAAAGTCAAATACTATGTTAGATCAAGCATGTCTATTTTTACAATAATGGCCTACAACTTAATTTTACAACTACTCTCCGCTGACGGCACTTAATCAGGCATCTTTAAAAGGATGTTAGTACGGCACGAGCAGCGCTATACCAGACTTGAAAAAAGACGGAATTCCACCCAGTCCCGACTAAGCTGTGCATGGAAATCCTAGTCTCGACTAGATTCACGAAGTCATTCACAATCCTATCTGCGCCTCTAAACTGTCCAAAACCTAGCGCAAGTCGCAACTAGACTGTGCATGTGGGCTTTGATTTCAATGTAAAGCTTTATGGCATCCACGTATTTTAGAATAGACGACTTATTTAGGCTACTAACAGATCAGGTCCAATAACGAAGCCTTGAGGTACACCAGAGGACATAGCATAGGAAGTAGAAACAGCAGCACTCTGATATATGACTCAAAATTTTGCTAGGAGTTATAAGGCTCATCCTGAATACCTAGACCGCGCAGTTTGGTCAATAATTTTTGGTGTGGTACCGTGTTTAAAGGCCTTCTTAAAATCAAGGTATATCGCATCAACCCAATTACCACGATCGATATCAGAAGTGATATCTCCTAAAATCTCTAGACAGCCAGCTGAATTCGGGTGAAACCAAATTGTGAATTATTTGTCAACGAATGCGTATCCCAAAATTGCCACAAACTATCTCTGATTACACATTCCATAAGTTTGGAGACTGTGCAAGTAAGACTGGCTGTACAATAACTAGCCGTCTGTTTACGACTTTCTTTCATATAAAATTGGGATAATACGTGCATGCTTCAAAATACTTGGCAGAGAGCCTTGAGCAAAAAAGAAGCAAACATGTGTTCATGGAAACAATATATAGGTTCATCGGAACCAATTAACTATCTCCACAGCGAAATCCTTCTAAAACCATGGGAACTCGGAAAATTGCTACGATAATTTAGTAGCTGATGATATCCACATGAAGCTACAGTGCTTTCCTTTTTCTCTGTCTTGTTAACTTGAAATGAATTTGATCAAATATCGATGAAAAGAATTGTTCTGCATCTTGAATTTGGACAAAGAAATACATCTTCATGTACAAATGCTGCGGAAACTTCGGCATGCAACAATGCAACAAAAATGGGGAAATAAGGCCTCAAGTCATATACGTAGACTACCTCAACACACTCTCGGAATCCTATCAAACGCCTTCTCAAAGTCAATGAAAGCGAAGTGCTTTCTTAGCTCAAAAGTTAATCACAACAATGTGTCGAACTCGCTTGCTGGTAAAAGGCACTTTCAATTCCAAAATATTGGTCGTTTTATATGCGAATTCTATAAAACCAGCCACGTTGATGGGTTGCCTTAAAATATTTTTTGACTTAGATGAACAAATATTAAAGGTAATGGAAAACAACACAATTTTTGTTACTATCTCATTGTTTTCTTCATTCCTTCTTTATTTCACTATTGCATAAATTATGCCACGATTTTTAGGATCTAGCTGTTTTGCCAACGTGTTCTTGAGCGCAACCATTACAAAGTAATCAAATTTAAAGTCTACTCAAAAGCTCCAAGTCTCAACACATTCACAGTGACAGAAATTGGTTCACGGATTAGATTTATCAGTTTTCACAGCGAAGACTTCTCTGGAATTCCCAGTGCTGCCCCTGCTGGTTGCCTGTTTTACTTCATTTTAGTATTTGCGCCCCTTCTAGTTTACGGGTTTTAGATAAATCACATACATGCAGGGTGACCACTTGGTCCGAATTTTCGGACCAGTCCGAATTGGTCCGATTTGGTCAGAATTTCGGGGGAAGGTCCGAAATTGCCAATTATGTAATTCATGGTTTTTTTCTTACTACTTACCCTAAAAATAACAATTGAGCAGTTTATTGAATTGATTTATTCTTTAATTAACAGAAATATTTTAATCTTATGTTGAATGTGTATAATGAATATACCATTTTATAAATTCATTTCAGTTTTTGTTTTTATCCAACAATTTCAGACTTCGACAAAAATTCCGTGTGCTCATCAAATGAGCGGAAAGTAGATATTGCATAAAATATGCGCTAAAACAAAGTTTCTCCTTTCAGATGACGCCAATTATCGCTTCGTATGATCGTTTCTTCACAGATTGCGCGATGCTCTATAGTGCCATTTTTTCTTTTATTGATATGAAAACTTCGTTTGTCGTAATCCCTGCATATCGGTAAATTGCGATATCAATTTATATCAATTATTGATTATTATTTATATCAATTTATACCTAGTTATTGAATCTGCCGTTCAACAGTTTCCGGTTTTGGAAAAGCTCTGTGCTTTGGAGAGTGAAAAATGCAAATTGAAAGAATGTTTGGCAGATAATGATCTTCTGATAAATTTAGATCAGTTCTTTATTCATATGAAGCCCGTTTATGAATTCACAAAGAAAATGCAATCTTTGAATGGAAATATTCAACAGTTGTTGCTGATGCTGTTAAAGTTGCTCTCCAAGCTGCTGATTCGACTGGGACACAACGCCACCTTGTCAATGGATAACTATTTCAAAAGCATTTCAAAGATGACAAAACACCTCTGCAATTCACTAGCAAATCAGATGACTTCAAATATTCGAAGGACATACCAGCTGTGTATTCACATTTGTACAAATCAGACAATGCGAATCTGGAACGTATCGAAAAGGAGTGGAAACTGTTGAATGAAGCTATTTTTCTTAGCATTTTGTACCGTTTCATGCCATTTCTCAGCTCCATGATTTCCAGAAAGTGCTATGTTCTATTCAAGAACATCAAAAACTTCAGTGACACTACAGTCAAGAAGTTGAAAAGTCTCGCTGACGAGATAAAGCTTTCTCCAATTGATGTAAGAGATGAATATGCCCGGTTGACCGTTGTACACGGGAAAGACGATAAATCCCTAATCGATCTTCATGGAAAGTTCATGGGAAGTTTTTTGAAGACGAGTATCAGTCAAACTTAAGTCTTTAAATGTACAACGCATTTCGCTCTGTGGGAGACCATTTTCATCGTGACTCATACGAAGACTTCGAACCAACAGCCTCTTTATTGAACAGCATAAGTTTTGCTAGTAAGGAATACAAATTATTTTGTGAGGAAAACAAAACAACTAACGGGAATCGAACTGCGATCGCTGAATCCCTCAGGAGAGAGATTGGGGTTTTTGAAAGAAAGACCGACAAAGAGCTTCAATCGGAAATGGTGGCAGCGGATCAAGATATTCGTGACGCTGAAGCTGCTCTTCTAGCAGCAAAGCGCCGCAAAATCGAACTTGAGCAACAGAGAAACAGTGACTTAGAGCGCCAAGACCGAATTTCGGATGCAATTATTTCTAACATGTTTGGAAATTGAATTGTAAGTGAAGAAAAGTCGTATGAAATAACGAAGAATAAATTATTTTGTGAGTATCCGTGATTTATAATACAACAGAAAAACCGTATATGTTCGCATGCCTTATAATTTACATGTGAAATCGGGCAATGCAACAATGAAAATTTTCATTCAATTGTTCGTAGAGGCTCAATTTAATCTAGAATGATATCGATCTGCCACAGATCCTACAATACTTTCTTGGTTACTTCATACGACTACGTGGTCTTTTTTGTTAAAGTTCAATGTTTTACTTGTTTTTCGTGTGTTTATTAGTGACCAATATTTTTGAGCAGCTTTTGAGTCTATCAGCATGACGTGTTTTTGAGCAGTTTTTGAATCTATCAGCATGACGTGTTGTAATAGCTTGTGTAATACAGGGTTCCAGGCCTCCCAAAAAAACCTATAAAACCTATAAAAACCTATTTTTTAAAAACTGACATATATTTTTAAAAAATAACCTATAAAACCTATATAAACCTATTTTTTCGGACTTCTTATGATTTTTGACTGAGATGATCACATTTCTTATGCTCTTTTACATATCACGTAAGTTTTCTTGATTATCGATAAGGAAAGCAATTTTTAATACAATCTGGTTTTAGATGTGTGTTATTCGTCTTTTGAAGGTCGGTGATTGATTTTGTTCCTCGTGTGCCCAATGATCAGCAGTTATTACTCTTGAATGATTTTCGATTGGTTCAGTCTGGTTGTTGAACTGTTCGTATTGTTTACTTGTCAAACAGAAGGCCTTTTGATACATTATCTATATCCTTCTATGTGTGATTTGATAAAGTCTGTCTTGTTCCGCTTTCAAAACCAGAGTTATGTAAAAGAAAACTCAAAGAAGTTGAAATCAATCGATGTGTCACATAACCATTTGACTAATGAAGATATTGAAATCGGACATGCAGCCAGAGACGCGATTGAGAAGGTCGAATCGAAATCGAAGGATGAAGTCATGAAACAGATACTGTCGTTCTACCAAACTGCATCGCAGTACTTGATCGATAAACTTCCACATGATAACAAAATACTTCGAGCCCTCCGCGTTCTATACCCAAAAGAACAATCCAACAAGAAAAGATGCCGCTATATCAAAATCATAGCAGAAGCGATGCCTTTTCTCAAAGATGACGACATCGTAAAAATCATCGACGAATGGAAATTGTACGGTGAAGAAAAAGTTAAGTCAGACATTCATGAAATCCGCATTGATGAATTCTGGTCTCAGATACTAGAACATGAATCAGTAAGTGGAAGAAAGAAATACCCGAATCTTTCCCGTGTCGTAAAAGCAGCTCTCACATTGGCTCACAGCAATGCCGACTCAGAAAGGGGACTTTCAGTTAATAAACGATTGCTTGGTACGGATAGAACAGCGCTTTCTGCAAAATCTGTAATCGGAATAAGAGCATGTAAAGACACGGTCCGATCATTTGATGGCATTACAAACGTTCCCATCACGAAAGACCTTATCAGCGTGGCGAGGGCATCTTCGAAGGTGTATCAACAGGAATTGGAGGAAGAAAGGAAAAAGGCGGAAAAACTTAAACAGGAAAAGAAAGAACGCGAAGAAAAAGAAATTCAAGCAGAAAAGGAACACAATGAAAAAATAGAAAAAATGGACGCGCAAACATGTCTTATTGCGAAAGACGAAGAAAACATTAACGTTGAAACGTCGAGAGCCAATCTTCTATTAAAGGATGCACAAACCCGTCTCGATGAAAGCATAAAAAAGAATGATATGGATGGTATCAGTATAGCATCAGATCTTTTGCGATTGGCAAAAGAAAAAATCGAAACATCCGCAAAGAAGCAACTTGAATTACAGAATAAAAAGCGGCAGCTCATGACAACTTACCACGAAATGACAATAAAGAAAAAAGACTGTAATAACGAACTTCAACTCTGTTGATGAGAGATAATTGACTGTAGTTATAGCAATTTGCTTGTCCTCATTTTTTGTATAGATTATTTAACTAGTATCACATTTTCAGTTATTGAACTTTTTAACTTTTTAGTGGAAAGATTGGACATTTTTACAAGTGTCTGTTTTGAAGTTTTCTGTTCGGTAAAGCTGTAAGTAAATTTTGTACAAAACTTTACAATTCACGAAGTATTTTTCTTAATTTCCAAAGACTGCTTTCTCCAATAACCGAGAAGTTTGTAATTTTTTAATAGAGTTTTTTTATAATGAATGTCAATATTTTATAGCTCCCTACATGTACAAAATATTCATAAAGTTAAATAGCACTTGAACGTAGTATTAATGCATGTATTGGATGATAGTCGTTGACTTCAATTTTCAACGTATTTTACTTTGTCATTTACGTAATTTATCTACTTCTCATAATAAACCTACTTATTAATTGCAATCGAATTTACGTGAACGATCATATTAGTTTGGTTGGAGTTTCACATGTAATTGAACAAGATTGATGACATGATAAATTTAATTTCAATTAAACAATAATATGCCTATACATAATAAGATTATGAAAACCTATAAAAGCCTATATATTTTTTTGGGACCTATAATTTTAGCCTATATTCTCACTAAAATTCGTTGGGAGGCCTGGGGTTCGTACAGACCCTCGAAAACCCTCGAAAATCACGATTTTTTTTTCGAGGGTATCGAAAACCCTCGAATATCTGTATTTCTCTCGAAAAACCCTCGAAATATCGATGCCCGAAATATGTCTGTGAGACTTTTGTTTTTTTAGAGAATATTTTCTTCAAAATTTACAAAATAGCATCCTATGAAATGTAATATTTAACATGTATCAATGAAAGACAAACGCAAGCGTTTATTGGATGAAGTCGATGAACTGCGGGAAAAGAAGGTGTTAAACGCTTGAAATTGAAGACTTATTATCCAGTGCTGATGAATTGGCCAAAAAAGCCGAAGAAGAGAAGAATTTTGCTCTTTTTACAAGAAGCAACGCGTTTCGGGATAGTTCTTCCAATAAAAGCAGCAGCTCATTGTATTGACATCTTCTTTGGATGTAAAAATGAAAGACTTAAAGGGCATGTAGTTCGCCATATATACCATCTGCGTATTACTAGCTTATTCTGGTTACTAATTGGATTATGTAGTTTTGTATTCTATCTGGTATATAGAATCATTGTTTGATAAGATGATAAGATTTTCTGAGTAATTGTTTTTTTAGAATATGTAAATTTCTAGCCGATCGAATTATTTTTGCTTTATTTTGTTTGGGTGTAATTCATCGTTATGAATATTGGACTGAGATTTAGAAAAAACGCATGAATCACATCGTTACATGTAATTATTGTTTTTATGTAATTACATATTTAGATTGTAATTTTACTCTCGTTATTTTTGTTAAAACTGAGAACCATCGAGTTCGTGTAATTTTTGTAAGATTTCCTTTTTATCGTGACGATATATGCATACAGCTAATAGGAAAAAATAGCTTTCCTTTTCAATTATGGAACTAAATTTTGTTTCGTAGAGAATTCTTCACGGTGCATAAAATTCGGTATTGTAAATGCGGTATTAATGTAGGATATGCCAATTATCTAAGGATGACATGTTAAGCCTTATTGATGTCAAACAGTGCTATTATTGAGTATAAGTGATACGAAAATTGAAAATGAAAGTGAATCGAAAATGCCTCGAAAACCCTCGAAAATTCATCCTCAGTCTCTGTACGAACCCTGGTAATAGCTTTGATTTACAAAGCGAATGATAAAAACTTATCAACAATCGTAGTTAATTTGCGATGTAAGGGACAGAGACCATTCATTTTAGAATTGAGTATTTGATCAGAAAAAAAAGAGAGTCAATGTTGAAATTACCCATTTATTTTGATATGATAATTATTTTGTATAAGTCAATCAACTATACAATCTGTTTTTCACATTTTTCCGCTTTCCATAAAGAAGCAGGCGTACATGTAGTAACTGTTCTAGTATTCATTACTGTTTTGGTATTTCAAATTCAATGGTATCTTTAAATTATTTTGCAAATGTGCTACATGTAGTTAATTCTGTAATTCTGTAATTTGATATTTACCGATTCATTCAGCTTATTGTTAAAACTTTCTCGACATGACTGGGAGTCGTATTTGCATTTTGTTTTGCAGCATTTAACTGAATTACTGCCTACATTTATTTGTTCTATAAGAGATGATGGAATACATATGAACTTTTTCATGATATTCTATGTTTTTCTTTGTATACATTTCATTTGGATAAGTGCTACTATAGTCAAATCATCAAAATTTAAAATTTATGTGACGTCATTGTGGGACAGACTTATGGTCCGATTTTCGGTCCTCCTGAAGTGGTCACCCTGCATACATGTATAAGTCACAGATTTTTTCCATATTTCACAATTTCTCTAGTTACTTTTCATGTTTTGAATCTCGTCGAAAATATGGCAGTGCATTAGTTTCTTTAAACAAGCATTTTCCTCGTGTTTTCTCACATAAGTAAATATTTTGAATAAGGCTTCATTTTCATGGTTTAAAACCGAATTACAGGCCCTATATTTAATGTGCTTTCAGTCTAAATCATAGCAGAAACCAAACAGGTATGAAGCTATTTTCTGCGCAGTTGATTCAGCGTTAAGTCTAGGCTGAAAATACAGTATTATTCTGTATAATACAACTCAAACTATCTGCTCTCAATGCGCTGGATCAGCTTATTTTGTTGTTTTTTGCAACTAGCTTTTTGAAAATAAAACAAATTGATGTGGCAAAATGTTATATTTTATGTTATCAGTTTTATACATGTACTTATGTAAAACAATTTATCATATTTCTAGAAACTATGGCTGTCCATGTATAAATCGAGTTTATCATTCAGTATCCTGGTGTACGCCACAACAAAAAGATGTCTCTGCCAAGCCTGAAGTTAAATGAATATCCTGGTTCGTGACTGACATAGTTCCAATATTGTCCTACCACGTGGACAACATGCCACAGTCGGCCGAACTTCGCGTCCATGTTTTGCTTTATGTACTTGGCTTGATCCCTTTCGTTGTCTAGTTCATCGAATGATTTGATGACTATGGCCAGAATTTCCTTCTGAAATTCTTCAGACATATCTGCAGCTATCAGTTTGAAGTCTTCTGGAAACTCCTCGACAACACTTTCTGGGCTTGCGGATCGTGATGAGCCAGGAGTCAATGAGCCAGAGTTTCTTCCTGAAAAGGAAAAACATTTTTCTGTAGAGAATGAATGCTGTAATAATAATGAAACAATTATTTTCAAAAGGGAATATAACTTTGTTTTGTATGGATATGAGTCAACGATCTCTGATCGATTGGGCACATCGCTCTAGCAACTGAATTATTGGATGACTGCTCAAGCTTACAGCTTCTTCCAGATATTTTGAAATATAGTATATTTATATGTATAAGCATTGCATGAATATTTCAATTATTCATTTGGTATTCAAGGTATTCGAAAAACGTTGGGCAGTTCCAAAATCTTATTATTCCGCGGAGTACGTGGGGCGTTTATTCAAATATTCTAGGTGCAATTTGTCGATCTAATTTACTGCTGCATTTTATTTATCTGTTATTGAGTTGACTGTTCAAGTTTGCAATTGAATGATTGCTCATGCAGATGATGGCATCACCCCTTTCAGGACATCCGTATCATCTGTTCAGTCTTCGGAGCCAAGGAAACTGGCATTTATAGGCGGGAACTGACTGATATATTTGATGACCTGTAATAACAGCAGAGGTGGGCCGATGTGACAAATTTGCAAATCAAAATGAAATGCATGACAAAATGTGACAAATTCACATACCCAAAAGATAAACTGCTGGAAGTAGAGATTTTACAGTAGTATGACAAAATATGGTGAGTTAAAAGCTGCAGTGGAACTAACAATGAACCCTAGCTTTTCTATCGTTCTTTTGTGCTTTAACGATGACAATTTGCAATAGTGATATTGATGTAAGATTGATATTTTTCTCCTTCTATGCTTCCACCAGCGGTTTCTTCTTCTGGCGCATGATATTATCAGAGGCTATGTATTCTCAATTCATAGTATTAACATTTTTAAATTTGTTGCCGGTATGTTATGAATTTTTTTCAATAAACACCAATTACAAGAAACTGACGGAATGAATTATACAATTCGAAGAAGAAGCAAGTTGAATAATTAGATTAAGAGGAAAGGAAAGTCACATTGAGTCAAATTAAACCAGATTAGGAATGCCATGGTTTAATCCGATGTACCTGATACAGAGGTAACATTACTGCGCGTTGCACCGCACTCGATGAATCTAGAAGGATCAAGACATCAATTCTGCAGTAGTATACATGACTTTGCTGGAAACAAACATCAGACAAAAATTTTATGACTGACGGTTGCCAAGCTCCCATCGATGAAATGGCCCGGGAATCGCCGGGAATTTGAAGCTTGAAATCTGACCGCCGTCCTGATGTATACCCGTATACTATATTCACCTCTGAAATAGATACAAATAAAGAATAATGGTGATTGAAATGAAACCGAGCTGCATTGCCTTACTGAAAAGAAAATGATGGATGTCTCGGTTTTTCTGCGAAATAATAACTTGGAATTTTTTTCAGATTGGATGTATGTTGTATTTATTCATTTTTACCATGAAATTTAATACTAGTTATCAAAACTGCTATGTGAGTAGAATTTCTTCAATTAAAACAAAATTATAAGTGTTCCGATTTTACCCATGTTCTGTCCCATAAATGCTGGACACATTCAAAAGGAATTTCCTATATGAGCTGCACATTATCAACTTCCCTTATCAAGGATTCTCTTATTGTTTGAAAAGTTTTGCAAAGCCAAGTTTAAAAGTAATTGTTGCATTATATTATTATCAAAGAATTCAATATATTTCGACTATAAAATCCCATTGTTCTGTGGTCATATGATACCTGGTCTACAATTACTGGTTATCATGTTTCTCAGCGATGTTGCAAGTATTTTTCCTTTCTTTTTGAACTTCCGAAAATGACTATGGATTTTAATAATTATATAATAATAATAGAATGTAATAACAAATTCACCTGACTTTCCCAAACTTTTCAATCAATTATGAGTAGCAGCCAAGGCATGTTCACACATTTATGTCATTTAGTTTGTTTATAATTAAAATCGGCTCTTTCGGTCTTAGAATAAGCGTAAAAAGAAAGATAAGCATAGTAAAGGTTTGTTTATTGTTCTGTTATTGCTACGTTTGATTTGTATTATGAATATAACAACTAATTGCCGACTGAATCCAAACAATTTCGCAGCTGAATGATTCTTACATTAATTAAATCAGGGCTGCATGTATGAACGGAGCATGTACTGTGCTCCAAATGAGGATTGCAGTCAACATTTTGCTATTAAAAGATAAAAAATGTCCTAGTGTTATTCAAAAATGCTTTTAGAATTCCTGAAATCGGATATACCTATAAATTTATTACTATCCACAAAATTTGTGATGTGAAGACACGAGAAGGCCAACAGTAAACCCGTAGGTACTTATGGGCCATCTCCCCCCACGTTTTCAAATTTGTCTAAAATCCGTGGAAATGAATCAACCGTCGCAAAACTTCAGATATGCGTATTTGAGAATATTTTCTACCCATACATGCAGAATTTTATGCAAATCCGACAAGTACTTTTTGAATTAGAGACGATGACGTGAAGTGTAGGGATGTCAGCAGCTTGATCTGACTTCGTCTGTTCGATGCATTATTGTTACTTAGTGTACAGTGTTCTCTTTCCGACTTCGTCTCATTCAGTGTTGCTATTTGAAATCCTCCCACGACGTCGTGCGATTGTTCCCTTCCACCTACCACACCCTTCTTAAGCCAAGCACATTGATGGAAAGAATGTGGCATGGTCATTATCACTTCAGGAGTCGTCGTGACATGACTTTGTTAGCCTAGTGCTATATGCTCAAACAATGAGGTCAGGCGAAGTCAGATCAAGCTGCTGACATCCCTACACTTCACGTCATCGTCTCTAATTCAAAAAGTACTTGTCGGATTTGCATAAAATTCTGCCTGTGGGTAGAAAATATGCTCAAATACGTGCATCTAAAGTTTTGCGACGGTTGATTCATTTCTACGGATTTTAGACAAATTTGAAAACGTGGGGGGGAGATAACCCATACATATCAACCTGTACACGTAGGATGACATTTCTCTGAGAGGGAATGTTGTGGTCTGATGGGTAATGATGGTAGTGTGGACCCTATAGCTAGAAGATGAGCTTATCAAAAATGCATAAATGTTCTGCATCGAAAATACAGACCATGCAGCTAAATGCTGTAAAAGATATTAGAATCATCATGAGTCTTACGGTAACACCCAAAGCGTGTTTTCTGTTGAAAAATATACGTAATGCTATTGCTTCAACATGAACTCAGTGACCGGTCAATATGGCTGAATGAACACCTGAGTGACCTGAATTTGCGGGTCAACGAAATTCTGACTATGATTACAGTTACATCTGAGTATGACGGCAAAAACAAGAAGACAAACAGTCCATTCGTCAGACTCTCACAAACTCGACAAATCCGACAGCTTTATGCTTGCCAATGCGAGCGCGTGGGACATGTGGGAAGATTGTTATGGGATGTGCGTTGTCATGGTGACGTGTGATTCATCATGTGCACTACTCAGTGCTGATGACTTTCAGCATCGACTTAAATTTGATATTTATTTGACAAATTGACTTTACTTCGATTTGATACGAGTAATCACAGTCATTGGTTCAGTGAGGGACCACACTATCATCATTGTACCATCAGATGATAAATCAGCAGTTCATGCTCTTCGATTCCTTGGGAGACAGACTCATCTTACGTGTCAGTAGGTTAACGAGACGTGAAAGGTGATACAAAAATACTGTGCATTACCGCAAAATCCTGAACTCAATTTTCTCTTTCATCCTTCCGATAATTCTGGGATTTCCGGTAATCGAGGAATTTAAATTTTTGGGTAGTTTCGCAAGAAATGCATCACATGTGGTTTCCTACAGATACATTCATTTAAAACAAAGAAAAATGAACGATAATGAATGCAAGCTTATTTTATTGAATACATTCTATTTAATCGATTTGGAATCGTGCGTTACTGCGCCACTCCTACGTGTACATCTTCCCTAGTCTGTTGCATTGTAATTGCTATTGCTTCTTTACCTTTTGAGACCCGGCGTAGGAAAGACGCTGTCCCGGATTTTGGCACGATGGCTCTGCCTCGAACTCAGCCAGGGAACCCTAGTTGGCTCCGATTCGCTACGTAGCCAACTACGGTTCCCTGTCAAAACACTGCAGCGGGGACATGTGTCGGCATAACTAAGCGCGTCCGCGACTGTTCGTGATTGCCTGACTCGAACAATGGTTCGAGTTGATGAAACTGCTAACGTCTGCTGTTATCTTCTTTAGATAGCGTGTGTCTGATCTTGCTATGGAAGCAAGTCGCGGAAACCCAAACGGAAGCGCTCCCTCACAGCACTGGTACGCAGTAGCGCTCGCACGGTATGCCAAGATGTTTACATAAGTAGGTGTGTCATTACGAATAATCGATAATCCGTTGACGATAATCGAGGATACGCGGTGCTTCATTATGAATGAAATCTGTAGGCTGACATTATTTTTCTTGTTCTGAAGTCTCCTGTTGCTTTGATCATAACTGCTACATATATCCTCAACTTAGATGGTCTTCAAGAATTGTAAAGACACAATTCTGATTAATAACTCATTTAACTCACTTTCATTTCCGAAGGAAATCTCTCCTTCTGCACGAACTCCTTTTTTGTCGTCGTCTGGGGTAACTTCAATGTCATGCTCCGGTCGATCCATTTTTAAATCTGAAAGATAGGAAACATCTGATGAAGTTTTCATAATAATCATCATTTCAACGAAACAGTACAACTGAATTTAATCTACCGAAGAATTGTGCCATGGAGTTTGGGATATGCCATTCACAAAATACTTTTGACGGTGTTTAGAGTGGGAGCCAGACCCGGAGCCTGGAAGGATTTGGACCCTGGCCGCCGATGATTTCAGTGTCAATTATTCTTGACATCCTGATAATCTTGAGATTTCATTCATACTGCGTTGATGCACAACCGATTTCAAGGATTTTGGTTTGCAATCATGTCTATTATAGTGAGCGCTAGTGTCATTGGACATCGATGTTTGGGATGTGAGCTTCCCGGACAAGATTTTTTCCTCAAGAATGATTCTGTCTGTGGATTTTAAGACCAGGGCGTTTTTACATAGCCATTCATGAAAACAGTCATGATCATGTGCGTGTCACGAGTTGACCTCTACTGCCTTCTCCTACAGGAAACTTCTCAATCGTATTCAAAGAGTTCTTGCCCTTTCGGATGGAGTCTACTCCGCATATACGAGTATTTGCTATATCAATAAACATTGCGTTTCTTCAAATTTTAAATGAATTAAATTTTAGGAATGATATTGGTTGAATGACGAATTTTGTTTTGAAAGAGGTGCGCCTTCTCAAAACTTCATGGCCTTTGCGCAATTATGGAGAGTAGAAAAATAATCATAAAACATTGAAGAAAATGGCAGTTGCTCAGATCAGAAAAATCTTCGGCAGGCAGCCACTTTGAAAACACTTCCTCCTCCTTGAGAGATAACGGAGGACGCAAGGCTGCTCCACACTTGAAACTTTTACACAGATGAGCTTATTAGCGACTGGTTTAGACGTTTTTGTCACAACTAACGGATCCGAGGTGAGAGCGATGTGTAAGTGAGCTGTCAGGAACAAGGAGCTCACTGGAGGTATTCAGGAGTGCTTTTGCATGCTAAAGTGATGAGACGTGGATCAACTGAGGATCTCATTGACAACCATTTCAATGCTGGTTTGATGCGAGCATGCCGAGGAAGACTGAAAACACGAGCTGAAGAATTTTTCATTGCTTGAAGGCGGGTAATGCTGCAATCCGACAAAGCAGAAAGAACTGACCCAGTGCCGTGGCCAAGGCCAGGGAAGACGAGTGAAGTCTCAAGATGAGTAGTCAAAGAACAGTGAATGGATCGAATTTGTCGAAGAATTCCAATGCTCGACGATGCAATCGTAAAAACACGGGATGTGAAAATCATTTGATTCATCTTCAAAGTATATAAGCGTTGATGTCATGGCATATTTTTAAGAGTTATCAGAAGCGGAGGTTTTATCAAAAGTGTGAATGACATGCAATGTTCCGTTTCCTCATAATTTCAACGGAAGGATGACTGAAATCGTGGTGATGAATGGAAGCAGATTATCAATCAACACATCAATTTTGAATTAATGATTAGTCTTTTTTGGGACATTTAACTTAAATAGTCTCATATCAGGAAAGAACACATTATTGAGTTTCAACATACAGTACATTTTTGAATTTGAAACTGCTTAACTTGATTTAGACGATTTAAACTGCTCAAGCTTTTTATTTGAAAAGGCAAGTTTTTAGCAGCACTTAAGTCCTGCTCAAAAGGCAAAAGGAACTTTTTACAATTGAAATTACTTTAGTGATTTCATTCCCTTGCGAGACTTGCGATAATTTATGTTAAATAATAGAAAGAAAGATGAGCTCTCAGCATGAGAGGTTATTTCTTAAGAGTTGGGACTTTTGCACGTAACCCACTTTATAAGGGGTGTCTCACCAATCCGAACTAAGAGAGTGTGCTCTGTCAAAGGGAGAGCAAACAAACGAATGAAACAATGTGAATGTCGAGTTACATGCACATGAAATCTCTTTTCGTGAAGTAGTTTAGGATCGCGATTCGCGAATGCCAGAAATTTGCTAAAGCGTAATTCTCCTATATATGTAAGTATATAATCAATTTCAGGAATTGATTTTACTGCATTTGTGTGAATTTTCATGTTTCTTTATAAACCCCTGATCATCAGTCTTAAACCAAATGATTTTAAAATAGATAGAACTGATGAATAGTTATTCTTTTGTTAATGGATGTACATTTGCTAATGAAATTCTTGGTGGCATTTTCTATTGAAAATAACTACTACTCATAAGTTAGAGCGAATTAGAAATTACAACTCCTTTAGCTTGATTGCACTTGAAATATGAAAGAAAGTCGCATAATCAATTCTTAGAAATGATTTTGACGATGCTTAACAATCGCACTGCCATAGCTCACACTTACCCCGATGCTCAGGTAACAATTGAGTGAATTCTTCCAATGCGATGACCGAAAAAGTAGAGTGCTAATTCATTGAACATTCAATGACATTTACAGCTAGCCATTTATTGGTTCGATATGATAGAACAACAACCCAGGTCTTAAGTCTCGATCGTGAATGTCAGACTACGTGGGTGTAGTTTCAAACCCGTGCGTTTCCAAATAAATGCGAAAAGTCATACCGGTTCAATCTCGCAACAACTCACTTTCTTAACGAGATCTGGACTCAAATCGCTAAATGTTACGCAGCAACTGTCGCAGTTTCTATCGAATTGACGTGACTCAGTGAATATGATGGGTTCTTGCATTTTTCCGTTCATCACGTAGCTGTCAGTTGGTGTTGAGATATGGCTAGTCTGTCAACAAATTCAGAGGGAATGATTTATGAGACAGTATCAATTATCAGTTTATGTGAGAATCATCATTCATCTATTTCAATGAAATTTGAGACAAAATCTCAACAGTTTTTAGCCGCAAGTACATTTTACTGTGATGATTGTGATCTTTAGAGCATTATGTAATTAATCCTTACCATTCTATAATACACACCGATGTGATCATTTTCGGTTTAGTGTGATAATAAAATAATAATCATTTTTATTGCTTTGAACAATGTTATCCAATTGATGAATATTTGATACTAGATATACTCGTATTTCTATTGTGAAATATTAAGTGTCACGGTCTGAGAGATCGTTGTTCTGCTTCTGTTCATTAGATCAGATGATTTTAGTGAGGCAGTAATGAAATATTTTGTTATATATTAATCAGATAGGAAGCTAAAAATCACTTTTCTTGCAGTGTACTTAATTTATCATCTATTTTTGTCGAATTCCATATTTATATTTCATGAAATATCATAATGCCGACATAATCAAAATTAATATCGTGAATGCTGGATACTGTTTACGCTTCATAAAATTAATGAGCTGTGTGACTGAAGATTGAAATAATTTTGGCTAGATTATAGACCTAATTAAAGAGAAGAATTGATTGATTTTCAGAAATATTGATGAACCTCACGGCTGTAATAACGCTCTTGCATAACTTCGTGGTCAGACTACTTCAACTATTTAAAAATTAATGAACACAACTTATCTGTTATTGGCTATTAACCTAAGTATTTTGACAGACATGAAGACCTTGCTTGTAATCTCAGGGATATACGAGGTATTTTCGCTGCGTCATACCTTTGGCCAGCACAATACGGTGTGCAGATGACGTAACTGTAATTTTTCCTCTTCTGAGAAGAACCAAAACACCATCACTTGGCTCTACAAAGGTTATGCATGTATTGTAGCCTACAAAGACGTCTTGTATTCATTTTTCAAGAATGCATCTTCTTTCGAGAACCTTTTTCCCTTGTGTTACTAAGTTTATGAACGGATGATATGTCTTGTTACTATCCTATTTTTAATAATTGCAGAATTTTGTGACATCACAGGTCTTCATATTGATCGATTTTCATTGATCGAAAAATGCACTTAGTTTCTTTCTTAAGAGTTTATATATTTTTTGTTTCAATTTTGACTTGTTTCAATGTAATAGATCTTCAGTCAGTCACAGACTTTGAGACAGTATACAATACATGATCATTTGTATGTTGGATATTACAGTGCGTATATTATATGTAATCATATAAGCTGTTCGACTTTAATGCATCAGACATTATTTAAAGCGAATTCATTCACATCCGGACTACAATGAAAACGTAGAGTAATCATGCTCTGTAAATGAGATGTTCTAGTTCTAGGCTAAAAGTATATGTAATTTTCTTATACATGGTGAACGGCCATAGAAAGCGACTGAGGTGTCCGATAAGAATAAAAAGTTCTTTTTTATTATCTGAACATTCGGCGCCTAAGAATGATTGAATCGGAATAACTCTCGCCAAACGTATCTGATATTCGAACCACTACTATTGAGCACCTAATGAAGTCTGATCCCATTTAATTTTTTTGAAGATGTAATCCAGTGTTTGATGAATAAACTTCCTTTTAGTTGACTTTATTATTGAATATCATTGCGTTTGCATTCATTTCGATCTAACCGGTGCCATTTTTCATTGCAGATCATAGAATCAAACTACAATCTACTTGCGCAAAACGAAATTCGACTTCAAAAAATCGAAGATCCAAGTTTTTTTCAATATGTCATATTCGACATGTTCCAGTTGTATACGTATGTGTGATGTATTTTTAAGGTATTCCATTTGCAAACTATAATTGGATTTTTTAAACTCGAGACGTGCAATCAATTGCACTATTGCATATGCAGGTGCTTACTAAGTGGGCTGTGGGAGAATGTAATTGCATTGGTTGAATAGAATAATCGCTCATCGAAAAACAAAAGATTCCCAAAAGAAAATCGGAGGAGGTCCGCCAAAATTAATAGAAATAGTGGCTGTAAATATGGTGCACCACTTAAATGATTCAAGAACACGAAAATGTAAAACTATTTTGTCTACGCATTGTTCGTACATGAGGCAACAATATTCGTCCACTGTGTGAAGACAAATTAGGAGCACTATCATGCATCATGCGATTTTTTTTGAAAAGTTTTATAGCGAGCTGCTCTCCAGAGTCAACAAAATGTAGGATATCGCTGTCCATTTATCCCATGGATGATGCAGAAACCCGCCTTATAAAATTCATAGATTTTAGTCGAGAAAAGTCCTATGATGAATAAAATCAGGAGAGGCATAGTCCAAAATAGATTGACTAATACATTTATATACAAGAGTAAGTTTATCATGAGGCAAAATAAGTTTCAGAATATGCGCAGTACACAGTCTTTGTGACACCACTTTTATGATGACATGAATGCACATTCGCATCAAAATGTTCTGATTTCTACGATTCGAGCAAATTCAAATACCTCAAATAACTGTGATAACAGATTTCTTACTCAACTCAAAATGACAATGACAATGTCGTTGGAATTCGGGGATGCATTCTACAATTGCGCACAATTGTGCTTCATCACGCAGATTGCATTTTAGTGCGCATGCCAATGATGACATGTGTCTTATTGTCGATAGAGAAGTGGAAAATTTCACGCATCGCATTCGGAACAGAGTCACAGATGAAGGAATGGGTGGTGTGCGAATCCAATTACGGAATTTGCGACAATGATGATGTAGGAAAAGAATACAGTTTTTTCAAAACCATCAAAAGAACGTCGTAAAATCATCGGTTCATCATCGAAGGCAGTTCTACATCAAAGTGTCAATCCTGAAAGGAACTGTTCCGTGAAGACATTTCAAACTGGTGAACTTCAAATGCACAACAGTTACAGAAATGCAAATATTTCAAATGAGAGCAGATGTCCTTGTCAAAGATCGATTTACAAGATGATGACACTCAGAAAAGCAATATCCAAAAACAGAGTTATGTGCACGATCTAAGAAGGCATGATCAAATTGCAGTTAACATAACAGCAATTGCAACGAAAGATATATTTGGCAGAAACAGCTGTCAAGCGCAAGATGGCACCCCAGTGTCTCAAAGTACATGCCTCAGAAAAACTCATACAATGTAAAAAATTCACTGTAAGTAATAATAACAACTCGGTTATACCTGAAGATAGATCTATAAGTAATAATAACAACTCACTTATACCAGAAGATAGTTAATGGATGTTAACATAAATTAATTGTAGTAAATAACGAAAATAAGATAAAGATCTTTCAATATTGGCTCTTTCCAATTCAATTCAAAACAACTTAAAATACAGTTATTAAACTTACTAATACAGTTTATGAAATTTAACTGTATTGGAAAACAAATTATCTATATGCAGAGACAGATGAATACGAATGATGCAATGAATGGATCCATCGAAGCATAATTTAAAAATATGGTAAATGAGCACTGCATTACATTGTTAGTGGAAACTAACATATGATATAAACAATACTTAGATGAAAAGATGCAAACTACAAGGCATATGACAGAAAGAAATGCATGTATAATGCAGCAACAGATCTTAGCACCATAAGAATGCTTACACACCCGAAAATATCAGTGAGCATAATAAGCGGTAGATCAAAAATGCTAACAGAAAACTAAACGAAAGAAAAAGTTTCGAATTTGCAAGATTTGATCCGTGATCAAAATGTCTGAAAAACAGCAATATCAAGCTGTCGGGATTTCTTATTGGAAGGAGGAATTGCTGCCGGCTCTTCCAACGCTGTTGGTAGTTCTTGTCTCTGGGCTTCACACTCACGCGTCATTGGAAGACTTTCTTCAAACTTAAGCTACAATTACTTTTTTCTTGGAACCTTCGATGAAGCCCGAAAACGCGCTGGCATCCATTTTCTTTTTCTGCTTCCACGAAGATCAGCGAGTTTGCTGCTCCGTTCTTTTCTGATCTTTCTCCACCCGTAAAAAAAGACAGTAGGGGAATTCTTTCAAATGGGTCAGTTCTTCCGACACGGTTCCAAAAGGTATCTATGCGCTCATCCTAGTCGATTTCACAAAAGACTTCATTTATATAAGACAAAAATTGTTGTTGCACAGAACCAGGGCTATTCTTTAAATATGAAATAGTCACAAAATAATTGAACTCCGATTGCAAAAGTCAAACAAGCAAACAGTCGACGTGGTTTGTCCTTTCTTCGGATCGATAGCTTGAAAGGTTTCCAACACAAGGCAATTTTTTGAGAGATAATCGATACATAGGTGAATAGGTAGTGTGTCTGATGAAAACAGCTTCGGTCTTCAAAAGATTGTCCCGGTTTGACAGAAAGGCTGGAGTCGTGAGTCACAAGAAGTTCGAGGCGAAAATTTGAATTTTGTGATATCATGACGAAGCACGCTAACGTAATTGGTGACATATATTACCGTTCCTTCTGTACTAATTGTGTCACTTAACCCTCGTTGAAGGCTCATACGTACTGTAATCTATTCTTACGTGTGATGAAATCGTCGAAAAAGTTTCCGTCAAGCGAAAAAGACAAGAATTTTGCGGTTGGACGCGAAATGTAAGGAAACCTCGGCTACGACCACTGGTTTCTGTTAAAATTCGAGCCGGAAAATCGATGGCCTTCGGCTGTTTGAAATTTGTCCTATTTGGACCTACCTCCACGAAGACCATGCTGTAGAGTATGCGAAGACCAGGAATATGCCATTTAGACCAGAAACCGAAGATTGACTTCATATTAAGTTATTTTCGCAAACAACTTCTGAACCTGAACATACTGCATTTCAAAAAAAGTAGTATGAAGTACAAAGCTTTTCTTTAAACGAAAATTATTTACTAATGAAAGTGATATGAGGAAGCCTAAAGCGTGGTCTACAACACATTCCTTACTCTATGGGTCTGCATTTCGAAAAAATGTGCTAGAGCTAAGAATATCTTCTCCAGCGAGTAAGCTTATGTCATATCCTCAACTGTTTCGTCTGATTGAGCGCTACGTTGTCCTAAACACCAGTAAAAAATTGACAGAACTCACCGGTTCATCTTTCTAGATACCCCCAGCTCTGTTTGTAATTGTACCAGTTATGAAATAACCCTTCGCCGAAGTATGATCGGCAAAAAACTTTTAAGAACATTACGACGAATAAAGATAATTGCCTCGCTCTGTACCTCGAAGCATACAGTGGAAAATTTGCGTAGTAGTAGAATATAACAATGAAACGGAAGCAATCTTTCTTTCCTCTTACGATTAAGTTGATGAAGACGATATGTAAGACGCTTTGATTTTTTAGTTTGCTTGATTCATTTCTGAGAAATGTACAAAGATCTTGTCCTATTACAAGATTGATGGAAGAAGATGACCACAGTTTTGTTCAATAAAATATGTTATATTAGTAGGTAAAGTATGTACTTCGAAATCATAGTGCAAGTTGCAGTACTTCACAGTCATTTTGATCATTCAAGTTTTAATTTCAAAAAATAGACTCTTAAGACGATGTATGTCTTGCTTGCGACTTTTTACGTGTTCTGTTTTATATGCTGCACTCCCAAAGGCTATACACATAGAGTATCACGTTGCTTCGTAGAGCAGCAATCATTTCAATGTCTAAATAGACTCATAGATAGTGTCTGGTATCGGGACATTTCGCTGGTCTCGTGGTCTCGTTAGGTCTTTCAGTCCAGAGGTCAAGCCCCGAAAGTGTCATCGGAAGTTGACAGGAAGGGCATGCGGACTTAAAGGATCACAACTGTCAGATTAAAGTCTGACTAAGTCAGCTTTGTCCAAGCCCCCAGTGTAGGGTAGTAGTGACGTTCAACCATCATTTTCATTCACTGTCTCATAGTCACGATTTTGATGGAAATTATCAATTCGTAATTATAACTATTGGTATATATAGAAGTTAAAAATTATGCAAGCTAGACTAACTGTCAACTTCTAATCACTGAATTTGAGAAAATTTCAAGATATTCAGAATCGCGCGATCTTCGATTAATAATAGTGCCCTAATTCGCACGATTCGGAATCGCGCCCATCAGTGGTTCCTACTCATTGTCTGACATGTATTTCGTTATGAGTATCCAGTTCCAACCCACTGAGCCATGAGAAGTACACTCAAGTAGAACAACCAGGGGCAGGCGACACGAATCGCTGTTAGTGAATAGAATCTATTAGTGAAAGAAATGAACGTCACGAAAACCTGTTAGTGAGTTGTCTATTAGCGTAACAGGAATATGAGCGACACAGAAGTCTGTTAGTGAGACAGTCTATTACCCTAACAGAATACCAACGACACAAACGCCTGTTAGAGAAAAATAATGCTCTCTGTTAGTCATTTTTCTACCAGTGGTAGGAGGCACCTTTAGTGACACTGTTAGTCAATTTGCACACTATATGACATATTCGACTGCATTAGGATCCGTACATTACTATTGATCAAAATAACAGGCATATGACTTTTTTCATTCATGAATCTATGCAGGATAGGTTGAATAGACCTTCAAACAAGTGGATTTCTCATTCATTGTCAGTGTCACCGAATAGAGGATATGAGCCAGCGTTAGCTATTGACTGTAAGCTGCCCATTAGCGCTACTGTTCATATTAAGCATGTGGAGAGTACAATTCGACGTTGGACGATCAACCCAACGGTTATACAGAAAACGATTCGATCCTATAAAAGACCTGCGGGATGAAGATTTCTTTGACAGATATCGATTTCCCAAGTCAACAGTAGAAGAGCTGCGTAATAAATTCTATAATGATTTAGTTCATCCAACAAATCGTTCTCAAGCCTTATCAGTAGAAGTACAAATTTGTAGCGCTCTTCGTTATTATTCTCAAGGAGGATTTTTACGTACGATCGGCGACCTCCATGGAATTTCTGACAAATCTACAAGTCGTGCAATTCACATGGTATCGGATGTTTTATGTCGCAATCACTCAGATTTTATTCAGTGGCCATCCAGAGAAAAAATGACTTACAATATGAATCAGTTCTACAGTTACTGCGGTATTCCACAAGTAATTGGAGCTGTTGATGGATGTCACATCCCAGTTGTTTCACCGCCATCTCCCTATACAGTATCCAGTTTTGTGAACAGAAAAGGATTCCATTCTATAAATTGCCATTTGGCTTGTGATTTCGATCTCAAGATATTCGACTTGGCCCAATAGTTCCCACGACGCTTTTATGCTCCGACGTTCAGAAATGTGGAATCATGCTAATGAAGTGATAAACAATTATAGACCTACAGTACTTGGTGATTCGGCTTATCCACAACTTGAGTGGCTCATGACTCCATTCGATAATCCAACATCTACAGCCCAACGACGTTACAACGCTGCTCATAAAAAAGGCAGATCAATTGTCGAGAGATGCAACGGATTATGGAAATCGCGTTTTCGTTGTCTTACTCAAAAGTTAAACTTTTCACCAAAGAAAAATTCGAACATAATAATGGCATGTGCTTGCTTGCATAATTTGGCAATCGAGAAAAATATCAATTTTCCGACCACATCGTCATCTACAACTGAAGAAGAGATCGTGACCACAAGAAATGACCATGAATCCACAAGAAGTGAACATCGAGCACGTGAAGACTTAGTCAATCGAGTTTTTACATGATTTTGTTTGTTTATCACTCTTAAGTCATAGAAATTTGCACATAATGCAGACTAGACTATGTAGGCCTATTAAAACATTTTTAAAATAATAGATTTTTCATTAACTCTTCAGTTTTTTTCTTTAACCATATGTAATCAATACACATAAAGTTCATAGAGCACATAAAGATTTTCTAAAATAATGGAGAAAGAAATTATGTTTTTTCCAAATGGTATACTTTGAAAAATTGAACATGTGCTACTATATGTTTTAAAACACAAACTCATCCCTGGTAAATGGATGGCCGATAATATGGGTGTTGGTAAAAATGATTGTTGTCAGTCAACACTTGTTGGGTTTGACGCGGATGCTCGTTTTGACACTGTTGCTGGTTTTGATACGGATAACCTCGCGCCAACAAGTCCTTATAATATGAGGTCTTTGCTTTGTAGTATTCTATGCGCACTTCACTCTCTCTTTCCGCTAATTCCAGCTTCTTTTTCTCAATATCTACCATGGCGGCACAGTAATCTTCACTTTGAATCTTCCTTTTAGTAGATATCCAGCGTTTGCGAGTTTGCGTCCGGGACCTCTCGAAGTTTTCTTCTTCGGAATCAGAATCCATTTCGTCACTATCGTCTTCCACTGTCTGACCACTTTGCGGTGCACCCGGTATACCTAAAATTGAAAAAAGGATTTATCAATATAAGGACTAGATAGTAAATAAACGACATTTTGCATCACACACAGTGGAGACATTGTAGGTGTAGGCCTACACTACATTCCGAAAAATACTGATAAAAAGATTCATCCAAAGTCATGCTTAGACAATTGTTGTAAATTTATCAAGGACCGCATGATTAGAATCAGCGGTTGGTCACTCCTTTGTATTTACCTTCCGAAAATTACATAGATGTGTACAAATAATAAAAACGCCTTTTGTTTTTATTTATTGTAAACATCTATATAAGTAACACAAGGTTAATACAAAGGAGTCACCAAAACGCTGATTTTTATCCTGCCAATATTAATTAACTATGCCTCCTATTCACCACATTCAATATTATCATCAAGGACATTATAAATATCCTTGGTAATTAAATCATATTTCATTTTTTACAGTTCAAAATTAACCATATTACATATAACGCTTCAGCAATATGACAAATATTGAATTACCAAAGAAATAAAGGCAACATAATGGGTTTAGGAAATAATCAATGCAGTTTTGAAACGAATCAATGAAGTTGATGAATTAATAGATAGGAAGAGGTACTATCCAAATATACCATAGCACTGAAGCAAATATGACAAATATCTGATATACTTGATAGATTTATATGTGGAAGCTATGTTTATGCCTGAATCTAAATCTATCATCTTTTCTTGATTATCGTAATTATAGAAACTGACTCGCTCAAAAGTGAATAAATTGATTGTGCAGCTAATATTTTGCTGAATACATAACAGACTAAAATGATAATGGAAATGTATATAGGCCCTATTGCCTTTATGGTTACACATTTTTAGAATACATTTTTGAATAAAGATAAAACTTTTAAATGTGTAGAATTTTTCAATCGTCTTGAATTTCTTCAGAATAGATAAGAATTACTAGTACTTACCCATAACGCTTTCGGGCGGGATAATTCGATAAATCTTTAATTCTTGGTCGGTAAGCACAGATTCTATAGTCTGATCACTATTTGCAGATAATCCACCACCTGTTTTATTCCTCTCCTTTCTCTGCTCGTCAAAGAAATCAGCCGCTTTTCGTTTCACCCCGGATTTCATGGTCTGCCATTTCTCTCATCAAGACTCCGTTCTTGACCACCGACAGCATTAATTCGATTAATTATTTCGGTATAAGTGTCTTTCTTTTTCACTTGTGTAACTTCGTTGCAATGCTTGGCAGTTAATAATTCATTATTTTCGGTAAAAAGTTCTACCAACAGTTTTATTTCCTCTGTGGTGTAGTCTTTCTTCCGCTGTCTCTTCGCCATCATCTCACAATAGTATGTGAAATTATACATCTCACAGAGGGGTTGAAGAACAATCGAGGCTTTTGATTGGCTTTCTATTTTGTTGTTAAGATAGCGTTCGAACTATTTTTAGACGCTAGCAATTTCGTGGGAAATCAATCATAGATATCTAAGCCTTACTACAGTTGCTCTCACTAATAGAATTTCTCGTTAACAGAGGTTTCGTGTCGCTCACCTCATGAAGTCTATTAGCGTGCAATCCTGTTAGCACTAATAGAGTTTTCCCTAACAGCGATTCGTGTCGCCTGCCCCAGCCTTTCAGTCATAAATGTCACCTTGACGTCTTTTCGGCAATTGTAATAAGGATTATATTCTATACAATGCTAAAACTCGATGAAGCACCAAAGAACGTGCGTTCTGCAGTCATAAATTGGAATGTCACAAAATTGCGTTTCATGGCGATATTGATACCTTAATATCGCCATTGAGCGAAAATTCATCAATAACAAAGTGAAACGACTACAAACTCGTGAAGCGAAGCAAATCAGTCTAAGAAATCCACTACACTATTCGCTGGTCTCTTCTTTGCATCAATTCCTTGCAATGCCAAATACCCCTGTCCTTGCGGGTGATTACGAAGTAATAAGTAGAAATTTTCAAATGCATTTTTCTGTCGAAAAGCACTATTGAGTTAATCTTTGTGAAAGGATAAACATTGGATTTGTGAAAAAATATTATCCGGGGAAGTAGGGGCTGTTCTGCTCCTCTATACGCCGTTTGATTTGTAAAAAATCCACCGTTCCTATCCCGAGATATTTTGATTTGAAGTTTTTTATTTTGGACCAATCTGTACGTTCTTATGTTTTGTAAGTGGTCTTCAATTATGAGTTTGATATAAAATGAACTTAGCAATTTCTCATTTGTGTACATTACTGCTTTTTTGCGCATCAAGTATTATTGAAAATGGATTGCTAATGATATCTATTGGATTCATGTCGATGCATGGCATCAGGAGTTCGATTCTCCGCTCTCAGTGTGTAAGAGGGCCTGGTGGATGTGATCACTGACATGCAGACAACTGAATTTCCTATGATTCAAGAAAAAATTAAGTTAAAATACATACTCTGCCAATGACTGATTTAGCGGCAGCTGCTCAGTGCAAGAGATAGGGAGTCATTCCTTCTACAGCGCTGTCACCCCTGCGTGTTTGAAGGCCCTTAGTTGCGTGGATGAAGACCCTCAATGAATGCATATTCAGATTTTTGAATTTCAAAAGTATGCATTTTCAAAATCATGAAATACTGAAGGCACAGACAGACGAAATTTTAATATATTGTGGCCATTCATAGTGGTTGGTTTAATGACGTCATTGACTTAGGTTGATGCTATTTCCGCACGTTCTGCGTTCAGCATGCTAGAAACCAATGTTATCCTTTTAACAGTTGACTTGAAGTATTTTAAAGGTACGAGCTGAATGGGCTGAAGAATTTGATGCTCTGCGAGATCTCCCTAGCTTGAAATTGAAATATATTTTGCTTCACTCCTTAAGGGTTTACGCTCCTTGATGGAACTCGAGCGTTTTTTCGTGATAATATATACAAAGAATCATCATCAGAATTAAAAAAGCGAACATTTTCGTATTTGACAAATCTGTATGCAGATTTCATCAGAAGCATATCCGCTATTTCAATACGTATAGTTTTTACAACGAAATTATCCAAAAGAGTCACAGTATGTTCATCTGATCTATAGGCTAGGTGCAATGGCATCTATAGACTGGCGGTTTCATCTGTCACCTGTTAATGAACAAACAAGTCTACGACTTCTCCCCAGCACCACTATTCAAATGTTGATATTTAGTTGCACCTGCAATTAAGCATGTGTAAAATGAAATTATATTAGAAAGAATCAGGAATGCTTTGATGTTAAACAATCACAATTATGAAATTTTTCGGTCAGCATCCACAGACCATTTTGAGGTTTACCTTTCTTCTCGATTCATAGCATCTTCGAGCAACAGCATGCAACGGCACTGAATTATTTATACGTAGAACATATGCTTGGTTAGTGAACTGCAGTTGTTGATAATGAACTGAGTCGAAAAATGACTGATTAAATTTGTTCATTGTAACCGGATTTCGTTATGAGTGTATCTAGATTCTTTTTTAGTATCTAGAGCTTATTTTCAGTCGCAGCAATTAAGTATGTCACCACATCAATTGTGTCATCTTCTCACTATTACATAATTAATTGTTACATTGTCTCTGATCTCTAAGTCGCCGGGTAACTTACCTAAACTATTTTTAAACCACCGTACCGAGCAGTTTATTTTATCTGATGATCTGAATTGTTTTTCTACACGCGATTTACTTCATAATTTTTTTTAAATACTAAAGGCAACTTTTGCTGCGAAAAATGTCGTTGTCTAAGGATGTTGAAATCTAAAAAATGGTTGATGATTCATAGAATTAAAAAAGAGCCTCAGTGACTGGGAAATAAGTAGAATTTTTGCATTGCATATGCAGTAACATTCATCCATTGATAGCCAATGCATTTTCTGATTTTAGAGGGCTAGATGAGGAAAAGCAATTGATGCAGAAATAGCACATAGGCCTACAGTCACAAAAATCCTATGTTGTATAGCAATAAGGTAGATATCGTAGTGACTCAACCTTCTCAGTGCTCTCTATGTGCCTAACTAAGAAAGGGAAGTTTCTGCTTGTACACAGTTTTACATTCACATGGTAAGAAAAACATCAAACCCATAGATAGCAAACAACCCAAGCATGATCAAGTAACGTGGGTTAGGCTTGTTTTAAATCGATTATTTAAATTATTTAAGTAATCAAAGAATAAGTGTGGAGACTGACAGTCCTCTCAGGTTGAGATGTCCGAGAAGTTAAAAGAAGGGTTTAATCAAGACTATTGGTAGGCCTACACATCGCCTACTCATTGCAAATCCCATGTCAGCAGCAAGAAGCGGGTGTCAAAGCTTGAACGGTGATGGTGGCTTTATGAAAGGCAAACGGCAATATGTCATGCAGCAAAAAACTTTCCCTTATTATGAGCATTCAGAATTTTTAATTACTGGATGCCTGGAAGTTCTCGACCTGAACCCTATCGAAAACTAATCATGAACAAAAAGTTGAGGTCAGATAACAGTAAACACCGTCTGCATATAAAACCGCAATCAATGGAAGGAACAATGACGTGAAAAGCTTGAAAGTAGCTCAATTGCTCAAGGCAATTGTGGCACGGCACAAAATCATATTTCAATTTTTTCATTTTTATTCAACATTTTTTTGATATTTTGGTTATTAATTGTGGTACCACTCGGATTATGTTTCTGTCTTGAAAATTAAGCGCAAACGTAAAAACCGAAAGTTCAATACTGCAACCACTTACAGTACAAAGATCTCCAAAAACAAGCAAGTTTTTTTTCTTTAGCTTTATACTGCTAAATATCAGACTTCGTCTCAAGTAATTTTGCGCCACCTGATAGGCCTATTTATAAACTCATAAATCAAGTTAATCATGTTTTTTTCGTCTGTCCCAAACAATTCTCCGCCAATGTGAATTTTCTTTTTTTTAATTTTCTGATGTTTAATAAGTTGCAACCTCACCAGCCTAGCCTTATGCTGTGATAGCAATAACGAAAATACTTATACTGCTAAACCGAAGATTTCAGTTTCATTCCTCAGGACTCCTGTCTTGGTGCAAAATTAAAATGACGAAATTAAGCATCAGAGATATCTAATGAACAGTATGCCCGCGTTAAACGCTGTGTTGCAAATTTACTGGTAATGCTTAATTAAATAGCCTTGCCGGTCATTTTTCAATAAATCGGTAATTTTTTAAGAGTTAATGAATTTCCTAATTTGAACAATTTAAAACTGAAGTATTGGAAATGGAAACGTTTATGCTATATTTCAAAGGAGATTTACGGCATTTGTCCGAGATCATCAGCATTCAACATACGGCATACCGCGTCAACGGCATGACGAATAGCTGAAGGGAGGGACAATGCAATAGCTCTTTCGCAAATTCCGCTACGTTTTCTCTTCTTGAACTAATAACTAATAATTTATACTTGATTTCAATGACTTAGAGCAATCAGATTTTATTCAGATGCCTATATGGAATTTATCAATTTCAACTTCAACTGTAACTTTAGGCACAATTGAAAATGAAATTGACAAGTCAGCTAGCTCACAAGCATCTTTGCTTGAAATCATGAAGCATCAAATGAGAAAGCTGATAGGGTTATACATAACACTTACTTGAAATTAAAACACTGCTTCCACTCTACTTGGTCGATCTTTTCTAAGTCGTCGTTTCCATTACAATGACAGGCCAAAATAGACCAATCTTGCTTTAGACCAAGATCGGCCACTTTGACGGATCTTGAATTTCTCCAATTTTTATCGTTTTTATGATGGAGCTGTAACTACACTAGGTGACATGCCACGCGTGATTCACGCGTAATTACGGAACACCCCAAACATCCGTGGTTAAGGACATTCTATTCTTCTACCCGCGTACATACGCGTTGCACTAAGAGTCAGAAATCACTTGATCTGATGCTGTTAAATCATGGGAAATGTTATGAATACGCGCGGGCGGGCGTTAATAGTTTGCGCGTCGTCCACGGTTGTCTGCGCTGCTAAGCATGAACTAATGAAGAAGATGAACCGCTAAGCATGTTTTGTCTTCCCTGAGCATGAAATTGAGGTCCTATCATATTGTTTAGCCTCTGATACATGCAGACACATGAGACGCAAAGTCTATATAACAGGACTGCCAACTATACTAACTTATATAACTTATATTGCAGCAATATCCCGCATAGCCACGGATGTTTGGGGTCATGTGTAATTACGCGTGGTTCACGCGTGAATTACGCGTGATTGAGCGTGGCATGTCACCTAGTGTATCTAAGAATCGTAAAATAAAATGCTGCTTATGTAGGCTTACACAAGTATATCGTCAAAGAAGGTTAATTATATTGTCCATTTATTTTTATTATGCCTAATTAAAACCTGCTTTTATCAAATTTCTCCTTCCTTATAACATGAATATACTGTAGACACTAAGACACGCTGCAACAATTATATGTTCGTCTGACTGAATTTTTTAGGAGACTGCTCGGAATTTCAAAATAGTCTCAGAAATTGATAGTTTAAGTGTCAATTGTCGAAATATATTCCGTTAACCCTTTAAAGACTGAGTCCGAGTTAACTCGTATCGAGCGTTATCAGCAGTTGACTGGTGACGGTGACAATGGAGTACAGCAGGAAACTGAGTCCGAGTTAACTCGTATCGGTAAGCCAAGCAACTGTCACTGACAGATAATTAAGTTTTCCCATCCACTTTTCACGAGCTAACTCGGGCTGTTAAATTTCAAGAATCCCGAGTTAACTCGTGTTTAGTATGAAGTGACTTAAACCCTTCAGAGAGAATTACTTAAATTGGCTCAGTGACATTGTCTCGCCGTCTCGATACGAGTGAAATATAGTAGGTATATAAAATAACCATCGTAGCTTAATAAAAGTATGGAAATTTTGATTGTAAAAATAATTTAGCATGCATGTAGCTGCATAATTGTAGGATATCTAGGTCAACCATTTAGGATAAAATTGGAACCTAATTGGGATAAATCCATTTTAATCAATATGATTTGCTGAATGCGTTGAATAAAGAATCTACGCATTTTTCGATGGGGAATGGAATCAGTTGCCAGATGATTTAGGCAGAATTAACTATTTTGTGTGGGACGTATTCACTAAACATCTTCCCATGAATGAGCAGTGTTGCAAGATGAAAGGCTGTTTTTACTTTCATAATGATGTAATTAGGCCTAATTGATGCAGTTTGATCGTATTAGACTGCAACCGTCCTTAACAGTGAATCTGTATAATAAGGATCATTTTTCAGCGTTTGAAGCAGTTCTTACATCATTAGACGTTCTATGTTTTACTTTTACATCATCAATAATCACTCTAGTAGACCTACAGGTTAAGCTTTTTATCGCTTCTATCGGTGAAATAGGTTGAATAAGTAAATTACCACAAAAATAGAATATACCCTATAGCTATAGAATGAAGTCTCCTCGTTGCAACCGCAGTCAACTTCCGCTCATTTCTAGCAACTGAAGTATTCAATATCTGTTTCAATATCTCAGTCAACAGAAGAAACAAACATTTGAAGTCTCCAGTCTTCTACTGAAGTCTTGAGAACAAACATTTGGTTCAATATCATTATAATGAAACAGTGAAACATTTTAGCAAGCAAAAAAGTCAAGTTCAAACTTTAACTCTAATTCATTCATGACTCATCTTTAACAAATGCTGAAAGAACTGCAATGGCTCGTTGCAGCAGATGCCACAATGAGCGCAGACGAAAGGATCTACTGACCCATGGCAAGCCATATGAAGTTGAAACATGTCCTGACGTGCAAATAGAATACCACAATAACTACATTCTAACATCTGAGGCGTTGGTGGAGAGACGGAAAGTAAATGGACGTTGTTGAGATCATCAGGACCACCAACATCAAGTATTTCATTGTCATTGTCTAATCTAGTGTTGATTAATTGCTCTTGATGACATGGGTTTTCGGAGAATGAAACAGGAGCGCAGATAACCGACGAATTCATATTGTCCATCAAAGTAACAGCATTCACTATAGTCTCCAATAATGAATTAATTGAATCAGCTGCTCGCGCTGATGTCGCTGATACTACTGTCAGAGGTTCATCTTCAAATCCGTTTCGATTTTTTGAAGAAATTTGATGTAAAGCCGAATGAGGTAAGCCCTGTTCGTCGAACACAGAATATGAACTTCCTGTATTGCATTTAGATTCATTCATTCCTTTGTTTGAATGAGATTGAACATTCATTGGATTGATGGGGTAATGGCCATGGGTAACGATATGCTGTCGGAGAGACTGACGGTACTTTGTCTTATATTGACAATGTTCACAGGAGAACGGACGTTGGGATGAGTGAGTTCGAAGGTGGGAATTTAACATCGATCTGTTAACACATGTATACGGACATTCGCTGCAACGGAATGGCTTCGAACCGAAGTGATTGCGCAGGTGGTACTCCAAGTGATGTCGGAAGCCTGTGACAAAGGAGCATATTGGACATTCAAGACGTCTTTCATCAGGACAGTGAGATTTGAGATGTTCCCACAGATCATCCTGCAATGAAAATGATGGAACACAAAGTAAAAATCAAAATTCAAACTTTTATCAATTACTTACCTTGTTAAGGAAAATTTCATCACATTGACGACACTTCTGACGTTTAGTGCCTTTATCCAAATTTGATGACTGTCTTGACAGGTTATCTATGAAAAATAAAGATAATTTATCAGCACCTACGAGAGGTAAGCATGAAATATTCTAAATCAACGTGTGCTGTTTGACGGACCGCACCGTTTTCGATGATGGCCTCATTTATCAATGTGTAAATTCAAGAACACGGTTTGCCACCGAAAGAAGGGACATGCAGGCAAAAAAAAACAAAATTTAAAGTACATGCTTAATGTTAAGCTTGTGATTAATAGACATATCAAAGAAAAGAAACCCGAAATTCACTGATTTTGTTGAGTCAAAAGGTCATCGTAGTTATTATTCAGACTTGCTGTAGAGTGGTGGGAACTGTCACTATTCTAGATAAGCTGAAGATTTCGATTCAACACCTATCACAAACTTCATTACTTATCATTGCAATATTTGATTATTTATTTTGAATGTGGTGAAGTCAGATTTTTCACATAAAATATTTTTTTGGGGTGTAGCTTCCTATGTATTCATGTCACGACCGTCCTGAAAAATATCAAAATAATCTTTTGTGAGAAAATTAAAACATACTTGAGCAGTTGTCATTTATAAAGTAACCGTAATTACGTAGGTAATGAATGATCAGCACACCAAATTGTTTGATTACGTGATCTTCTCTTTTTATCGGAAAATGATTTTTGTTTTCGTCCCAACCGTTACAATTACGTCGCAACGTGCGGGAATTATTCATAAAAAGATAAACCACACCCGTTGAATGAACATTTTTCATGATAGCTTTGCAGAAAATCTTATAATGTCGCATGCGAATTCGCACGGACAACACACGATAATGCAAAGATGAAAAGTTGACACGGAATCAGCGAGTCTGGGCAACTTTGTAGGCTGAAATAGACACAGTGTAGTGTATAGAACATCAAGCGCCCAAGTAACAAGGCCAATCAGTCTGGAATTTTAATCCTGACTTGAGATTTCCATGGTCATGCTAGCTACTCTGTCAGTTGCAGGACAAATCCATGTAAGTGATAGGGTCATAATGATACATGATGATCATCTATACTGCGATGAAGAATCAAATATCAAGAATGAATCACTTGGATATGAGGTGATTGACATAGAGGAAGAATAAAAATATTTTAGCTGGCCGCTAAAACCTGACAACATCTATTCCATTATCAGAAATCATCTAGAGAATCCCTATTCCTGTTCTTGGTGGATGCAAACGTAGATTATATTTCGTGTTTCCGCAAAGTCATTGACGGTTGGTTCTTTTCTGACCCCATGACATTTGACCACAAGAAATGGCATAGAAGGAGAATTTATATTAAAATCTAAATGCACTGTACAATCAAGATTTAACCTAAGCTACTTACGTGTGATATCTCCCCATGATTTTTGTTTGGAAGTTCTTGTTTGACAGGAAATAATTCGTTGCTCCTTTTTGGGGTCTCTAAAGACCCCCGATCTTTTTCAGTGCATAATTTTACAATTTAATATTCTTACAAGAATTCTGCATAATCTTTCATTCTTTATCTATCCTCATGTCTACTAGTTTGATTGAAGCCCGTTGCGTTGGATTCGCTTGTCATGTTGGTGCACACTATATATAGTATTGTATTCTCGTATCAGCCGCTGAAACAGGGATCGCAATTCACCCAAGAAATAAAACGGAAAATCTGGAAAATCCGGGGTTTGAATGCATAAATTTGAAATATTTACATTAGACTAATTTCGCAAAAAAACGGAAAAAACGGAAAATTGCGACCCCTGCGCTGAAATAAGTCAGTGTAGGCCTATATTAGGGCTTGGTATGTGCTAACTCGGCGAAAAGAGTTTTGAGGGACGTAGACAGTTAGTTCAAGAATAGTTATCTATACCGATTGCCGGTTGCCGATTGTGATACTAGGATGTCTCGTGTATCGTCCGTACGAGGAAAGTAATCCGCAATGATATATTCATGACCAGCTTCTGTAATATCATGGGCGAGTCCGTTTCCGCCAATACATTGCATCAAAGCCCGGCAAATTCGGACTAAAAATATTCTGGCTAATAGACTCTACGAATTCTTAGTAATATCCGGCACTCCATACATCGGTCAAGGAAGCGACCAACTCAATTGAATCTCCACACGATATTCCTGTTTCTGGCAAAATAACGATTCAATTACTACAAGGTTTTCTTAACAAAGGATACACCGCAGATAACTATTTTACATCCTCATCCTTGATTGAATATCTGCTTGACAATGGCACTACATACGTTGCATATCGCAGAAACCGACTGGAACTGCCCATTGTGGCAACTCGAACACCTAAACAACCATAAGGCACCACGAATTACTACCGGAGTGACAAAATTCTATTGGTGTCTTGCACTGATGATAAGCTACTCAACCTGTTCTACTTGGAAGTACGAAGCACCGGGCTATTATATCAGCAGGTAGTGAAAAACCGGAAGTAAACAACGATTACAACAAATACAAAACTAGTGTGGACAATCCTGACCACAAATTGCGTATATTTGCGAGCAAACGGGAATCATGTAGGTGGACTATAGTATTCTTCGAGCAGACTTTCTCGAAAATGTGTCATTTTTACTGATGGAATCTTCTTTCAAAGCTAGACAGAAATCAAGACGAATTGGAAGTAGAACAAAGCAGGCCCATGACATCAAGGGATTTCCAGTGAAAAGATTCAAGGAGACACACAAGCAGATAATAGAAAACGAAAGCGTTGTGGATTGTGTCCACGCAAAAATGAAAGGAAATTCAAATTGTATTGTTCGACTTGCGGCACATGTGGCTGCAGTGATCATTGCACCAGCATGATAATTTGCACAAGATGTTCCAGTGGAATTTAATACCATAAGAAATCACTTGCGAGAATCTTATGCGATTTTTCTTACTTCTGTTGATAAATTTAATAGACTTCTAACCTGAATGTCCGATATATGCATGAATTTTGTAGACTTAATCAAATCAATAGTTGTACATACTATGTTGGTGTTGAAATGCGCATTTTTATCAGGATTAATCGTATGTGTTTTTTATTTCCCCACTGCAGTCATAAAAGACCCCAAACAGGATGAAACATAATTTTTTAACAGGAACAAAAACATTAACATTCTGTTATTCAGTCGTTTTTATATCATCCAGCACTTTTACGTAGTAGCGCTAACAGAACTTCTCATGTATTTGTTGCAGTTCCTCTCATCATTTGCTCTTGCCAATCTTCATCAGTTCATAAGAACTTCCTTGGCTGAATGCTTCATCGGCTTTCCGATTTTACACCACATCAATTTTAAGCATGGAGTGTTCCTTGTGTTTTCAACAGATGTTTTATGTAGATTTGCGTGTATATTAATTTATATAGATTGCAGATAATCACAATATCTTTGATCATCTTTGTACATATTTCCTCTATCTTGTGTCGTATAAATCGTATTAGGGACTACATGTAGATTCATTTAATCTGTTATCCAAGGAATTAACTTGAATTTCATTCCAAATAATTATCAGTTACATATGAAAATCAACAAGAATAAATACCGCAAAATATTAGCAAAAAAGCACAAACGGGCACATGGACAAAATATTCTGACTGTCGTCACGATTTTGAAATAGCCGTTGCAACCTGAGATTGAATCAAAAATTCTTGAGATGTCTCAGAAAAAGTAGAAGCTTTAAATTTCAATTTATGTATCAAAAATGTAATATGTCAAAATTGTCAGCGTTCTGACAGTTATGGGACATTTTCGTCGATGTTAGGCAGCGGTCAAATAAAGAGAAGCTGAAACTTCACATGCAATTAACCAATAAGTAAATTATGTATCACGTACACTACAGTTGTGTTGAGAGTTGGAGATCAATAAGTGTCATATGTTCCAACCGTTACGCTGCCCGACAACTGAATTAAGTGATGTACTAAGACGGATGATTTCTCCTTCAGCATGAAATCTTACGAAGACAATTTCGAAAGTGCGATTCATCTCCTGCCTTCTATATTCCTCATGCTGATTATCATATTACACAGCTGATTATAAAATTACTTAATTTAACTTAATTTCGCTGAAATTCATTTGATTCCCATGCCTTGCAGCCGCATCGCACAACTACGTACCAACAATCATTCGAGAGCTTGCATTCTCAGCTCAAAAATGAGACATGATAAACTTGCATCCGTTCTTGTGTTTACTGAGCACTGCTCAAAGTAAGAAAATCGCTCAAGATACAGATTGCAATTTTTCAACAAGAGAACATGTGTGTATGATAATGACTCAGGCACGGGGAGAAGGAGCATTTTCTGAAGATGACGGAGAGAATGAAGGCGGCCAAGCATAGTTGAAATGTGCGGTGGAGGATCATGTAACGAGAGGCAAACTCAAAAGGACAAGTCTCAAAACTATCCTCTCGCGTCCTCACACGCTAAAATCAACTTTTCACAGACAAAAACTCAACTTCTTTAAACACTGGAAAATGCGCAAAACACCCACACGCACAACCGTCCATTAATACTATGACAACAAAACGACTACAAAAAAACAAGTACCTCGCACACAGACAAAACAGCTGACTTATAAACGTCCTTACCCCAACTGTGCATAAATTAGAACATGCTCTAGCACACGAACTTCGCGGAAAACACTCCATTATTCTCCCCAGTCAACCTTGTAAATCACTCACAAAATACACAGCATGTCTTCTACGTAGTGCGGAGAGTGCTTTCAAACTTAGTTTAAGAACTAAATAGAGTATCTCTCTTAAAATCAAACTACATGCAGAATAGTTTGCTGCGTCTATCACACGTGGTCTGTCAATCACTCACGTGGCTCATATTTAGAGCTGTCAAATTCTGTGCTTACTTTTTATTTACTTCATGAGTAGTTGCCATTTCGCATTCATCTAGCTTCGTGTATGATGGTTTATTTTCCGTCTACCCTATGCGAATAATACTTTATAGATAGACTCTTCAAGAAGAGCGGTGTGGTTAATCAGCCGTTAATTAATACTGATTATGAGATTGTTGACACGAAGGAGAATATCACTGTTGACACAGATCAAACTAAGGAATCTTCATTGATCCACAGTACTACACAATAAGAATCATTTGTCGCACAGTAGCGTCCACTTGCCGCACAGTAACGGTGTAAGAAGTCACAGCCCAGCGTGTTCTAATTCACTTGCACCCAAACTGACAAGTCTGACAAGTGCGACTTCTTTGCAAGTGTGGTGCAGCACATTGAATCGATTTCTATGTGATTACTGAAAGTCTACCTTAACAGTTCAACAATTAGATTAAAAAAGGAATGAATTTCAAAAGAGAAAGCATTTAAAGGCGTGCAGTATGTGATCATTTTATGTCTTAGAAGTTCATTCTCTCCATCATAACAATAGCAACTGAAAGTTAATCATGAAGTTAGCTACAAAAAATAGAAAACACAACAGAGAGATAGAGAACATTCGGGTAAGTTGACAAAGAAAGCTTCCAACCAAAATCATGTATTTCTGTCTAAATTCAGCAATCTTGGGTTGAATTTGACCGTTAGGAGTCCATGACAAACAGACAAACCAATTAGACAAATAAATTCTGCCTGTCAATAGTTTAGAAATGGTTTCAGAAATCATTGGTCACGCGGTCCGGTATCTATGGTTCATGCAACTCATGCATCGAGGAAGTACAGGTTTTCCAGTTCGACAATGCGACTATCAGATTAAAGAATATGTTTTAAGATGCAACAACGGTATTTCTGTTAATCAGCAGCGTTTTCAATTGAAAGATATTGTTTTTAATCGGTAGTGATAATAAGTGAGTTTATTAATGGATTTATAAGTTTAATGAGCGGCAACCTGAAATCATAAACGGCTTTTCATATTCAATTATATTTTATTTAACAGGTAAGTCAATACAAAAAGTTTTGATAATTTTTTAATTCGAAGAGGTTATGTCAAAAGGAAAAGTTTGATAATTATTTTAATTCATAAAGGTAATACAGTAAGTCATTAAAAACTTTTTTTACGAAAAGGTGAGTCAATACGAAAAAGTTTTGATAATCTTGAAATTTTTTATTCCATTATGAAACAAAACAAATACCGTAATATTCATTGATGGTTTTGTAAGACATCCTCGCGATTAATTAGTCTAGGCATCAATCTGCCCATACGTCTGGAAGACCTTCCCATCTTATTTGCAGTGATGGCACTCATGTTTTGGGAGGCGAGTTGCAGTAAGGTCAAATTCCGCTGTTGTCCAGTGTAGTTGTGTAACTGCTCTCGAATCTCAGCTACTTCTCTCTTGAAAGCCGCTTTCCACATGGAAAACGCGTTCTCTGCGATATTGAGAAATGGAGAGTAGGGCGGTAAGTACCTAATAGGTTCCGCCTTCGTAGAATTCATGATGGACGACACCTTCATTAGAGACCGCCAAGATGAAGTAAAATTCCGCCCGCGCTGTCCATGAACAATCCTGACAGCTCGCTCTCCCCGTCTGGCACGACCTCGTGTGCGACTGATCCATAAATTAAAGCCGGATTCGTCCACAAAAATAAATGTTGGCGGATGGTTTGCGTTGATCGTGTGCAGACACCAGTTCGCATACTCGGCCCTTTCCACTTTGACGTCATGGGTATTGCGGTTGACTTGAACAGTCTCCATTTTCTTTAAGAAGATAAGACGATTTCTCAGACGATGTGCTGATAGTTTGAATTGAGACAGATGGCTTGTCCGGCATCCGCGCTCTATAGCTTTGATTTGGGCTAACGTGAATTCCGGTTGGGATTCAACAATCTCTACCACAGTATTTGCCATATCTTCGTCCATCTTTTGGTGTCGTCTTCCTCCTCTGGGACGCTCAATGACTCCTTCAAGTATATAATGATGTACTATTGAATACGCAGTACCCCGTTTTACACCGAGAACTCGAGCGGCTTCAATATAATCATCTCCGGCTTCGTGAGCCATAATGATTCTGCGTTTAACATCAGAAGGTATTCGCTGGCGCTCCATATTGATAAGTTAATTTAGCAGATGTGAAGACATCTACATAGGGCTTTGGATCAAACCAAATAGATATCATTTATTCTTCACGTGAAATACCGCTCACTAATCTTATAGAGACACAATTGAACTATCTTGCTGCAGTTTATTTATTGTTGTCGCTCTCAATTGTGAAATGACGTAATATTTTATCTTTTAACGTTTTAGAAATTAAAGTGCCGCTCTTGATTCGGTAGTTGCCGTTGTCGTGTAGGAAAACCTGTAGTGTCAGTTGCGACCATAGAAATTGACAGGTCGTCTCTTCTTCCGTTTGACTAGAAAGGAAGCACTGGAATATGTAGCGTAAATGAAATGGCACAATTTGCTGACATAAGCATAGAATTCGCTGACATAGCAATCGAACAATGAGCAGCCAGTTCAACATTAAACACGACAAATTGTGTGAAGTTTCAGTGACTGTTATCAACCGGATCACACAGCAAAGAGAGCACAGACGATGTCCAGTTCTACAGAGAAGTTTATGAACGTTTTTTCGTGCGCTTGCTAACTTTTTTAATAATGATCGGAGGGCCCAACATTATCGGGAAAATTTTTTCGCAATGGTCTGAATTCTGCGAATCGGAAGGAATCGTGGCGATCGGAGCATTTTGAAGGAATTCACAACAATGCGCAAGCGGCGCACGACAGTTTTTCCTATCTTTGTAAGGTATTAGAAATTTCTTTTTGTTCACTTATTAAGTTCCTGCATGTGCCATCTGTTTGAATCAGTTTGCGCTTCTAGCAAAGTGATACGATTTAACATTCTAATTCTGTGGTTGCGACAATTCGGTTACACCATTCTCGATTAAACTCTCGCTTCGTGCTCGTGCAACCGCTCGTGGTGGAACCTTTAAGTATCATTCAGTATTTCATTCATGACGTCACTGTTCCAACGTCACCAGTGTCATCACTTATGTCCAATCTGCTTCGTCTACTCTGTGTGATGTGAGAGCGGCGGTCATACAACGTCAAACACTAGTGAAGGCAAGACAAGGAAATTCTGCTCCATTGATATGGAGATAATGGGAGATCACTGTTCTGCTCTCCCTCTCTATGGCTTTGCGATGGAATAATCAAGCAATAGATTATTTCTTACAGTTTGATATGACTTGCGGCATTTAGCTTGCAGCACCTCTGAAGGTTAGCAAGGAATTCTAAAAATTGGGAAATAAAAATGGAACATTGCTGATCGCTCACTTTTCCAGTCTTCTTTTGTGACATTTTCAGCTCGTCGCCCATAGGCGGGCAGAGTCGGGGGGGGGGGGGTCCACCAATAGGGCCCAGTCGGTACAACATAAAGGCAAATATGTACGGCATGCACGGGTTCGTGAGCGAGTGCAAACAAAATTAAAAAAATTAAATGTGAAAAGTTCCTAAGAAACTGACACAATTGAATTTGGAAGGACTTTTCAAAGATCGAAAACCATGCAAACATCCTTAAGCACCATATAGGCCGGCTACAACCCTGTGGGAACGCATCTTGCTAATATCAACAGATTATCTGGCGAGGTAGCGATTTTGTGGATAATTTTTTTAAAGGTTCATTTTCGTGTAAAAACTATCTCCGCATTTGAAAATGGTCATCATCTATCCAAAAACATGTGTAAAATTAAAAAACGACAGTTGGCGAAAAAGTTGCTATAATTAGTTGGTAGATATTTGTTTACTAATGCGAGCTGATTTTCACCAACCGGCGAAATCGTGTGTATTGTAGCAACTAATTAGTGGTAAGTAGTAATGTTCGTATATTACCTTCACATGAAAATATGTTGTATACTCAGTCTGATCTGATAAAAAGGGATCTTTTTTAATTCACGAAGGCTTAAACTAAAAAAGTATGTATCTTCCATAAATGTCGCAGTAAATACTATGATATTATTCAAATATTTGTCATTGTTGTAATTTATTGAATGTCAAGAAATGTTATGAAAATTGATATAAGCGGATTCTCTATATTTTTACCCTTATCAAAGAATGATAGTCTGCACTTATTTCAAAGATAGATTAGCCATATGTGGGGGATGGTGAGGAGGTGAGGGAGAAAACAGAGCCTCGGCTGTAGAGGCGGATTACTAAAGAAAATAAGAGAGAAAGTCAAAAGTAAAAGTTGGCATATAGAGCGCGCATTGTCGCCGGCGAACTTCGCCAGCGAATATGCTGCAAATATGACTGAACTGTAGCATGATATTCTGCAGCTGACATCCGCCAGTTTTTCGCAAGATTCGTTCCCACAGGGAATAAACTTATTCATTGAGTAGGCCATGTAATTGAAATGAAAATGCCATAATAAGGAGTTTTTTTGAATACCAGAAAATATTATTTTGTAAATGACTATGTATGTCAGTTTCTTAGGATATTCTATGTACACTTTATCTACAAGTAGGCTAACTAGCACTTGGCGACTTCTTCCAATAAACGAGATTTCTCAGTTTCAAGGATCGAAATTTGCAGTTGTTTGTCTTTCACTGCCCGAGATAAGGCATTTGCTTCTGCTAAATGAGCAAAATCTCGGGTTCGCTCCGCCTGTTCACAGAGTTTGTCAGCGTCTGCGGTGAGAACGTCTACATCACGCCGAACAGATTTCAGTCGCTGCTTCAGGAGTTTCAGTTGGTCCTGAAGAGCTGACTTTTTAGTCTCGTTACATTTTGCCTGTTGTTCTAGAGACTTCTGTCTTGATAGATGGGCTTAATAGCCCCGTCTGGCATGTTTGGCAGAATTGAGGAGAGCATCTGACACGACAAACTTCGACAGCCCGCCTGAATGTTCCATGTGATCCTTAATGGTTCTCCTCGCTATCAGGCCGTGTCGACTGATGTTGACTGTCGATGTTTCCTTATTCACGGAAAATCCGCGTTCCACAGTCGCTTGACCATGGGATAGTGTCAAAAGAAGTCGTATCGCAGGCCAAAGCATCTCGTAAGTCTCAGAATCATGCAATGTATCATAGTACAGGCTGTCCAACCTCGCACATCTTCGGTTGAAATTTTTGAAGTCGTCCAGTTTTCTCGCATCCCGGGTAAATGCTCGCCATTGGGTCAAAATCTTGTCACAATCCTTGAGAAGTATGAACTTGCTGGGGAGGAGGCAGTCAAGTAGAAACTTGAAATCTTCCTGAATCACGTCAGTGGTCTCCGCAGCCAGAACTTCGGGATTGAGGCATTTTATATGCTTCACAAGTCGGTTGTCTAGCGGCGTCTTCTCCTTGACATGGGTCAGGAATGTCTCGAGGAAATTCCTACAGTCTCGCCGGAACGCAGTGATTGTATCTTCTGTTGTTTCCTTGAATTGTGGAATTTCGTTGCTGACTGCAAAACCGAGATGAATCTTCTTAACTGATTTTTGATTTTCTCTGTTGGATACATCGATCGACAGCAACTTCTTCAAACTAGTAGCATTTTCAAGCTACAGGACAATAATTCATAAATTCCTATGGGCCTAATGAGGTTCGGTTTTACAACCTGATATTCATGCGTGATCATAATTTGTTTCCTGACTGTGTTCCTGTTTTCTTATTTTCTTTGTTTCAAGGTTTTCCCAAGGTTTTTCACAACCTTAATTAATTTTTCCAAATTCCAGGTTATTTCCCGGTTTTTTCAAGGCGTGGACACCCTGTTTATAATAAACAATAACAGTGCAATACATGTAATCATAACGTCTTTAGTGCCTTATTATATCTTGCTGTATCTTATGTAACAATCATGAGATATGTATGTAAATAGAACTTAGTATACAATGTTGCAAACATGCATGAATTTCTCAAGCACAAAGCTCTTGAATTTGATAACAGCACGGATCTTTGCTTTTCTTCATATTTGGTAAGTGATTATTTATCATCACATGTCAATTTTGCAAGCCAGATGATAATGCTAAATTAGCAATTCTATTTAATTATTAATAAATTCAATTCCATTAATTATTAACAATTATTATTCATGCAAATCTTGAACGGCTTAGATGGCTTGGTAATACTCAAATCCTTTTCGCTATGCTCACTGTACAGAACTAGAGAAATCGAGAAAGAAAGTCAAATCAAAATCGATTATACAATTATACTGTGGCAGTCTGATAAATCGAATCAAAAATCGGAATTTTAGTTGAAGCCCACCCAAGTTTGAAAGCAAACAGGAAAATGAAGCATGTAGGAGCCATCAATTGATTACCTTTCGTCAAAGACTGTTGAAAAATATTGTGAGGCATCGGATTGATTTGGTATCCCATCGAAGATCCACTTTGACTCCTATCTAACGCGATCGCAAGTAATGTTTGAACCTTTTCTTCAGTAACATTGCTGGATGAGCTGTCTGTAGACTGATCTTTGTCCATATTTTCATTTTGATAGGATTGAATCTTCAATAAATCTGCCTGATTGTCAAAGCAATTAATTTCTCGAGGAGCAGCTGGAGATTTGTTATTATTTCCAGATGTTTGCATGAGTAGCATTGACGAATTGATTGAATCATCCAAACTTATTGTGATAGTTTTCTCCGATTTGTTAGCATCTTCTATGGTAGTTGTCATAAGGACTGGAATACACAATGATATCAATAAATTAACAACTTTAAAAAAGATCAAAAAAGCAGGTGTTGAACAACAGCAAATAAAAATTGCAAGGAAGGAGTTATCTGTAACGTTGATGAGAAAAAATGCAAAAGTAATCCGAGAAAGAAATTAAGGGTGCAAATAAATAATAATTAAATGTTGAGTTGCATCCTCATTTGAAAAATAGGAACAGACCTGAGTAGCTGCCATTTCATCCGATATCAGGAATCATCAGCAGGCCTAGTTCGCATCTCTCAACATCGACACAACTCCCAATTTTAACGTTGCATCCACGCCCGGGTAAATTTGAGATTTGCAATTAGCAAGCTGTCAAGACAGATCTTGAGCTCCTGCAACAGGACCCTCAATCGACGCAAGACCGAACAGAATGGAAAAGGCGCATCCATTCGGACAGCCGACACAACCCTAGTGACCAACCCTCAAAGCTGGGGAAGAAGATATGATAAACGAGGAATAAGTAAGCAAGAGCAATCTAGCACTTCGACGGGCATTCGTAAAATATCACCTTAATCACACTACAGGGAAATTTTATCAATTATTGCAGACGCACTAACTTATGCGATTTGCCAGTGATAATCGAAGACAATCCAGTGGTACATCCATGCCCATCCCTGACTTGACCTGAAAGACATGCAATAATAAGAAGTGCACAGCTATACCACTAGCATACTTCCATAAGAAAAGTCCACCACAGATCAAGAGCAAAATTAGCAGTGGTTCAAATTTAACATTACATATTCAAAACGCATTTTCGCTGCAGGGGTATCAAAATTGAGTGCTGATGATAGGCCTATAAGGTAGTGATTCTCAACCAACATTCCAGTGACCAACGAGGTGCCATAGAATTATATAATGCATGATATTGTAAGGCTTTCCATGTCCATAAGTTGTTAAGTTCCACGAAGCAGGTAATTATTTTCCTGGATGAAAATTATTGACCTGGTGCAGACTCCTTTGAAAAAAGTCATGCCTTATAACAGATGATGCTTAGATTTCTTCGGTCATAATTTGTCATAATAACCTCGAGTCTGCGGCTCTCGGTCTTTATAGCACAATCTGTTACAGTCATAATGCTTAAATGCCGTAAATTTCTATGGCACTAGTGCATGTAATTTATAGTCTTTTGCAACTTTGTAGTGAACGAAAAAATAGCTATGTTTCAATTATAATTATTAAAAACAGCAATTATTCTGTTATACCACAATCTACCGGAGTCACAGAATTAGATTCATCTGCGCGCGCTTCGGTTTCCTAGAAAGGAAGAATTGTATGTAACCTTAATGTCGAAATGGCACAACTTGCTCCTTCTCGAATGGATAATTCGTGCATCGCTTACTATTGGAAATGGCAAACAATAAGCTGTCAGCAGAGGACACCAGAGCCAGTGAGAGATGCGTGCGTGCTGTGATATCACTTCGCACACACCAAAACACACATCCCTGTCTTCGATTCAATGTATGCACTACACAGTGAGCAATGCCGAGGAGGGGATGTGAAATCATCAAGTGAACTAATTTTCGTACGCCTGCTACTTTCTTTAATAATGATCGGAAGGGTCAACATTATGGAGAAAACTTGTGGGCAATGATCTGAAGTCTTCGAATCTGAAGGAATTTTAGCAATCGAAGCACTTAGCTGGAACTCACATCAATCCGCAAGCGACGCACGACTTTTTTTCCTATCTCTGCAAGGTATTTGGAATTCCTTCTTGCCCACTTAATAGGTTCCTCTATGTGCCGTCAGTTTCGTATCAATCACACTTCTAGCAAACCGAAGCAGATAAACAAAATATTTAATTCTGTGACCGGAGTATATTAACATCTTGACGCCGAAGCAAATTCATTAACCCCAAAGCCGTAGTCGTATATACTTCGTCTTTCCTTCCTTCTCTCTAGCGGGAACCAAAAAAGTGGTGTTTTAGTTCATGAACCACTTTTAATATTATCAAAATTGATGTCAAATTTAATTCTTGATTTAAATCAAATCAATATATCACGTAGTACACAGCTTCTCATGTATAATTTACAGTCAGAATTAATTCAAAGTCGCCATTTATTTGACTTCATTACATATTATTTTTTGTGTAGGCCTATGGGTCTGTTTTCATTGTCTTTCCATTGTCCTGGGAATACACGCTTCGGTTCGTGTATCAATAACATTATGCAACGATGCAAATGATGATCGAAATGCATGTAAAAGTAGTGTATGAACGAAAAATAGCATAACTTTTGCGATAAACCAACATGTACATGTACACTAAATTAAATTGCTCGCATTAAATTATATTGCACGATCGATTAAAAAGTAAAATGATGGGCACATGATATCTATAATTTGCACTTACAACACATCACTTTTGGTATAGGGAAACATCGAGAGAAATATAGAGAACATACAAATTGACAAAGTATCAAAACTGGGCAATGGTCTAACCCATGAAATAGAATGTAGAAATTGACAACTTGCAATAAGAAATTATTGCAATAATGTCGAAGATAATAAGAATATTTAATACAAAGTCTAACTTTAGAAGAACTAATTTCCATCGTCTAGGCATCGATAATAAGTTGAATGATTAAAATCATAAAGAAGACAATTGTAGACTTCATTGAATCTCGAGATAATGAAAATAACATACTTCCAAAAAACAGAGCTCGACACTCGCATAGATTTAAGTGAATGATATAATTAACTTTTTTTATAATAAAATTTTAATTAAAAAATTAAATAATTTTTTGTAATAAAATATTTTTATACAAATTCACATTAGCAAATTACGAAGCTTATACCAACCATAGGAAACTAGTTATACACCGCAATTTGAATACTGAATGATGAAGTAAGCCTATAGATATATTGAAAGACAACTGATACAAAGCTGTCCTCCGCGAACTTCATTGATTCTTTATCAATTAATGTTAATCAGCTATCGTCATAGCTCTACAAGGAAATCCGAAAAGCAGATGACCATTTAAGTGATATTTTCATAGAAAGCTACATGAATGTATTATAAATTTGATATAATATTGGTATATATAATATAACAGTATGATGAAAGCTGACATACTACGTTTGAGTACGGGCATCTTTGGAAAGCCTTAATGTTATGAATTGCGATTTGGAAATGACGATTTATACTCGATAATCTATTGATCAGCTATTAATATTCAGCTATATTAATCAGCTATATAATTCATGCCTGCCTAGAAGATCTGAGCTAGTCGCTGCAGCGTCTATATTTTACTTTTGACATAATTCTCGAAAGGATTACGATAATTCTCCAAACACATATAATATGTCATAAGCCTTTGTATTAGAGGACTTCTTCGTTAAAACCCTGAGAAATAGAGCACATAGAGCACTTAGTAGATACTCTGTTATATTAGGCGATAATTATAATTCGTGAGTTATAATTAAAATTAATCTTTATCCTTCTCAAGGAAGACCTGTTTAAAAATTTAGATGGAAAAATATCTGAATTGCTGGAAACTTGCCTGTATTGTCGAATTACAGCACACAGGATGCCGAACCTTCTCGTAAGTGGAATGATCCAGTATGATGAATCTGCAAATAAGAGAGATCACTCGAAAATTATATTTATATTTCTATCTTAACATGTTTACCTGAGACGCAGTCATAATCATCCCTCATGTTGTTCTTCTTCCTAATTCGATCTCTATTGTGCGTGCTTTGCTGCCATTGTCCTCGTCACAGCAACCAGTTTGCATGTAATCTTTGTGGGTCACTTGTTGTTTCAATCTGTCTCAACACACTGTCGGATTAAGTTCGACCAACACAATTGAACTGAAGAATACTCAAACTCCTTCATTGTATCGTGACTGTTAGTCATTTTCACTAAATTGATGAAAATTTGACTGGAAGATTGTAGACAGCGAAATAGACAATGGTGAAGTTGAAAAACATAAACAAAATCATAGCAAAGTTGGAGACAGCAATAACAATAAAACTGCGACAATAGACAGCGAGGATAAATTGCTCCACAACTGCTTTAGCTTGAATAAAATGCACATGAATGAAGTAAGTATCCTACAAAATCTTGGCAACGATTGTGAAAATACAGTGTACGCTATAATACGACGACATCCAACGGTCAGTGCCGTATCAAGACCTCGAGACGATCCGAACAATTGGAGTTTAACGACTATCTGCAGAAATTCGACATGAACCGTACAACAATTGTAATAACATCGTATTGCATCTTTCATGTGAATGGGCGGAACAATCCGCCTTTTCTATTACAGAAACCAAAGTGAGAAATATTTAACAGCATGTATTGACTCGCAACTGTTTAGCAGAAGACATTAATCACGACTAACTCTTAACTTTGAAATTTGTGATTCATTTGTATACTTAATGTTCTCTCCAAGTCTTTTGATCGCAATATTTACCTAACAAAGCTCAAGATTTAATTTAGTTAATATCATAATTTGACGGCACAATAAAGAAAGTGAAATAGAAATCACAGAATAGCTGAAATACGAATAATGAATTGGCCTATTGCTTGAGCCATGATTAGGCTATTGGTGTTACAATGATTAGGTAGTGCACATTAATCTCAAACCTTTTGTTTTTCTAAGAAGAAGGGAAAAATTACCAACTTTCTTGGTCACTCCTTTTTAACTTATCAATAAAATAATGAATTAATTGATGTGCAAGCTGTACAGAATTTTTGGCCGTTGGCCTTCAAGTGGTGCGGTGGTACACGCAAAATTAAGAAGGGGTGACCGAATGTTGGTTGGTATCTTTTATTTTTTTCTTGAAAAAATAGGATAAATTCCTGAAACTCTGATCGCCTTGTAACTTATATTTTTGTGATGATGCTAATTGTAAAGTGAGATTACTTGATGACTTGAGAAAGTAATTAATGACTTGGGAATTTTGCTCTTGAGGTGAGACAGAAGTGAATCAGTGAATTTCATGACATTCATCAATAATCTCAAGTCAAAAATGAAGATTGCATTTGTTCTGAGATACTTAACTATTGAATTGACAATTATTGCTCATGGCTTGGAAAAGGTCTAATGAATATCACATGATGCTCTGGGCACTGATTTTCACAAGAAAAATATTTGATTCAACACATCGATCCTTTTACAAACCTACATTTAATTCAGTATTGCATGATTGAAATGAAAACTGTGTGATCATCTGCAACAGAAAGACTTCGCCATGATGATTATCGTTTAAGTGAAGAAATGGAAGGAACTTTTCTATTCAGTGGTTTCTTCTTTCGAGTTCTCATACTTTCAGTGGCGGCTCGTGACATTTGGTCCAGGTGGGGCATAAGGATGAAATTTTTACATAATCAAAAATCTAGTCTAAAAGGATCTTATTTTGTAAATGAAAAGCAAAGAATATGTTAGCAACATGCTATACATGTGTAAGTCTATGTCACTGCATTTAGTTACACGGTTGAAGCAACATTTTGTCTATTTATGGACTGATCCATCTACCTCTATGGACTGATCGCTGGTGCTAACCTCACATCACCTCACTCAGTAAAAAGGGAATCACAATGCATTGTCTTTGCATTGACGGTTAACCAATCAGAAGCGTTAGGGCTCCCTCTCGAGTGCCCATCTGTGGCAGGCAGTGCCCCACCTGCCCAAATGGACGAGCCGCCACTGCATACTTTGCATGTTTATTATACTCTCATCCTCAAATGCAATCATTGCAATGTTGATATGATAATAAAGATGTTCATTGTCTTCAAAATGAGACATTTCTTTGTTAAATTCCGACGGATAATTAGAAAGTTAAGCTATATTAAAATTTATTCATGATTGAGTAATTGACTAAGCAGTCAAGTTGTGATGGTTTGTCTGAAATAAAAGGCTTCAGAGATAAATTTCGAAATACTCCGAAAGCAATACCTTTTGAGACCTGTCTGAGAGAAAATCACTGCCCTATGACAGTAGGGCCTAAACTTCGTTCACCTCAACCCAATCGATCATGTTGATGCTAATCGAATATGTTCGGATCACCTGGGGCTAGCGTCACGAAGAGCCGTTAGCGATAACGGAGCAATTAAAGGAAGCCTCGAGCGTCACGAAGCTTCCGTTTCATAACGGCTCGTTTACTTAAAATAATCCGTGCGTCAGGAAGAAGCGTTAAGCCGCCGTTTGTCGCGCCGTTTAGAAAATCGCTAACGGAGGTGAGGGGCGTCTTTAAGACCTCCGTTAGCGAGATCTTATATCTATTGGCTGCTGATTTACAACGATATCGACAATATTCGACACTATACAATATCGACAAGCAATTGTTCATTCTCAGAGACCATGCATCTGTGGCGGCTGGATTTCGATGATTATTATTTTGAGGAAAGGCGTGTTTATCGTGACAGAATAAATCCCTTGGCAGAATTAGGAGACGTGGAATTTTTTGAGAGATATAGATTTCCAAAGTCCATCGTATACGAACTGTGTGAGGAATATCGATCAATTTTAGAAAGAAAAACACAGCGTTCTCAAAGCCTCTCAGTGGAATTACAGATGTGCATTGCATTGAGATATTTCAGTCATGGCGGATTTTTACCTCAAGTTGCGGATATTCATGGAGTTTCAAATAGATCTGCAAGTCGATCTATACATGATGTTTCACAAGCAATAACAAGGAATCGCAAGAAGTACATTGTTTGGCCATCGGAAGAGGACATGTTAAGGAACGTGATCAATTTTTATAATTACAGTGGCCTTCCGAAGACAATAGGAGCAGTCGATGGTTGTCACATACCAATCAAAAAGCCCTCACTTCCTTTCAATGAATGCACTTTTGTCAACAGAAAGGGATTTGTATCAATCAATTGCCACGTCGTATGTGATTTTGACTTAAAGATCATCGATTTCAGTCCGCGATGGCCTGGAAGCACACACGATTCGTTTATGATGCAGCAATCGAATTGTTGGAATGAACAAGAAAGCATGTCTAATTGTTGGATTCTACGGGATTCGGCATATCCTTTATTGACGTGGTTATTGAAGCCGTTTGATGCCCCCAATTCAACTGCTCAGAATGAGTACAACAAAAGTCACAAAAAGGCTAGAAGTGTAATCGAAAGATGCCATGGTGTTTTAAAATCGCGCTTCCGTTGCCTAACAATTGGCATGAATTTCTCACCGGCAAAGTGCTCCAACATTATTATGGCTTGTGCCTGCTTGCACAATCTCGCAATTGAGTGCAATGTCAACGTTTTAGAAGAACTTGATTATTCAAATGACGTTGATACCTCAGCATTTCATGACTCTACTGGGATCACACAAAATGGATACAATGTTCGTCAAAAAGTAGTCGAGGAAGTATTCAGCACAAATTGATCATCCTTAGGATTCCATACTACATGTTTGAACGTACCTGTGTAGACTATTTATCATAATAATATTTTTCTTTTGGGAAACTATTGTTTTGTTTTTTGATTTCTTTGAAAAATGATATGGCATGTACGTTGTGCATGTATACGCTTGTACATGCATATACAGCCCTACATTTACATACCCGTATCTGCATGCATGTGCATAGAAAGAGTTAGAAAATCTATCTGGCAAATAAAAAATATCGAACATTCTCTACGACTATAATGATGTCTGGTAAGTGCAAATCCACTGTTTGCAAAACATTGGATTATTATACATGTAGGCTATAATGTATCTGACCCAATCCACTAATACCAAAGATAACAATTTAGAAAAAATGATAATTCCAATAAACAAATTCATTTCGAAAGAAGAAAGATGCAAGTTACATGTACATGTATGCAGAAAGGCTATCAAATGTCTTGATAACTCCAGTCACACGAATGATTCATGGCATTGGTGCTCGTCATTGGATGCATATACGAAGAATTGCTTGCAGGAATCTGAGATGTGTGGTTGGCATCCATACACATTCTCTGCGTAAGAGACTGATAGTATTTGGTCTTTGTTTCGTAGTACGCCATGCGAGCTTTCGATTCCTCTTCCTGCAATTTCAACCTCCTATCTTCGATGGCCAGCATTCTTGCATGGTAGTCATCTCTTTCCATTCGTTGCATGCGTTCACGTGTAGGTATCCATCTTCTCTTTCCCTTTCCACTGACGTGGGCGTTGTTCGAGTCATTTTCCTTTTCACTGTCATCATCTTCCTCATCGGTACCGGTATTTTGAATGAACTCTCTGGTCTCTTCGCCCCCAGTTTGGACAGATCCAGGAATATCTGGAAGGAAAAATTACAATTTAGTCTCAGATATCACTGATTATCATGTGAAGATCAAAATCGAAAATCCATAGATAAAATGTGTTTCAAAGAAATTGGGATTCGATGTATCGGTATATACATGTATACAACATGTACCCTATTTCAGTATTTCCTCAATGCTTTCATAGAAACTTTAAAAGCAATTATATCTCATAAAATAATATGTACAACATTATTGTGCTTGCATGTGCTTGAACTCATTTATTTTCAATTGGTTACACATCAACGATGAAATACTGGAGAAAGAACAAAATACTTTCACATGTGCACGTAAAAAATCAGCAGCAGAGCTTAATAACTAGCAGAAGTAATACAATTCGTCTATTTCAAAATTAGAAACATATCTTAATAGATTCAAACGTTTAAGTCCAACTTACATGTACAAGTACATGTACATGTATGTATTATTATCAAGCTTAATTATACACCGTACATGTACATGTAGATTGTAGGCCTAAATGCAAATCTTACCTTGAATACTCTCGGGTGGGATGACTCCGTAGATCATCATCTCAGTCTCATCTAGAAAATCCTCGATGTTGATGTCCTCCTTTTCACCACCGCCAGTTGTGCCTCGAGATACCCTCAACTTCTTGGGATAATCGGCGGCCTTCTTCTTGACAGCGGCCCTGAGGTTAGACCATTTGTCCTTGATATTTTCAAGACTCCGGTTCCTGCCTCCAATCGAGTTGACCTTGCGTACCATTTCGTTGTATACAACTCTCTTTCTACGGTTGGTCACCTCATTTGTGTGAGCCGCAGTAAGTACGGCATTGTGGTGTACAAATTCCTCCACCAGCACCTTGATTTCATTCTGTGAAAACGGTTGCTTCCTAGTTCGCTTTTGCTTGCCAGCGGCAGCCATGTCTTCGTCAAACGTCTTCGGTCTTGCTTTCGGTCTGCTGTGGAGCGTTCTCGCCTAGGCAGTCAGCACGTAAGCACATGCACCACATGACATGCGCAGTAAGATTTGGTTGGATAATCGTAGTGGCAAAGCTGTGATGATGCGACAGTGACGATGCATGACGATGAAAATCATGTGACTTATGACGTTTTTCATCTGACCTTCGACTGACCATGTCATCCGAATAACTGTCCGTTAGTTTAACGGAACGTCAAGTAAACGGAGCTTTTGTGACCCTCATTACGGCTGCTCCGTTTATGGCCTCCGTTAGAACGGATTTAACGGAGGCTTCGTAACGCTCAACCCTGGTCAGTTGTGTTCCTGTGTAGGTTGCATTTGATTCTCTTAGGATTCCAATCTCTAAGATCCTGTCATCTCTTTTCCTTACCTCACAGTCGCAGTGCTATGATACTGTAGCTCTTTATTTCTCGGATTACAGAGGGACTGAAGAAATTAGTATTTTAACTTATTTCGCAAATGCAGAAACTATGAGGAATGGCTCTCTTTCGAGTGCTCGCAGATAATTGACCGAATTTAAGCTAACACTGATTGCTATGAAAAGCAAATGATCGCCCAATTGAGCTTAAGATTCTGCTAATCAATTTTTGAAGATGAAAAGTCATCTTGGGCGACGTTGCTCCAAGTACTTCCCTGACCTCACGAGTCACGACCAAATCTAATTCAGGACTTCATAGAACAAGATAGAAGACAGTTCAGATATTGGTTTAAGTGCTCTCGTTCTAACCGGATCAAATTTTACCGTCACGCTGCAAAGCTTCTGTCAAAATCTTTGCCGATCACGTTATAGGCCAACAACTTGAGTAGGCCTACCTATGTAAACCTTTACCCTGGCTGAAGTTATCAATACATGATATACCTTATCAGCTCTTGCTGCAACATGGCAGCAGGTAGCTGTCGCTATGAATATAAGCAAACTACCGACATGGGCCTACCGTAAGCAACGTCACCCTTCCACACAAGTCTGTAAATTTAAACGGTTGACCTGCCAAGCAGGGTATTTCGGGATTTTTCAATATTCATTCAGCTGAAGAAGTTGGTAAATAATTAATGTATCTGAAAGACCTTCCGTGACTTTTCATGAATTGACATAGTGAAGTCACATGTATGGTTTGGACCACCAATTACTATTTGTTTTAATGCTGCGACCTAAAAGTTCTTCACCTGCCAAGCAGAGTTTACTGGACCCCGTTACAGAAACCGTCAACTTCTCTCTACAATCCGCGCTCCCTTGGAATATTTATGGATGTGTGAGTGTTGCTAACTCTCCATGATGATCAGCTATAATGGTCTGATAAGTGAAACTGCATTATATTGACATTTCTTCTAAAGAAACTGCTCTCAGGTGAACTTCACTTGTGAGGAGTAGGCCGAAATGAGACAGTGCCAGGTGACGAATTCCCGCTATACTGAAGCGGTTGATTTCGAAGATGACGTGGCCATCAGTTAGACGACGAAGCTGACCGCGGATTGGTTTGCATATGTATATAGGAGCTCGAAGATTCCCTCACGGTGTTACCAGCTGATGCCATTGTATTACATATGATGTAGATGTTCATTCTTATACCTGGCTGTGAGTAAGAGAGCCCGATCAATGGAAAATTTTCAGTGGAGATGTCACCATCAGGAATTGTGTGGAAGTTTTCGAAAGAAACAGTGCCGTCATGTCCAAACCACATTGTATGTGACAGTCTTTGTTAGGCCTACACCAGTATAAACCTGCAAGTACTGAAAAGGAGTAGACCTAATCTACCGCATCCTTTCGTTTCATTTTGGAATAAAGGAACCACAGTTCGGGGATTCAAACCTGTTCGGGGGGGAAAAGCAGCACAAAACCGATCACCATCCATGAGCACTTACAATAACATGGTTAGGATACAGCGGACACCTCCGAAACCATAAAACCTGCAAGCCAAAAGGAATATGGTCCTATGCTATTAGTTCGATAGGCCTATACGAAATGGGAGCATAATTCACAACTTGGACCATCGTGACGCGAGAAGATTACATGAATAGGCAACATTATTGCTTCCTCAAAGAATTCAGGCAGCCTAAACCAACTTTTTGAAGCCTAAATACAGGCTAAACATTTGCAATCCGTGGCGAGACTTCATGTAAATGCATACTAACGAAAAATATGTCCCCAACTCCCTTGAAAACGATCATGCACGTATATGGCAGTGGCGTCTTCTCCGTACCTGCGAGGCCTTCGGCGCATCCTCAAAAATTATTTTCCAACAATTATAAAAATGAAAAGTGTCATCATTAATTTAAATTCGATAGCTTCTCGTGATTGCTGTGAACAGCTTTCCGTCTCAAAATCAGACTCTCAAACTGAACAGTTTTGCAGCACGTGCTTGAATCACAGCTGTTTTCTTCGAACAATTAGACACACAAGCTTGTCGTGTGTTCAGACGGAGCACTGATGTTCAGACAGCGAAAGAGTGTTGTGTGCGTGTGACACAGATTTAGAGAGGAACAGATGAACTACAGTCCGTTTCATAAAAAGTGGATCATCCTAAAATTTGACTAAATGCTCGTAAAACATAAGTATGATACAGTAACGGTTCTTAAGAAGCTAATATTTTGTGGCCCTACCCTTATTGTCAATGACATTACCAATTCATCTACGCATTGATTCGATGATATCGTTGATTTTTGACTGATCTAACTTTCTCCCCTCTCTTTTTAACAGTGACGTAAGTTGTGATACGCCATCTGTAGGTAGCAGTGAACGACGAACGTTACGTTTTAGAATACTCCATACATTTTCTATGGGATTCAGATCAGGAGAACGAGCTGACCAAGATAATGTCCTAAGCCCTAACTGAGACTTTCATAAGTTGACTCTACTACTCCTGTGACACGTAGCATTATCATCCATAAATAACCAAGTCGATGGATCACCAAGTTGATCTGTCATTTGGCCAATGTTCATTCGTAAAACATTCACACAGCGTTCAGAATTCATGGTTCCTTGCTGTATGTGAAGTTCAGAGCGGCCATTGGTCCAAATGCCAGCCCAAATCAGTAGAGTCGCACCACCTTGTACCCGAGGACGATGTAAATGTCTAGTGTAAAAGTCTAGTGCAGCCATCTCAGTTAACGAGAGACTTGGATCAACTTTAACAAATCTCAAAATTGGGCGGTCTCTACTTTTGGATGTTTTGCGTGGACGGCCAGAGCCCTCTTTTGTGAATGCGATCTCGTTATTGTTTATTTGTGCTTTGTATTGTTTTCAACCGGTAAGAGATAGATTTCTAGCTGAAAGCAATCAGGAGTGCTGCCAACACCACCGCAACGAAGTCAGGAAGCTATGGAACATGAAATCCAGTTAATCACATGTAGCAGTTACATTATTGTTGATGAATAATGGTGCTATACTGGCTCTGACTGACCGATTTTCTTTATTTTTGTTTTGCTTGATACCTTTTGACTTGTAGAACAACATATTACATAACAAAGGAAACAAATGTAATTTTATAAGAGTGAGGTATGATTTTGTGTAACATTGCTAAATGAAGATCAAATTATCTACTACTTTTTTTATCTATAACAGGAAAACAACTCAATATTCATGCTTGAAATTTCCAACAATGATATTAGTAAGCGCAACTGACATATCTTCCAAATTTCAGAGAAATTCGTTCAAGTTTGGCGGAGTTAGACAAAGTTGAAGTTAAGGCGATGTTTAAGGGTGATCCATTTTTTATGAAACAATCTGTATTTACACAACTGCTTGAAGCCGGTAAACACAGGACGAGAGAGACACTGGTTTGCGATAGACGGGCAAGAAACAAGTCGCGATATGATTACAGCGATGACTGCTGCAGGATAAACATACTTGAATAGCTTTCATTGTCATGTTGTCAAATGATTTATTTGTCAACAAAGTAAGCAAGCTCAATGAATTGTGTCACACCTATTAATTAGTAAATAAAGTACCCAAGATATTGAGCCTCTTTTAGATTAAGTCATTCAGATTCAAGTTTAATTCCCATTCATCGCAGAATGAAAATTTTTAAAATGAGAATACATCCACACCAAGTTAAAATCAGTGATCAATAATAAATTGCTATTATCATAATTAATCGCTATTAAAGTGAATTCTGTATCAAGCAAAACGTCTTTCAGTCGTGCATTTATGAGATATAGATAATTCAAACTTATCAACGTTTTCCTGTGATAATGTACATGATGATGTGCAGCAAAAACAATAGAGGACTTGCATTTCTATGTTTTATTTACCCCTGAAGAGCATCAACTTGGTAGCCTGCTGCCTCGACTGGACATCCGTTGAAAATATGCTTCTTTCAAAATATATTTTTCCATACTTCAACAATCGAAGTCGAATGAATCGGAAAGCAATTATTCTTACCAGGGACGTTAGGTGATTGTTTCTTAAGGCATCATTATCAAAATATTGGTCTGTCAGCTCTGGGAATACAGTATCAACGTTGATCTTGTTCAGGACAAAATGCTCCACTTTAATGTCCAAATTCCATCCTGTAGGGAGAGTGGAGGCATTCCATACAAAGAGATGTGAAGCACTTACCGATTCACTTGGATTCCTTTCGATTTTGGTTCATTGAGCTTTCTTAGCTTTCGTCTCAGTGGCTGAATCCGTAGATAAAGTTTCGTCGACTTGTAGACTTAAAGCATTAAATGAGAGATCAGATGATCGATCCAAAGGTGATTGGCGACGTAGCTTTGCGGGAGTGTTCAGGGGCTAGCGTCACGAAGAGCCGTTAGCGATAACGGAGCAATTAAAGGAAGCCTCGAGCGTCACGAAGCTTCCGTTTCATAACGGCTCGTTTACTTAAAATAATCCGTGCGTCAGGAAGAAGCGTTAAGCCGCCGTTTGTCGCGCCGTTTAGAAAATTGCTAACGGAGGTGAGGGGCGTCTTTAAGACCTCCGTTAGCGAGATCTTATATCTATTGGCTGCTGATTTACAACGATATCGACAATATTCGACACTATACAATATCGACAAGCAATTGTTCATTCTCAGAGACCATGCATCTGTGGCGGCTGGATTTCGATGATTATTATTTTGAGGAAAGGCGTGTTTATCGTGACAGAATAAATCCCTTGGCAGAATTAGGAGACGTGGAATTTTTTGAGAGATATAGATTTCCGAAGTCCATCGTATACGAACTGTGTGAGGAATATCGATCAATTTTAGAAAGAAAAACACAGCGTTCTCAAAGCCTCTCAGTGGAATTACAGATGTGCATTGCATTGAGATATTTCAGTCATGGCGGATTTTTACCTCAAGTTGCTGATATTCATGGAGTTTCAAATAGATCTGCAAGTCGATCTATACATGATGTTTCACAAGCAATAACAAGGAATCGCAAGAAGTACATTGTTTGGCCATCGGAAGAGGACATGTTAAGGAACGTGATCAATTTTTATAATTACAGTGGCCTTCCGAAGACAATAGGAGCAGTCGATGGTTGTCACATACCAATCAAAAAGCCCTCACTTCCTTTCAATGAACCGAATGTTTCATTTCCTTTCACTCCGTTTATGGCCTCCGTTAAGCCCTCCGTTAGAACGGATTTAACGGAGGCTTCGTGACGCTAGCCCCAGGTAAGATGGGTAGCCTTTAAAAACTGTGGGTACAGCGTCTTTTTTTAGTATTCTACGCTTTCTTGTGCGGCGATCTTTGTCTTCTTTTTTCTTTCATGAAGTCAAATCAGCTTTAAAGTCGCTCTCCAAGAAATGCTCACTACACACGAATGAAACATGTCGAGCTGGCTTAAAATTCTTTCGCTTGATCCTCCGTAACCACTGCTCAAGCAACTGAGGGTTGCTGTGAGGAAACTCGTGAAAAGAAATATTCGAATATTTCGATACTCTGTTCGTACACTGAGGAACACAACATGAAGTCACCATTGCTCCGGAATTATCTTGAAAAAGCAACAGGTCAGTTTAAGAACAGCCCACTTATTACGATATGAAGTACCGTATACACCTGTGACGACTTATCATTTAATTAAATCAAAATTCTTGTTAAGCAGCCCTACAGAATTGCTGTTGAATGATGTCGACATCAATTTATCTCAAAATGGACTTAACACATATATGTCATACACATGAACATAATCATCAAATTGTCAAAAACGTGAGATGTTATCGCCTCAACGCGATAACCATCCCATTTGGTCAACACATTTCTTGCCTGTCTATCGCAAATTGTCATCAAAGTAAACACCGATCGGCGGGCTTCAACGCCGTCAGCGTGAATTACGGAAAGCAGTTCATCTGTTCCTCTCTAAATCTGTGCGTGTGAGGCAGTAAGCGCACGCGCCCGCGCCAATTTTGGCTTTCCCGATAGACATAATGCTTTGCCTTCTCCAATTTTTGCAATGAAATTCTACGCAATTCTTGATCGAGGCGCAGTACCTAAATATAGTAAGGGAAGCGCAACCCAATTGTTCCCGGCTTCGGTTAATGGGAGAGATGCATTGACCCTAAGTCAACAGTAGCAGATGCATTGATATAAAAATAGGTGGGAAAGAGATGGCGGACTTCCCTTTTTCCCTGGCTTTATCAATAGGAACCATGTGTCTCCAGTTTTGTTGGGAATTCCCCTCTGCTGTCGGGCAAGAAGCAGTTTCAGTCACTCCTGTCCGCACAGTTCAATGCGTAACATTGATTCCATTTCCAACATTAGATGTAGTATTACGTAAGAAGAACTTGAAGTTATCGTATCTCATCAAAGTCAAATTGATAATTAGAATCTTCCTTTATCTTTTGAGTGATGAGTTAAGTGCAGGGCGGACGAGAAATGGACATTTAGAACATGTATTTTTAAGTGGTGAATCTTCAAATAACGCTAATGAGATCAAGATCAAGATCTCAGAATGGCAAGTTTTAGACTGCTAGGTAGTTTTCCACACGACAGAGAAGTGTTGACTATGGCGGTAATGAAAGGTAAGAGAAGGTCAATGAATTCACGTACGAGGAATGTCGGTATGGGATCAAGAGTACATGATTTGACGGGTGAAGTCATAATGACGTGGCGAATATCTGCCTCGCTCATTACACGAAAACTTGTAGAGCATGTTGAGGCTGACTGTGGTACAGATGATGATTGGTTGTCCTTTGTAACTGCTCGGATGTCGGATGTTGAGGAAACTCCCGTGTCCTCAATGTGTAAATTCCCTGCTAGACTATGGCAACTGCTCTCGTCTCATATTTAGGAAAGATCGCGGCGGCCTGATTATCCCATCAGATGGAGTCAATAAGTTAATTGAAACAACAGAAAAAGTTCTTCGCCACTACATACCCAAAAATGCCTCTGACTGGAAATTGCCAACTCATCGATTCATAGACCTCCGCATTGAGTCACGAGTCCTTCAATTTTTTGGAAGCCGGGTTTATGATTTGCTTCCTGAACTCAATGGACATGAATTAGATGCCTCAGTGGGGGAAGAAAATCATATTATAAAACTCGTTCGACTCATCGTCAATACCTATGTCAAAGTAAGACTTCACGCAGTTGCGAAGTATTTCAATCGCCGATCTGTGCTGAAAGACCGTCCTTCTCAACGAAAGAGACTCAATAAACTCATTCTTTTCCGCAATGAGTAATGTAAGTAGAATGCTTTCATTTCACTAATTTTATACTTACCATTATCACAAATGAAGTTTTTGCAATTTGATTTATGTCTTGGGAGATACTATGATTGTGGTCTTTTTCCGTGATAATACCAGGTTATTTAATCAACTTACTATCGTGTTGATGTATATCAGTCGTTTATCTTTAATACTAGAGATGAGTTTGATGAGTATTGAACTGTAATTATCTGATAAAGTGGATTTAACTTCATTTAGTTTGAGGCGAAAATACACGTGTCTGTCGCTCGCCAAGAGCTTCTTGCCCGACAGCTGCGTTCAGAGGTGGAGACACAAATTTAGGGAAGTCCGCGATCTCCTTTAGCCTCTATATCAATGAGCAGATGGCTGACGTTCAGACAAGACTGCGATCAGATGATGAGCGTTCTCCAATGAAAGCAGAGTAATGCATCTGACTCGAACACCCAGATTCGGTAGAATTCCATAATTTGTTTTTACGTGATTGATGTGACGCTATGTTTAGTACTGCAGATGAGATCATAACCACGCCTTTCGTCCCAAGGGAATATACTGAAAAGATGACAGTCGTCAAGCAAGGTAGGCCAACACTTGATATAAAATTGAAAGTACTCACAGAGAAAGAAATAAGAAATACACAACACATTTTAATGCATCAAAATTTCAAACATGTGAGTGGCTGACCGGCCGCGAGAAACACAAGAAACTGTTGGCCTTGCCTCCTTTTTTCTCGAGAAAATGTGGTCTGGACAGAGAGGGGATATAGTGATCTCAGCTCCTTGAATAAGGTGGTTAAGCGACATGAGCAATCACTTCTCACGCGCACTTTCACTTGACCTTAAAAATGTTCGGGAAATTGTTATTAAAAATTCAGCTTTTATGGAGCGCGGAGAATGATATCTTGTTTGCATTTTATTTTTTTATATAACCATTTTTCAATAAACGTGTCTTTCGTCTGTAAAATCTTATGTTCTGAGTCGATTTTCATAATTTTTTTCATCTTAATCCTTGGGATCTCCTCTTTTCGGTCATCATTAATTCAAATCAATCTAAAAAGTTTTCTTCATGAAAGTTTTATCTCAAGGCAGAAAAAGAGCCAAAAAAGCTTGTCCCAAGCATAGGTAGGCTAGTCCATCTTTGTGAAGAAATTTCGAGTTGTGATCTACATAGATTAGAGGGTGCGGCGATGTTTTATTTTCCTTAAAAATCGATTTAATTTCGATTTTTCTGAAAAATTTCGATTTTTTTCCGATTTCAATTTTTTTGTAAACCAAAAAAGAAATCATTTCAAAACAGTCTGAGCTTTATTTTCTAATTACGTGTAAGTGGGCGATACATGTATGACAAGCGTCTAAAAATATCGGCCAATACTGAATCATATGAAAGCATATTGTGAAGTCTAATTAGAAAAACGCATTACCCCCTACTCATTCAAAAGTTTACTGTTGCGCCTGATTTTGATCAGTTGCCGTGCGCGCAAGCCACTCAAATTTGCACGACTGGGCGTTATGGTATTGCCCGTTACACTTCCTAGTCTTTCCGAAGCCGTGTTTGTTGCTGGAATACACAAGAATTGTCGGGCAATCCTGGCCAAATTTGGAAGATTCTGCAGTTGATTCTTCCAGAAGGCAAGAACGTCAAATTTCTTGTGGTCGGGTGCAGGATTTGTTTGCTTCACCAATTCGACATATCGCTGCCACTCCATCATAGCTCGGTCTTTGATGTTTTTGCTATCTGATTCCACCGGAGATCTAATTTTCATCTGCGACCACAAGGAAACACGTTGTCGTTTCTCATCAGACTTTTCTTGGCTCACTCCTGCAGTAATCGCACCTTCTCTTCTGTGTGAGATTCTTTCTGCATGAAGTCGACAATACGCGCGACGATAATGTTCTTCGCAACATCAGCTTGTGTGGAAGAGAGAATACGTAGAAATCGTGGATCGATCGCAGAAGCGACCAACAGAATTGGTTGTTTTGATGATCAAGTAACCATCCTACATGTAGCTAGCTGGGAGGAATCACAGATAATTTCAATTAAGAAATCGTTCTCGTGTACATGAAATGAATTGGGTTTGACCACTTCCCATACCTGTATTGACCTGAATTGGAAAATGTAGCATTTATTTATCAAAACGAAAAAATCGAACTGAAAATCGCGATCTCTTTTGATTACCGATCGATTTTCGATTTTTCAATTCCGATCGATTTAAATCGCCGCACCCTAATAGATTATGCATAAAATTATGCATCATGTGAAAGCGCATGAACCGTGCTTTCAAACAGACTTCAGGATTGCATTTACATTGACATGGGATATTTTTTCAATTAGCCTTTGTCCCCCAAAAATTGTCTTCTGACCGATACCATATTATTTTTGTCTTCAGACCGATCCACAATTCTATACTTAGAGATGCTTTTGTTTTCTTTATACAACGGAATACATCATTTGTGTCCAGTTATTGCACCAAAAGGAAAAAACAACTACGGATCATCACAATTAATATAGCTATTGTGAATTTTTGAAAAATGTCTTGTATTCTTTAGACCAGACTTTTTGATTTTTCTGAAAATTTCAATTTATTGCTGAAACTACATTTCTTATCCGAATTTCATGAAAACTCACGCAATTATCATTTTCAAAATCTCGCAAAACCGCCAAAATGTCAACCTGACCGAGATCACAAAATTATCGGTCAGAAGATGTCCGTAATATAGTCGAAAGTCTCCTTATAGTGAATTTCAAGGGAACATAAAAAATTCACTATAAGGTTTTCCAGAATTTGATGTAATATTGGTCTTAAAGTAAGCATATAGAGTCAAAATAATCATACAAAAAAAATTAAAACTAACACATGTAGAATTTGGAAAACAAATTTTTAGGGGTAATTACCAGTAATAGTGCACTGTATCACAATGTCATATTAAATGATAATGAAATAATCAGCACCGTATATGTGCGGTAGTTTGTATAAGCTACCGTACATACATCACTAATTATGAAAGATGAAAATAACTGTCAATGCGAGTCGGTGCAGTACGTCACTCGTCAACAGAAGCAATTACGTTTTCTACTCGATCAAAAGCTTGTTGATCAAGCTGCAAAGTCACTTTTCCTTTCATGGAATTCCCTGATCTGACTCAACAGTCGATGCGTTTGAAAACGCAAAAAAGCGCACGTAAACTTGAAACCATTGGCTGCATTAATTATTGATTTGTATCTAAATTTATATTGTAGACTCATAGACTTTATTAGGAAACTTTGGAGTAATATAAGTGTCATCGAAGTACTCGCCTCAACAATTATACGTAGGGGAGGGTGAGGCACATTGAACCACCAGCCCTCTCTCCGAAAATATAAATAGTGGAAGCTTTATGCTTTAAGTCATTGTTAATTGTAACAAATTAACATGATTCGTCTGATCATCTCAATTGTTTATGCTCTCCATCGTTATATTCGCAGGATTTCCCAAAATTTCAATGAAAAAGTAAATTTTCAGAAAATCTGAACTTTTGTTTTAATGTAGCCAAAACCTTGTGTATATATTTAAACATTTTCTCAAGTATTCTTTATCAGTTTTTTATTAGTTAAAGCTATTTGAGTGCAGCTTTATTTGCAAACGAGCACGTTTTTGAAAAGTTAACGGTGTGGGGCACTTTGAACATGGTTCATACTGCCCCACTTCGATTCTCATATTTTCTTCTACTGAGTAAACAAAGTGATTCATAAGTTTTGACATGCGATTATGCCACAAATTGGTCTATCAAATTGACTATTTAGAAATATTTGAGAAATCATGGCATTCGTTTTTGTGAGTAACAACTCTTCGAAAACGCAGCACCAGGGCAGCATGTCGAAGAATAAACATTGAAACAATTAATTGACGAATTGATGTAAATCAGTGATCTCAATCAAAATGATGCGGCTATGAATACACTGGAACCTCCCCTGCTGGTCAAAAAAATTGAAACGTTTAAAATGTATCTTGTTGTGGTTTTTGATAGTTTCTCAGCTTTTTTAGCGAGGCCTATTGGTGCCTTACATGTCTACATGTAGTGCGTAATGCGTGTGCATGCTTTAACTGATGATCACAAATGATAAATGATAAATGACAAATGATATCGATGAATAATGCTATTAATCTGAGAACTCTGATGGTCTATGAACATTTTACTGTCAGAAATTAGCATGTATTACTTGCACATTAAGCATTTGCTATCATTTTTGCCAATGAAACTCTCAATCTATGAATTTTGTACCTTGATTTTGATCATTCATGAACTGAAGCTATAGATCAGATGCATAAACTCTAATGAAGTTGCACAAGAGAGCAATCAGCGGTTCGAAAGGCCTCACTGTGTGGTTCAATGTGCCCCACGCATTGAACCACTTTGGTAAAAATTTTACAATTAAAATTGTGAGATGGAATGTCACAGAAACGTCCAACAACTCAGAGATTGCTTAGCAAGCCCTCAACTTTTCATCTGAGTTTGATTTTGGCTCATAATTTGATTTAGTACATTCGAACTATCGACAAAAGTTCACAAAAATGTTCAATGTGCCCCACCCTCCCCTGCATGGAATGCGCATTAGTTACAAAGTATAATTAAAGATCAATACATAGGGGAGGCGGGACTAATATGGGCACCCTAAGGATTTTTCAGACCTATTTTTTGTAAAAGTAATTCTTTTCGTCTCGGGACAACTCACAGGGCAAGAAGAGTATATCAGACAACTTTCCAAAAAAGATGGAGGTTCTAGGATTCATTAGAAAAAATTAAGCGATTTTGTGATAAGTTTCAAAAATCCATGTAGCCCCATATGGGCGCTGACTTGGGGCTATATGGGCTTTGTATATTTTGACATATTAAATAATGTTTATCAACGGTTTTGTCGTCTCCTTTGCATGATTGGCTCATCAAGATAAGAAATTAAAATGGACCATGACAGTATCGGCTGCGCATTGATAGTTAAACAAGGTTTCTTTTACATGAGCTGAAAAGTCATGAATCATCATTTTTTTCGATGTGGCACTTATCACAAAATAACAAACGTTCCATGAATCGCCTTTTCATTCATGCCACACCACTCATGTGCCCAATTCTTGTATTCTTATCTTATTATTTGGTGCAAAGGTCAATCATCGCGATTTATTGTCAATCGCAACCGATATCATGCACGTACAGTTTTAACCTTCTAAAGCAAACTTTATAACAATATGCCTGTCTCTTTCCGATAAATTTCATGCTTTGGGGCTTTGTTTATGAATCTATTCTCTTCCCATCAAATTCTTGTAAACTTTTTGCATTGATTTACAGTTCCATTGTCTTTCTATAAATCTCTCATAGATTCTGGGTATTTGTCTGGAAAAAAGCATCCCAGAAATAAGTAGTGATGATGAAAATGCACTGCCCACTTTACTCCAGTGATATTTTAGGAGTGGGACTATATGGGCACCATTCTTAGACTCGCATTTTACGGAAACTATAAATCATGGGCCTAAATGGAAGTCAGATCGTTAATCTGCATGTAATTACGATGACGGAGCAGTTTCCGTTTGCCTCCAGCAATCACTCCACACAGATTGAGGCTTAGCCAAAAAAGCGTCTGATTTCATTGTCGTTATTTCAGCGATCAAATTTATGAATTTTTTCATCATCCTCTGAGTGCGTGCGCATGTGTGAGCGCGTGTTTTCCTCGAATGAGCTGTGCTGCCACATGCCGACAAACAATGACCATGACTAGTTCTCTGTCGAATTTGAAGTACATACGAGCAATGGGTCCTGAGCTGGAGGCCGAAGAACTCAAATTACCTATTAGTCCCGCCTCCCTTTCTTGATGTAAAATATTCATTGTGTAGAGGTTGAGACAGAAAAGGGACTAACATATTCACTATGTAGAGATATACAACAAGCGCAAAGTATGCCATTTTTGATGGGATCAAAAATGCAAATTTTCACTATGAGGAGAGATTCACCTTGTAGAGGTTCGACTGTAGTACAAATACAATAGCTTGTACAAGTACTGATCACTGTGTGGTCGCCACCATGATTTTCGAGTTCAGCACGAAAAATTGAATATTCAAAAAACGAAGTTGCAAAGTTGGACACAAAATTTTCGCTGTTGCTATATAAAATCGATTTACCTGTAGGCCTACATATTTTTTTACAATTTGAGTTACATACTTTCTGCCTGTGTTGTTATTGCTTAGCCTCATTCTGCATGACGTCATATCATTGGCTTATAGATCTGTTTCTATTGTATCTTGTGAATTATTTCATCTGTCAAACTGTCCGTGCTCCTCACTAAGAGGCCGAAAAGACGGCGATATTATGTTCTTATTGATTGATTACCAACCCCATGGCTCAGGTTCAGTGCCATATTACCCTTGATATAGGGCTAAATGGGTATTTTGACTATTTACAAAATCGTTTCTATAATTTTTCTTCTGATGAATCCTAGCAAAACTTTGATATAGATGAATCCTTTTTACATGGTTGGTTGACGTGCTCATTTTGCTCTATGAGATGTTCCGGGGCGAAGAATTACTTTTGCAAAAATTAGGTCTGAACACCTTAGGTTGCTCATTAGTCCGCCTCTACTACTTTTGTGTAAATCAGGAAAACTTAGAATGCTGTGGTGACACCAAATTATGCTCAACTGAAAGCCATCTGTCATAATTATCAAGCTATAGGGTTTTTATTTGCCATTTAGATCCAAACTGTCAGAACCTTCTAACTGCCAAATGAATGGCTTTTATTACCAAAACATTATATACCGATGTTTGTTTACATGTAATATTGTCAGATGAAAACTTATCAATAATGCGAACAATTCCTCAATAACTGGTACTAGAAACTTACGATGTCCTTATGTCACATCAAACATCGATGTGCTTCAACTGATACCGCATTTCTATCATCCCAGTACAACCCAGTCACAGCACATGTCGACTTTACCTAAGTGAAGTCGAGACGAAAAGTAAGAACGACATAGTTACCAGAATAAGCTTTCATCGGAATAAGTATCAGCATGATCATTCAAGAATAATAGGGGCCGGGATGAACGCTAACAAATGTGAGTTACCTTAAGTCGCACTGACTAAACGACATCGGCATCTGTCTGCCCAAAAATTACCAACATTTGAAGACATAGCGGGTCAGATCAGACATCCTAAGCATTTAAGTGCATTCATCCGTCGAAGCCCATGTGCAGAGCAAGATATACTCACACTAGTCCATATCAATAATAATAATGAAGAGCATGATGAAAACACATGAGGATATCGCGCCATCAAAAAACAGCGCTAAAACGATCCTCGTATTACAATTGCATGCGCATTTAAGAATTTACGACGATGACACCACCGCCGGGCCTTTCATAAAAGAAAGATTCTGAACAACGATTACCCAGCTAAATTACACCTTTTTAAGAACAAAAATTGATACATAACCACGTATTTCATGGCATGTTATTTCATATTAGCAATAGTAATATAACAGTATAATAATATCATTATTGTAGTAAGAAAGTATTCAAAAGTATGCATTGTACGTCAGGTACGCAAAAGCATTCGCCACAAGAACACAAAAAGCCTAAAGAAACTATAATCGAAAAACGATACTCATCCACAGGTGATATTTGATTACAAGTACTGTAAAACACATCTCGCTTTGAATAATAATCATGATAAACAGTGAAAGCCTTCTTTCAATCCTAATTAATGACAATGAAATTCATTTGTGAAGTAAAACTACTATAGTTCCAAAGTAGCAGCGGGCTCTGATAACCGCAAACTACCTTGTAAATCACGGTTTTCAGTTGATAAAAGGAAGTTTCGGATAGGATAAGACATATGGGGCGTTAGTTCGAGGGAGTAACTTTTACAGTTCATGAAATGTAGTTATAATAGAACAAACTTAAACAACATATCAATGACCCGCGAATGCGAGATTTAGGAAAAAATTCTGACGTATTCACAGTTAAAATCTGTGTCTGTCCAGGTTATAAAATTACTACGGGGATTTACTCAAGACAAATGGATACACACGACAATGGTAGGCGAAAAAGGGATATCAGAGCAGTTTTTAAAAGTACATAGATGAGTGTTTTTCAAAGGTGCTCCTTCAATGGCATGTCCAAAAATTCTACTAATATTTTCTGTCACTTGAATAGCTACATACGAGGAATCCGTATAGGTAGATATAACCAAAAAAATAATTGCAATGCTTGCAATAAGAGCGTGAAATTCATTGAAACCAGCATCAGGAATCACAACTTACAAGTAAACAATAGGCTGCTGGATTACGTCTCTAAACACAAGTGGCAAACGGTTGTTTCTCATTATAATTGGGCAATCAGTACTAATAACATACGTTTACAAGTAGAATATATAATGTATATTGGATGAGAAGACACTAAAACTTCAAGATTACATCGGCTTTATGAATTTAAGCTCGACACAAGATGATGTCAGTATCCTAAAGTTAAGTTCGAGATATGAGACACGCTAGATCGACTAAATAACCAACAATAATAGCAATCTCGAACAATTCACGTCAATAACCTCTGCACATATTGTGAGGTAAGACAAAACGCCGTTCTTATCATCTGGTTCGATGTTGACTTTTTCAGATACCAGGTTTATCTGCTGCAGAAAAAACGAAGTCAAGATTGAAAAATAACACAAGAAAAAAATAAAATTTCATAGTTGCAGAATATTACATATGAAAAAGTACAAAAACAAACAAATATTAATCCAAGTGGAAAAATGCTCTCGACAACAAGGTAAAATTGGTTGATTTATACTGTTCAAATTTTCTGTTTCGAAATGTATGGTGATGTGTAAAATTGTGATTGATTGAAAAATTCTGTTTCAGGGAACGGGGAGGGGCGGGAAGAAAATGTGGAAAATCGTCGAGTGATGCGTTCCACAAGGATGACATGCAGACATTAAAGAGTAGTCGTTTTTGATCCATTCCCTTCATCAATTGCGACGTTTGTCTCTGAAAAGCAAGAAAATTTGTATGAAGGGTGGCGATCTGGTGGTTGCTGACATTTGTCACAAAAAACAGTTCTCATATCTCACGAGCTAAAGTGGAAATTGAAGCTGAATCTATCGGAGGTATTTTACTTTCGAGATTCAAAAAGCTGTAAACAGCTCCTTTGACGTGAAATACATGAAAACTGTAAATAATCCATATGCTGATTGTATCTACCAAATATCATTTGACTGAATCGTGTCCATTAAATAGTGAAAAAATGCTTTACCATGAGTGCTTCTGTGTTATCTTTTTGGTGATCTACTCGTACATTGAAAATATCATCAATCGAGAAAATCATTGCACCACGACTATTGTGATTATTAAATATTGGCAATAACGATCAAATCGCCCAAAATACGATAAAAAGTGAGTCAACAGAAGCATATTCACAACCAATTCCATGAAAGAAGACCACTATGGCATTAGTCCGGGAGCTAGCGTGAAGTTGTGCAGGGAACGAGGTAGTACATAAAACTTTCACATAGCATAGTACACCTCTAACCTACTGCAAAACTTCGCGTCTGCCGGATCAGATCATTTGCTTTTCAGAAATAGAGAGGATAACACAATCCTATGTATTTCCAGTGGTAAAATTGTGACATTTAAGGTGTTGACTCCATTTTTTCGAATTTTAGCTCATAAAAGTTACACAAATTGGTATTTTGTTGAACTGGTTATTATAGAAATCATCTACAGATCATGATCTTTCAAATGAGTTATCATTCAGTGACAGAGGATGAAGTAAAGTGTACAAACAGACACTTTTCGTTGGTGTAACTGCAAATTTTGACATAGAAATGTCAGGAAAATTGTTGATATACTTCAACGAAAAGTGTCTGTTTGTACACTTTACTTCATCCTCTGTCACTGAATGATGACTCATTTGAAAGATCATGATCTGTAGATGATTTCTATAATAACCAGTTCAACAAAATACCAATTTGTGTAACTTTTATGAGCAAAAATTCGAAAAAATGGAGTCAACACCTTAAATGTCACAATTTTACCACTGGAAATACATAGGATTGTGTTATCCTCTCTATTTCTGAAAAGCAAATGATCTGATCCGGCAGACGCGAAGTTTTGCAGTAGGTTAGAGGTGTACTATGCTATGTGAAAGTTTTATGTACTACCTCGTTCCCTGCACAACTTCACGCTAGCTCCCGGACTACATGGACAAAGCCAACGAAGTGAAGAATCCTGTGCTACAAAAAGTGATATACTGAAATCTTTTAAGAGGATTGATGCACTCCGTGAAAGTAGGTGTCTTAGGAGCTGAAAGATCAGTCATGAGTCTACTTTGGTTGTGGACAAGCCAAAGAGGAACATAAATGAATCATTTTAGTCTAAATACTCTCAAGCATTTCCAAGTAATCTAAATGCACTCATTCAAGGTTATTCGCAAATTAAGTTTCATGCGTCCAGACATATCAATACAAAGAAAAGATTTATACTTCTTCGGACACACATCTACATTAGGCTCGCCAAGCGCTCAGACCCAATAATCTATGTCAATAGCATATCACGGTCAGAATGCCAGCATACAGCCATCACTGATTATCAAGTGATGACATACATACATATTTACAAGTGTGGATGTGGCTGCAATCTCCCATTAAGACTGCATCAAAGCGTCTAGCGAGATTAATGAGTACACATGATATGTATATCGTGTCTGATGAAGTTGATCGTTCGGTCGATATCGTGTCAGAGATTATTACCTCATAAGCCAAAATTGCTATACCCATAGAATTCATTATGATGCTTGTCATGACTTAGGAAAATTGACGACAATATTTTTGGTTGACCAGAAGCATGTGTAGGAGGTAGCAACCTTCACTTAGAATTCAAGGGCATTTTTTAAAATGAGTAGCCGTGATTTTTTTGCTGCACCTATAAATATGCATCAGCATATTTGTTTTTCTTGATCTCTACTTACCCTCTGCTTTTGGACTTGAATCTCCATCATCAATGATTTCTGGTGATTTCGAAGGCTTGTCGGAGTTGGGGGAACCATTGCTGCTTCCTCCACTTCCACTGCCCTCACCGTCCTTAAAGGTGACAGCTTTGTGTGAAGTGCTATTGCTCATTCCACCACGCTTACCGTCCCCTCGACCACGCCCTCCTTTTCTCCAACCAGATGGCCCTCCACGTCCGATCATTCCGCCACCTCTTCCCATTCCATGAATACCTGGCGGGCCGGGGAATCGGTGTGGTGGTCCAGATCCCGGAAAAGGACCAAAATTGGGACCAGGTGGATGGAAAAATGGAGCTGGTGGACCACCAGGAGGCCAAAATCCAGCAGGACCACCGGGAGGAAAGCGAGGACCACCGCCCATCATGTTTCCTCCTCCAACTCCAGGATGCATCGGATTCCTAAAGCAAAAATGGAAGTACAGTATACTATCAATGTTCTGCTAGCAAGACATTTTGTTTGCAGTCACAGCGTGCTTTTGCTGAAGGTCCGTTGTCTACCTCTGTCGAATTTGAAGGCTAGCTACATCGACCGGAGCTGTCAAGTCAAAATGGCACTCTTAAAGCAGTTCAAGGGAAGGCCACAATAGAATTGTTAATAACAAACGTTTTCAGCAATTCAGATTAGCCAAAAAGTCAGTCTCTGACAGTTAGTGGAAGTAGGCATTAGCTGTCAAGCTGTCAGAGGCTATTGAGTTTTCGGATGGAATTTTTGCAGAAACCTAGGCTTAAGATGTTGCTGAAAATGACTGTTATTAAACTTTTATTTCGTCATATTTAGTAATTATTAGTCCAGTATTGGCTTTCCCTTGGACAGTTTTGAAAAGACCATTTTGACCTAGAACCGATGTCGAGATTCGATTGAATCACCGAATTAAAACATGGAGGCTATATCTCTAAAAAATTGCTTGAAATTCCATACTTGATTTATCTGTCTATGGCTAAGCGAATCTACTTCATGATAGACATCTTTTGTCAAGCACTTGGATCACACGTGCTTGTGCATAATCACGTTGAACATATCTCGGTATTGTTCCTGCTTAACTCATGGTATAGCTTACTATGTCTGACTCAGGGTGTATGCCATGATTCATAGCCACGATATGACTTCAACATGTGCTTTTTGATAATATAGTAATAAATAATAAAATAAATATATAAGTACATAAATAATAAAAAGTTGACAATTAGAAAAATCGAAGACATAGCATATTTGTCCCTAAAGAAGAGGCTAGTACAAATTAGATAATATGCATTCTAAAATACGCATTATGTTCATTGAAGTAAAATACCATATAAAATCTACGTTATTCCATGCACAGTACGAGAAAACAGAGCAAGCATGTCTCCCAATTTAGCAGATGCGGTGTTATTTCTAAGGACCAACAGATTAGCATGATAACCCACTTCCAATTTGCCAAGATTCTGTGTTGGTTATGTGATATTCCTCTGTGAAGTCTTTCTTAGAATAACTTAGTCCCTTATATGTTCAAGACACGAGGGATTTGATATTTTGTAATCGCATTTTTCAGTTAGTTTACACCTATAACTTTGAAGATGTCTAGTTTTTATCGATACAGGCCCTGTAGGCCTACATGTGCACCTTTCCCTTTCAGTTACTGTATTATTACATTTCATCGCATATCATTTTCTTGATGGCATTTTTTTGGTGCACACAATTTGACACGTACATTACTGTTATAGCCTACATCTGATTACTGTTGCTCATTCGTAATTTTAGATCGGTCTACACATGATTTTGACATTTTGTACTATTTGTACCTAAACATATAGTACAGTAGAACCCACCTATAATGGACTCGGTTATAACGAACTCTCGGATATAACGTACTCCTTTTGCAGGCACGGACAAAAATTCCTGTTATGTCTATATAAAATGCCTCGGTTATAACGTACTACTCGGATATAGCGAACTCTTTTCAAGGGTCCACAGAGCAAATTTTGATTTTTACAACGTACATAGGGATGAAAGTATTCTGAATCATCGAAACGAAGCTGACACGATTCTACAATAACTTGCTGCGTTTGATGATGGAAACAACAGCTCTTGTCATTGGCTCGGAGGACAACTTTTGAGTGTCGAATCCGTCCAATGAGCAATCGATAGAAGTGAACTGGAATTAAGACATTGTCTGTGATGGTGTCTTCTTAACGCGTCACTGCGCTGTTTACATTGTTTTTTTAGTCATTCGGAATTTTAGATTCATGTTCAGAATAATGCATATTTCTTCTTACACAATACCCGTACAGAAATAAGTCCGTATGAATCATAGTATGAAAAGGTATGAAAAATAGTATGACAACGCATACGTATGTAATAACATACTATGAAACATAGTATGTACAAGTGTGAATAATGCATACGTGTGTATAAACATACTATGAAACATAGTATGCATAAATATGAATAGCGCATACGTATGTATTAACATACTATGAAACATAGTATGCATAAATATGAATAGCGCATACGTATGTCTTGACATTCTATAAAACATACTATGAATAAAAATGTATTGCGCATATGTATGCATTATCATAGTATGAAACATAGTATGCATAAGTATGAATTTCGCATACGTATGTATTAAGATACTGTGAAACATAGTCATAATTGATTATTTAAATTCATACCGTATACACACATACTACATGTTATTGTGCAGGAGTAATCTATGTTGGGTAGCGACAATTTTTTCTACTATGATGTTTGATGCGCAACCCGAATTTTGTACCCATACTGAATGATGCTGGTGATTATCAGTCATCTATACAGAATTAGTGAGTGATATCAAATATAACTTTCGTTGAATATGTTTCATAATGTTCATAATGTTGCTGTTCAACTTTCTGATGAATGACGTACCAATTTTTATCTTTTTATCTCAGGTCATTGGAAATAATTATCTTTCATTTCATTCTTTGTCAAATATTCATTTCAAATCTTTGTCTAGTATTAAATAACTATTTTGCTATCATATAATGACATTATTTGCAGATAACGAATTCGTCAATAGTTCTGATTCTTGTGATAATGAAATTCTTTCATACATATGTATATATTGTTCATGCTTTTCAGATACTTTATACAAAACGTCTTTGCTACAAGCTGAAAATTTCAGATGAGACGATTTTATCAAACACGTATGGTACTTAATGCATAAAATCTTGAAATATTACTCATTGTTTTCCTATGATTATTAATGCAATATTGATATTTATGGAGCTTCCACAGTATCTCCACAATATTTCAACGTGTTTTGAAAATGATAGTGAAAACCTACTGATGATGCCCAACACATCGATTTTGTTTTATTTTTAATGCATAAATGATTCATTTATGTATATTTAGTCTAACCAAGAATTCATCGAGTTGGATCCTTCTCATCTCATAATTGCATAACCTACATGCATTTTTTTACATAACATGATGATATCATAAGAATTTGATTGACGATTTCCATGCATATAAGAGCAGGTATTATTCTTGTTTAAACGAAATAATAACGTGTCTTGTAGCTTTCTTTTGCTCAAAGAATTAGTTATTCAACGAGTTTACTTTTGAAAAGTCTCATGTGTATTGTGGATCTCTACAATGTCAGTAAAAATTTGAAAGTCCATTTTTGAGTAATCTAAAAGTTAAATATGAAAGTGTTACTAATATAATTTCCTTGAGTTGCCATTGATTAAGCGCTATTTTGAACATCAACACATTTAAGATAATAAATTCTATCAAACATGATTCATGAAAGTAATAAAAGCTAATTCAATTAGTTTCGAAAAATAGTGTTGATATTTATTTTGATTATTTATCTTTCCTATTATTGCTTGAGAAATTGCCACCTTATCATAAACGTGTACAATTCTTTCATTAGTGTGTCATTGTATCTGAAGTTTTCCATCATGCCCATCAGGGTTGTCCAGTCTAACTCAGAAGGCCCCTGGTTCCTTTCACTTCTCTAATAATAAGCATTCGTTTATTTCCATTGAAAGCATAAATGAGCTTGTATGAACGTCAAAACAATAAACTTCACACTGTCTTGACGTGGGAGCATTATTATTAGCTGCTTGCATTACAGGTAACGGTAACGGATTCTTTTAAGATTGTTTATGCTAGTGAATACTAACGAGTTGCTTCACTTTCTTTTTTTATCTTCTGCTTAAGAGTTTATGGTACCGTCCTCTTCACTCGAGCTTTGATTTTAAGAAATCATACAAAAACGTTTATCTTTGATCAAATGGGTACGTCGTTCGTGTGTTATAACAAGTGAATGCCATATATGTGATTTTAACGTATGAGAAATTGTAATTATTTTGATCTTAAAATGATGCTAATAGCTGTCTCCCTCATGATATGTTCTCTATCTAAATCAGTTGACTTGCTACATTTGACATGTTACCGGAGAGACAAGGTGCTTTTGACTTTGTTCCCTTTCAGATTAAAATACGACATATTGAATACAGAATGCATGTTATTATTCATATGATAAGTGGTGCATATAATAATAAATTCATGCTGTTATAGAATATATGTACAACATCAAAACATATGTGCTTATGTATGATATTCCTTCGTACGATATACTGCTGTATGCATATATGTTGCATTTTTATGTCAGGAACATACTCTGAAAACTCACGTGTGTCTAGGATGAGTATACGTACCTATTTTCATAGTATGTTTCTTTGTATGATTCATGCGTATGGCACGACAACGCGTTACATGCTCTTAGTACGTCTCATACTATGTTTCGTATGTCTGTTCCATACTATGTTTCACATCATGTTTTCACAGCGTGTGCCATATGAGTATGCATACTATTTTCATAATATGATTCATGCTATGTAAAGTCATAGTATGAATCGTACATATGTTAGGGTATGGCCCGACAGAGCGTTACATGTTCATAGTATGTTTCATAGTATGCTTCATACGTCTGTTCCATACTATGATTCATACTACGTTTTCACAGTGTGTCTGCTATGAATACGTATATGATTTTTCATGGTATGTTTCATAGTATGATTTTGCTCAGTATGATTTAGGGTATGCTTCATACTAAGTTTCATACTATGTTAAGTCATAGTATGAATCATACGTATGCCAGGGTATGGCCCGACAGAGCGTTACATGTCCATAGTATGTTTCATACTATGTTACATACGTCTGTTTCATACTATGTTTCATACGAATGTTTCATAGTATGATTCATACCAATTTTTTCTGTACGGGTAGAGAATTGTTAAGACACTATGCTGTTTTCTCGAGTAGGCATGATCATACATGTAGGGCCAGGGCATACAAATAAATGTACATTACATGTACATGTATTTATGGTGATGCATAGTGAGAATTAGCTGATCATGATGGATAGGACCTTACTATTGCAATTGACAACTTAATTTGGCGCAGAAGTAGGCTTCAATACTTCTTATACAGCTTGTTCTTGCACACCTCGGATACAACATACCTCGGATATAACGTACCAATTTTTTAGGTCCCTTGAAGTACGTTATAAGTGGGTTCTACTGTATGAGGTTTTTTTACTTTTCAGTTAGATTTAGATTCCACTGCATGATAGTTGTCATTGTTAGTCGATTTTTGCCATACGCGTGGCCTACATAGCATCTGTTTATTGCCACGGTTGCGCAAATTTTCTATTTTCTGTTGTTTTGTAAAAACTTAGATGAATAATCGGATCGCTTTTATTCAACGTTTCACTATAAAAACTTGGAAATTGGTTTTTGTCCACTGACAAGCTGGAGCGACGTCGGTCACCGTCTGGTCCCGACCGTTAATTTTAAAGACCGGCCGGCCACCTACAAAACAAATCAAGACCACAAGGTCTTCCAATTACTGTATGCCGACCATTTATAGCATTCGTTCTACAGTAAATTTTATACACAAGAAAGTATTATAGTAAAAAAAACAACAGTTAAGGCATAGCTAAGGCTAATAACAATTGCAATTAACTACATGTGTGAAATGAAACACCACGATTTCTATTCTTCCATCCCTACCATAGCATCATAATAAATTATCATCACAGCTCGAATATTTTTTATAATTCATCAACCTAATAATTATTAGTCGTCGGAAATCACAAAAGCAACTATTAGATAACTACGATTTACGCAATGAGATGTGATTTTCGCCATATCATCTGCCCTTTAATGAAACCCGCACTAAAATTGTAGGAAAATCAAATTAACCTCTGGGTTCTATTCAAGAATTGCATTATGCTCAACAGTTCCTGAAGCAAAACAATACTTTCACAGCGTGGCTTCTATTACATTGCAGAAATTGCAAAAAATTATCATAGTATGGAACAAAATAAGACATCAAAACTTTATCAAACTTACCTTGACGGTGGAGGCCGCATCATAGGAGGACATGGAATTGCTCTTCCACGACCCCCGCCACCGGCAACCGCCATATTTGGACCCCAATTAGATACCACAATACCACCCACTTCCAATTTGCCGCCTCGATAGTCGACAGACGTTTTCCCTCCTCGATTTGCAGCAAGTGGTCCAGCGCCTCCTGCATTGCCACCTCGGTGTGGACCCTTATTAACAACCGGATTACCAGAAGGAGGAGGAGGTGGAGTGGCAAAGCGACTAGCTGGGAAAGGAGCAGGACCAGCATGGAATGCCCCGGACGGACGATTGAAAAAAGGATTGAAAGGTCCGGGAATGTTTGTCTGACCTCCACCATGTGCAAACTCAACCGAAGTCAGACCCTCAAATAAAGCGTTCCGGAGACGTTCGACAAGCATAACCTGTTCCGGCTGTGGATAAATAGCAAAAACACACTTAGGTAACTCACCACATCAATGATGGAGTAGGTATTACTAATTATGTTGATTGCATCGATATGGTTATGATAGTTTCTTTGACTCATGCTTACCGCTTTACAACAGAATTTTTACACTAAGCCGGATAAATAGACATGATACAGTCCTGACAGCTACTTATCAATTTTATCAAACAACATCATCTTTTGCTCATAAAACCAATCAAAAGAAATGGCCCTTTTCTGAAACAATCCACACTATCCATACCAACCTATCAAACAAGTGTGATTTCTATCGTGAGCTGACCTTGTGTTCAATGGTTTGTGGTAGGAAACAATGAATATCGTCGGTGAATCGGTAAAAGGCCCTATGTGTAAAATTTTCGAAAATGACTTTTTAACGTAGAATTGTTCTCGATTGTGTTTTACACAACGTCCTTGAACGATAAATTCAAATTCGAACAGGAAGTTTGTTTTAATTCAGAAATGCAAAAGGCCCTATGTGTCGACAGTCCATTTTTGTAATCGGTAAAAAGCCCTATGTGTATGTTTGTTTCTAAAATACTTCGTATGACGCACGGACTAACCAGTCTTGGCAACATTGAAATGTCCCGACAACACCACGCTGAAAATCCACTTTCTCACGTTCGATCAGACGACAATGCTGACTCATCACGAGTATCGATAAGGTCACCTTGATGAGAACGAAATCAGTTCAGCCTGATGTCTTATGGGAAGAGGTGCCTCCAGGCCGCTCTTACGTTGAAAATACCAGCTAAGAAAAGAAGAACATCAACATGCATGCAAGAAATTCTGCAAGAAGCTGTATCAACACGTACTACCGGTGTGATCGTGATCCTGATGTGCATGTCTCTACCGCTAATACCTCCGATCCTGATGCTGATGTGCACGTCTCTACTGCTACTGCCTCCGATCCTGATCCTGATGTGCATGTCCCTACTGCTACTGCCTCCGATCCTGATCCTGATGTGCATGTCTCTACTGCTACTGCCTCCGATCCTGATCCTGATGTGCATGTCTTTACTGCTACTGCCTCCGATCGTGATGTGCACGTCTCTACTGCTACTGCCTCCGATCCTGATCCTGATGTGCATGTCCCTACTGCTACTACCTCCGATCCTGATCCTGATGTGCACGTCTCTACTGATAGTGTCTGTGATCGTGATGTATACGTTTCTCCTGTAGCTGATGTGAGTTTTGATTGTATTGATGCCATGACCTTTGATAGTGTTCATGTAGAACCTCCATGTAGTGATCCTGGCATTTCATCTGCTCATGGTCATAAACGCAGAATGTCGACTCTATCTAGACTGCATGGAAATGAATACCTAGGATATTCGTATGATAGTGTGTCAGGAGTTGCTCGTCAAGATACTATCAGATCATCACGACGTCTTGGAGTTCGATGTAATCATAGTCACACTCATAGTGCAAGTGGGTCTAGATCATGGTTGTTCAGTAGCGTATCTGATGAAAAGAGGTCCGAGCTGTTCAACGAATTTTGGAGTCTTCGCACTTGGGAGGAAAAGAGGATTTTTATCATGTCATTTATTGAGGCTAGGGAATCTGTAAGAAGGAGACCAGATGCTGAAGAAATAGATTCAGCAATGAAGGAAAACGGTTTTGAATACCATCTGAAATCAGAAGATGGAAGTCGCGTCAAAGTTTGTAGAGGCATGTTCCTTAGTACATTTGCAATTGGCGAGAAGCACATCAGAGGTTGGAGGAAAGTCATCCACCCAGGAATTCCAGAGCAGAAATCACGGAATGATGCTCGAGCAGGAAAGATTTCTAAGGCAGAGGAATTTATTGATAGTCTTCCTGCTGTGCCAAGCCACTACTGTAGGGCATCCACGTCGAGAAAATATGTTGATGCATCTTTCAAGTCGTACGCAAACCTTCACTGTGCCTACATTAGATGGTGTGACGACAACAATTCCTCGCCAATCACGCGACAATGCTTCTCCAAGCTTGCAAAGAAAAAGAATGTCTTCATTCACCACCCTCGAAAGGACCAGTGCAATAGCTGCTTGTCACACGCGGCCGGAAATTTGTCTTCTGAAGCATATTCTCTCCACATAGAAAAAAATATGAAGCCAGAGAAGCAAAGAACCAGATAAAATCTTATGCCATGTTTTCCAATGGGAAAAAGCTGGCGATTACCATGGACCTACAAAGTGTGTTGACATGTCCACGTAGTCAAGCCTCGGCCTTGTACTTCAAGCAGAAACTACAAATTCACAATTTCACATTTTATGACATGGTGACTAGAGATGCCGATTTGTACGTCTGGCAAGAAGCGGAAGGACAGGTAACTGCCAATGAATTCGTTAGCTGCATTCATGATTACATTAAAGGACGAATTCGGGCATGTCAGGTCATTGAAGAAGTTTGTTTGATCAGTGATGGATGCACTTACCAAAACAGAAATAAGGTGCTCTCGAGTATGTTATCTGATTTGAGCAAAGGGATGAAGATAGTGATTATTCAACTGATTCTTGAGCGTGGACACCATGATGGAGGTCGATTCTGTCCATGCAACGATTGAAAGAAATCTGATCGATCCTCTTTATTCCACATCTGATTTCTACACCTCAATGACAAATGCCAGGAGAGGAAATCCGTATCGCTTACACATATGCGATCACGATTTCTTCAGAGATTTTGACAATCGTCCTTCAAACTTTAAGTCAATCCGGCCTGGAAATACTACCGGTGACCCCACTGTGCAAGACATACGCGGTATGCTCTGCAAGTGCGACGGATCCGTCATGTTTAAGTTGAGGCAAACAGAGGATTGGAAACTGCTACCTAGAAGACGAGGCGGGCCCAGTAATGAACTGTCAACTACTCCCCGACTCTATCATGAGAGCTTGGGTATTTCCAAGTTGAAGTGAGAGGACCTTCAAAAAATGAAGAGTATCATGCCTATGGACTACCACTCTTTCTATGATTCTTTGAAAGTGAGGCTTTAACGAATGTTTGTAAGGTATGACTCGTAGGCCTTGTGTGTGCTTGATTGTAGTGATGCTTCTGCTTCCTGATTCAAGTTTGATTTTGTTGAGAGCATTTATGATCCAATTTGAAACCATGAGGCCTTGGTGGGACTGGTAGGCCTACAACTTAGTTCAATGATAACTCTGCTGTGATTCACAGTTTGATTGTGTTCATTCTGTTATCATCATTGATGCTATTCTTCTAAAAAAAACTTTTTTACAAACATATGTTTCCAATGAATCTTAACGGGCATGCTTCTCTACAAAACCTATAAGTAGACTAATATAACTGTGTATGAGGTAGCAAAGGTACGGACTGCAATGTCAAAATTTGGACATGGTTAGAATTAGACTTTTGCCTCATTCTATGGCAGCTGTTATATCCTATTGCATAGGCCTACAGGCACTCATCATTATACAGTGGAATAAGCTTAGTTTGATCCGTATGTACTTGCCATGCAAGTTAGTGCACAATATGCAACAGATCACGCAAGGCTATTCTCTAGGCTACATGTAGGCTACATACAATTGTGCCCATGTAGGACAATGTACATGTATGTAGCCTACATGTTTTTCATCCATCAGGATTTTACATGTAGGCCTATGATTGGAGGAACGAGTCAATTGTTTATGCTTTTAATTGATGAAGTATTTGGTACTTTGATAAGCTCTTTAGAGCATGAACTTGTAGGAAAACAAACTTCAAAAATTCTAAGCAGGGTCTACAATGCACATGTAGGCCTAGGCCTACGATTGTAGGCTTAGGCCTGCTACGACTAACTGATATCAAGTGCAAACAGCATTTTTTGAGTTTATCTAACCGAGAGCATTCAGAAAATATATGATATTTAGACATTTCATTAAATTTCCTTGAAGAAACAACAAATCGAGTGCACTTGCAAAAGGCCCTATGTGCACATGGAGAGGATGCAAAAGGCCCTATGTGCAGATGGGTCCTCCAAAACCTGCCAGGACCATCATTGCAGAAACTATCCTTTGACAGGTTTAAAAGTCGTGTTAAGAGATGAAACTTGGCTATTTCACTTTTTCTTGTTACTGCGTTTTGTTTCAAAGAGATCGAATAAACGTCTTCCTGAAAAGTTGACTTTTTGCACATAGGGCTGGCTGGCTGGATTACCCGACCCCGTCCCGCGGATAGGGGCGTGGCGGAACGCCACGGAGACCGAGGAGGCGGGCAACCCCCCACGGGCGATGCCAAAGATCAAAAACAGAGCCCGAGGACCCGAAGATAGCCACTCGGGTAGAAGAGAGGGAGGGACAAGAGCACAGTAAGTGGGGTACATCGTGGTTTACACCACAAACAGGGCAGTCAGGAGAAGTGGACCTGCCAATCCTGTGAAGATAGGAGTTGAGAAGAAGGCTGTGGCCGTTGCAACGAAGACGTGAGAGCTCACAACGGGCAGCGCGAGGGAGGGACAGCTCCTCAGTTGCTACGCTAGGGACTTGTGAAGAAATCAAAGACGAACGAACGGAAGTCCTCCAGGAGTTGAACAGGGAATGACGAATGAAGGACTTCAGAGAAGACAGACACTGAGGAGCTGCAGAGGGGAGAGAAGTGCCACTTTTGGCAAGCGCATCTGCAGTATCATTGCTAATGATGTTCGAGTGACCAGGAAGCCACTGCAATGACACTGAGATCGAGGAAGAGCAGAGGGACGACAAAGAGGACCAGACAGAGTGGACAGACGTGGACAAGAGGGGCGACGGGGGTGAAGAGAGCACGGTCAGAGCCGAGAGAGAGTCGGACAAGAGAAGAAGAGAGGAAAAGAGACATGAGGAGTGATGGGAAACGGACCAAGAGAGAGCATGCTGGATTGCAACCATTTCAGCTGTGAAGCTTGAACAGTGCGCACCAGCATGAAAGGAAAGAGAGAAAGTGGAAGAGCATGAAGAACAGTTTATGAAAACACCCGAGCCACCTGGTCCAAGTCGTCCAATAACGGAGCCGTCAGTCCAGATGGTCAGGTCAGCAACGGGGAGGGAGGAAAGGTGGTCTCGGACCAAAGCGGTGCGAAGAGGGACTGGGTCGGAACGGGAGCAGGGGGAGGACAGGGCTAGTGACACGGAGAACAGAGGAGGGGACCACGGGGGGAAGGGAGGGCAGGAGACCAGGGGCTCACGCGGAGAAGAAACAGGTGGAGAAAGTGAATGAGAAGTACAGAAGAAGCGCCACGAAGAGGAACGGACGCGCTTGGGGACAGAAAGGGTCGCTAGAGAGGACAAGGGAAACGAGGGTGGGAGGCGAAGAGCGCGCTCATAAGAGTAGAGCGACTGAGCGGTGAGGGTCACGGAGAGGGGAGGAAGTCCAGCTTCCAACAAAAGAAGAGGAATAGGAGTGGTCAAACAGCAGCCAGTGATCGCACGGCACGCGGAGCGGTGGGTAGCTTCTAGGTGTTGAAGATGTTTAGCGTAAATGAAGGGGAACCAACCAGGGGAAGCATAAGTGAGGACGGGGAGAAGAAAGGTCTTGTAGAGAGAAGCAAGGGACTCTTTGGAAGGGCCCCAAGAAGCGGATGAAACAGCCCTGAGAGATCTTAAACGAGGGAAAAGAGTGGATCTCAGGGCAGAGCTATGGGGGAAGAAGGAAAGTGTTCGGTCTAAAGTTACTCCGAGGAACTTGGGGGAAGCGTTGAATGAGAGGGGGCGGCCCAAAAGAGACAGGGAGGGTGAACGGAAGCTTCACGGGTGGCGGTGCTGAAGAAGGAGACTTCGCATTTAGCGGGATTTAGAGGAAGCTGCCACTTTAAAGACCAAGCCTCGAGCTCAGACAGAGCTTCTTGGACGGCGGCAGTGGCGAGGTGAATGTGAGGAGAAGACGCCCAAATAGCAAGATCGTCTGCATAAAGTGAAAAGCGGACTGAGGGAGGGAGCACGGAAGAAACGTCGTTAATGAAGAGGTTGAAGATGACTGGGCCGAGCACTGACCCTTGAGGGACTCCCCATCGAACTCGGAAAGAGTTACTGGAAGAGTTTCGAAAGGCCACTTGTGCACGACGGTCCGATAAGAAAGACTGGGTCCAGCGAACAAAGCAAGGAGGCAGGCCAGAGGCCAGAAGCTTGTGGTAGAGAGCTGAATGCCAGACCGAGTCGAAGGCACGAGAGACATCAACGGTGGCTAACACAGTCCTTGCACAAGGCTTGGAGTTGTGAAAGCCATCGGAGATTGACTGAGTAAGAAGAACTATCTGGTCAGTGGTAGAACGGCCTGGGCGAAAACCGGCCTGAAGAGGGGTCAGAAGATCCCTAGATTCGAGGAGAAAAGACAGACGGGCTAGCACGAGACGCTCAAAGAGTTTCGAGATACAAGATGTAAGGCAGATAGGACGAAACGAAGACGGAGCGTCTGTGGGTTTGCCAGATTTGTGCACCGGGTAGATGGTGGAAGATTTCCAGGCGGAGGGAAAGGAGTGGGTGGACCAAGAGAGGTTGAAGATAAACAAAAGAAAAGCAAGGGCAGAAGGAGGAAGATTTTGGAGGAGAGGGTACGAGACGTGGTCAGGACCGGCTGCAGTCGACGAGGAGAGAGAACTAATAGCTGTGGTGAGCTCCGACAGGCTAAAAGGAGAGCAAAAGGATGGGCAGGTACAGGTAGAGGAGCGGAGCTCACGAAGGAAGCGGCGGTTTTCAGGACGGCGATTAGAAGGAAGGGATCTAGAGAAGTGGCTCTTGAGAAAAGAAGCGTAACGGGTGGCTGTAGCCTTAGCAGAGCTACACCCGGGAAAGGTTGGATCAGAACTGGAGGATTTGGGAGTACCAGCTACTGAGCGGAGGAGGGAGAAGACCTTACGGGGGTTGGAGGAAAGGCGAAGATTGGACGCTGTCCGTTGCCAAGCATCAGCTTTCGCTTTAGCAATGGCTCTGGAGGCGGAACGGGATGCAGAAACATAAGCCTGACGATCCGCTTCACTTCGATGGGCCCGTCTGAATGCCTTGCGGCGAGCATGGACGAGCTGATCTAGTTCCGCGGACCACCAAGCTTTCGGGGACTGGCGGGTACGACCGAAAGGAATTGAAGATTTTGCCGCTTCGAGGATGATAGAGGAGAAAGAAGCAGCGGCTTTAGTAAGAGTAAGAGAAGAGCACGAGTCAGAGTCGGGACAATGAGAAGTTACATGAGTCCTGTAGTCATCCCAGCGAGCTTTTTTAAAGTTGTAAGAGGGTTTGCGCTCGTTGGGAGAATAGTGTGGGGAGAGAGGAATCTTAATAGAGATGGGGAGGTGGTCAGATCCAAGATCAGGAAGGACGGACCAGCCACATCTAGGAGCAAGAGACGAAGGTACCAGACTGAGGTCTAGGCAGGTACGCCATCCAGAAGACTGCTGCAAGAGAGTGGGAGTATCAGGGTCATTAAGTGATTCAAGATCTGAAGCGAGAAGCCAGGAGTAGATTTCGGAGCCGAGAGAGTTAGGATGGCCCCGAGAATCCCAGGAGGGGTGGTGTGCATTAAGATCCCCAAAGATGAAGGTGGACGGGGAAGAGGGGAATGAGGAAGGAGAGAAGGTACGGCGCGAGCGGGCCTCGGTAGGGGTGGAGCTAGCTGGGGGGACGTAGGCATTAAGTAAAGAGATAGTGTTGGAGCGGAGGTGTACGTGAATGCCAAGGAAGCTACAATGAGAATTAGACGAAGCGAGCGAGGGGATGGACCAAGGAGAATGTGCAAGACCATCCCGGACCAGAGTCATCACGCCTCCACCACTGCCGCGGCGGGGCTGAATCGTCCGATCCTGGCGGTAGCACTTATATCCAGGAATACGAAAAGTAGTGGATGGGAGAAGTTTCGTTTCCTGGATAAGAATGATGTCGTAAGGATTTGAAGATAGAAAGTGAGTGAGCTCCAAGCGGCGGGCCCGCACTCCGTTTGCGTTCCACTGAAGGATCTTGAGCTCGTTGGTTGAAGATCGGGGGGAAGAGCGAATAGGACGAAGGGGTCTTACGGGTGAAGGTGGGCTGGGCGAGGGAGGACATGGCAAAGAAAAGGCTGAGGAAGGGTAAGGAGCGGGAGGAGGTGGGGGAGGCAAGACAGAGGAGGAGACAGGGGGGAGGGCAGACGCAGGGAGACGGGACAGAACAACCCGAGGCTGCATGGAAGAGGGAGCAGCAGTCACGGGGATAGGGCTCGGAGCGGTCGGGGAAGGAGAGGACGGAAGGTGGAGACGGGACAAAACAACACGAGGCTGCATGGAAGAAAGAACAGCAGTCGCGGCGGCAGGGCTGGGAGCGGGCGGGGAAGGAGTGGGCGGAAGGTGGAGACGGGAGAGGACGACACGAGGCTGCAGGGACGAGAGAGAGGCAGCCGAGGGGGTGGAGACAGGCACAGGGGGTGCGGGGCGACGGGAGGGAGGAGGCCGGCCAGCGGCGACTGAGGACGAGCGGTTGGGAGGAGAGGGGAGGCGAGAGAGGACAACGCGGGGTTGCAGGGAAGAGGCCAAAGGGGCCGAGGATTGGACGGAAACGGTGGATTGGGCGCGGGAGAGGGAGGAAGAGCGGTCTGAGGTAGAAACAGTTGGGGATGGAGAAGGAAAACGAAAGTGTGTAGGAGAGCAAGTGGGACAGACCCATTGGTGACGCCTGGGGAGGGCGTTGAAGGCGCAGGAGGTAAGAGAGGAACAGCGAAGATGAATCCAAAGTTTACATGCCGAGCACTGAGCAGAACGGCCGGTGTAGCCAACGCTTCTTTGACAGACTCCGCATGGGTACCTAGGAGGGTGGCGAGGTGAAGGACCAGGATTGGGATGGATTCCTGCCATGAGGAGCAGGAGAAGAATGAGTAGACGAGGGAGAGGAGATGAAAGAAAGTGGCCGTAAAGATGTATACAGAAGAAGACAACTATTTCTCCACGATCAACGGAGAAATAGAGTGGCAAAAACCCGAAGGAGGCAGCGCGCCAACAGACGGCCACTCGGGAAAGTGTCCCCCATTTCGACCCGATCCGAGGAACGGGGCGGGTACCACCACAAGGAGGCGGAAGGACATTGGTACCCAAGGGCCTTTTACCAAAAGACCTGGTACCCAAAGGCACATAGGGCCTTTTACCGATTCGCCGACGATATATAGGCTTACTAATTCTGTTAATTATTTCATTAGACATAATGATTTACATTCGAGTTACACAGTGAGTATACTATCAGCATTTTACAAAAATTGCTACAAAAGAACTTACTCGGTGGTCGCAAAGTTCGACTACTCCAGCACCATTAGTAGCCATGATAAACTTGAAATGAAATAGCTTTCCATCAAAGTAAAGCCAGGGGCAAGTCATTGTCCATGGAATTGGAGCACCACACGCATCATTTGCAAGGATAGCGTGTTCAACACCTTTCATGAATACGGTAGCCAAGTGGACGCCACGGGGACTCAATTCAGGAAGCTGAAGACTCATCAATGCATCAACATGATGTAGAAGCGGACTTACAGCTTGAGCTAAAAATGCATCTAATTCATATCGCCTGAGAATTCGTCTTTCCATAACCATGTATCGGAGAACGCAACACATCATAAGGTACTGTGGTGGTACCATACTGGTGTCAAGAAGAAGAGGAGCCATGTCGTTACCCATACACGACAGAAATGCTCTCATGCGCCGATTTTTGTCTTCAGCTTGTGTGCCATACCTAAAACAGAAAAATTGGAGGTCATGCTTCATCACAAAAAAACATAACCAACTCAAAAATATAGCATGTTTGTAGATGGATTGGAAAATGTTTCCAAAATTTAGGTCTTAACATCAGGATCACAAAAATATTAAGTATTTGGATCGCAACCATCCCTACAATTCTAGGCTAAAAGTAGTATTCCATGAACAACCGATGAAATATATTAAATGAATATACTAATTGTGTATTTCGAATTTATTCCGGGTGTAGTTGCATTTAAGCAGTCATATAGCATGGTTGCATTAATATTGATGGATGTGAACTAGGCCTGCTGATGAGTCCCGATATGAAATCGGACGCAACTCAATATCTACAGAACATTTCTATAAGACGAATGATTGTCAGACATATATCAGATCCTGCCAGCTGCTTCCACGATTAGAAAGCTAACTCCGACTGCGACATTTTTCATATCAAAAACCTACTTGTGTGTGAATATTGAGGATATCTAAGTGCCATCCATACCTGTGACACATTCATTTATCTAAATGTCAGATATGTGTGAACTTACCAAAGTTGCATGCACGAAGGCACAGAAGACTTCCATTCGAAAGGACGAGCTTTAACAGGTTCACATTGAAGACCATTATGCTTACGAACAACCCATTCCTTGATAAATACTTCTTTTACTCCCTGAGGTGACATCTCCGGCGGTGAATCTCCATTTCGTGAGACATTGTTACCACTGTTGCTCTTCCCATTCGTTACAGGAGATGTTGCAGCAGACGAGTCACCAGGACATGGCTTCCGGACATCAAAAAGTACGGCATACACATGCTGCCTGATAGGTCGGAACAAATCAACAGACAATGGAATGTCTTTATTATCTTCATCCTCTAAACCGATAGAAATTTTTACTTCACCCTGAAAAAAAAATCACATTTCATTATAGATGTTGCATTCGTCAGCAGGATTAATGAGGCAATGTGCCTGATTGATTCCGATTTCGGAAATACCGATAAATATAAGTAAAATCGCTTAAAATGTAAAATTTAAGGCCAATTCCTCAGCTCAACCTTTGCCGTCATTTTCTATTATTCAATCTTAAATTTTGTCTGATATTGTTAGTGACATCGATTGATATTAACCGTGTTAAATCGTTTTCAGCTAGACCTGAATTGCTCTATGCAGTTGTTGAAAAATACTTTCGCATGTAGTCATATTTAAAGATTTTAGGAAAAACAAGTAAGTGTGTCACACTTACAAAAAAGGCCTGGGCAATTGTAGACAAATTTCAACTATACTGCCCTGTCATCTTCAGTTGAAAATATATCTTCCTATGTTGCAGCACACTTGCTTGGCGTTCATGAAATTTATGAATTATAGTTGATCTATAATTCATGCGCATGCAAACAGAAGGAGTGTGGCAACTCAGTGAAAGGGGCCATCAGCATGAGCAGGGTTGCTAACACTAGGTCGTCTTACTGGGGTCCACGGATTTCCATGAATCCACTGACAAATGGCACCCTAGTAAATTGAACTAATTAAAGCGATATTATACTGATTTTGTAGAATATTTAAATACCTATGATTTTTAAAACATCGGAGCATCTATCCACTAGTAGGCCTACTAGTAAAAAAACATTTATACTTCCTTTCAGAATCTAGAAACTGTAATTGATTTAAGAGGATAAATTCAGTACCTCGACTAAAACTTGATAAATCCATGGATGCATAATTCCCTTTTGATGTCGTTCTGATGTTTCGCGAATGATCTGATGTGCTACTTGATGAGATGTAAATAGTGTCAGACGACTAGTACATGAGCTGCAATTCGCTCCACTCCCTCCACTAGGGTGTCCGGTCCGTCGCTTCTCCGCGACGCTGCCAGCCTGTCCTTGACCACTACTGGTTGTCTGATTGGTCACGGAAGTGGCACCAGTGGTAGTTACCGAAGGAGTTGCAGTTGGAGGAGCAGCTGTGTCTGGACTAAGTCGAGCTGGGGATCCACCTGATGAGGATGAACTGGATGAAGAGGAAGAATAGTTAAAAGGAAGGAGTAATTGTGATTGCTGTGGTTGCGGCTGTGCCTGTGGTTGGGATTCAGGCTGGGCATCAGGAGGATCAGTAGATTCTGTCTTATCTCCATTGGTAGCTTGTTCGGACTCTTCCATTTCATTTGTAACTGCAGAATCAGTCTCTGGTGAGGAATCCTCCTCTCGACATTTCCCTTCCTCTGGAAAAAAGATTACAAATATTTAAGTCTGTAACGCACATGAATGAATTTCTGCATATTTGTGGAAATTAAGACATACATCAGTCCGCAGATAGTAAGAGTAACACAGGTAACCAGATTTGTCGGTCGAAAATATTCCCGATCACTACTTGATGCAGGTCGCCTCTGAATTTTCAAAATATCAGTGAGATGACAGATAAGGCGATGGCTAGTGTGATGCGTGTTGAAAATAAATCAAGGTTGTAATTACAAATAGTTTCAATGCTAGTGTTTAATGGAGTCTGCAGCTGTGGTCGAACGCGGAAATTTTCCATTTTTCACGTTTTTCTGCTGCATTATTGCAGTAATAAGCTATTTTAGCATCCGCAGAAAAGTTTTTCTTTGTTGCGCTTCCATTCCAGAAACGAGGAGGTTATCGAATGTTAATAACCAAACACGGATACCGGTTGAAAGACTGCGGCATGACGCAAAGTCAATTAGCGTCTTTGATCATAAAGCATCTCCGGATTTGTTTTATTATCAATTGTACACATGCAAGGATTCGATGTACCTGAAACATCATGGCATTTGGGATGAGTAGACTATAAAAACAGCATTCATCTATCTGAAACTCAATTTAAGACACGCATGGTAAAAATCTGACATTTGAGTATGTGATGCAGCGACCTGCATCCGCATTTTCATGCTTTCTGACACTTGTACGTACCATCAATGACATCATCTACTGAATTGACCGCATCTGTTCGTTCACAAGAATCCTCCTTTACTTCGGCCACTGAGTTTTCGCTCGGTTTCTTTGAAGCCACACCATGAGAAGGTGAATCAATAACGATAGATGGGGGAGGTGGACTGCTTAAAGTGTCAGCTGTTATCGGTGCATCTTTGATAGTTTCTAGCGTTTCAGGATGGCCGTTACTAGTTTTGAGTTCAACATCTTCTGCAGGTGTATCCTGAAGAAAGAAAACTTTACGTAAATAATAGTGATGTCTGCATTCATTCTAACCATTCTGACTTCTTGAAAATAAAATTGCTGATTAATGGCTTTGAGTTTGTCACGTAAGCAATAATTCCCTATGCACATTAAGACAAATATGAAAAGAAAGCTATTGATAGTAATAGTTACATCCATTACTTAGGACCATCAAATAAAAAAAACAAAATTGGATTAATCAATCGTAGAGAAATTATCCTCATCAGAACAACAGTCTGATCTATAGTCGATCGACACTATTGGGAAGAGGAAAGCTGCCATTACCAAGTAAGATGAACTTGACGAAAGAATTTGAAACACGGTTGGAAATGCGATCTCCTGCTCTTTGTAGTGGGATGCCGGCTTTCCGCTGCTCCATCGGTGAGCAAAAAATATCGTGTGAAAATGTGTCAAAAACGTGAAAATCATGCAGAAGAAATTAAGTTTATAAGCGGAAGAGAGTCGCAATTTTAATTTTGAGATTCTGGTGTATTAGCTGAAATGACGTAGATACTGAGAATATAGGGTCGAAATCTAGGTAGCGGCATGAGATAGGCTGATGACGCAGGTCCTTTTTGGAGTAGTTCCACTTTCAAATAACAAATAACATGTGCCTAACCGGTTTAAAATGAGTTCGTCCAATGCGGCCACATATTTTTTTAGTCTTTTGTCTTTCGGATAGCTGCAGGAGGTAGGAAATTTAGGATAGTCTTTTTTATGCACTTACATAGACAGCATTGTACCATTTTGGTGATTTTATGTGTTTAGAGAACATAAGCAAGTGGCCTGTTCATTTCCTCCCTGTCAGATTGTCTTACTCATTGCCGATTAGTAACGAAACAGATCTTTGGCAGGAGTGACGTCATCACCTCTTTTAAAGTTGATGATTGCAGTTAACTGAGACTACATTCGTGCGTTTATACAATGAAGCAGCCATTCAGACAAGGATGAAAATTAGACCGAATCACACCTTTAAAATTGCATAAAAGCATCGAGTTCCACCGACTAGTCATAATATTGTGTGAAGCATTATAATGCTATAAGTGCGAAGAATCTTCAATAGACTGAAATTCCAATTAGAAATGGAATTATTATTATTATTTTATGCTATGTGAAACAACATGATAAACGATCAAGATGCGCATTCAGTTCTGGGAAATTCCATGAATAACGCACGGACGTTCTGCTACATATTCGTCATTTCTCATCATGAAGCAATGCGACTTTATGCATGAAAATTGCACCATGCCATGCCGCGATATTCTGAAATATGAACACTTTATAGTTATTTATAGTCCCTCTAGCGTCGAAAGAGGGGCTACTATTAAATAACTATAAAGTGTTCATATTTCAGAATAACGCGGCATGGCATGGTGCGATTTTCATGGATAAAGTCGCATTGCTTCATGATGAGACAAGACGAACATGTGTCAGAGAACGTTCTTCGTTATTTATGGAATTGCCCTACAGATGCTTCCTATAGGCTTTTTTTCAAGACGATCTTGAGTTCAAGTTGAAATACATTGTAATTATATCAAACCAAAAAATAAATCAGATCAATTTACCCGAATTACATTGCGCCACAAATAAATAAAAACATTTCATCGAAATAATTTTGCTTCCATATATAGTTGAATCATCTTGACATGTAAGCCTATGTGGTGTGTGGAGAAACGAAGGGACAGCGAGGCAGAGAACGCGAAACCTGGTGGTGGAATGAAGCGGTTCAGCGTGCAATCAAAGAGAAGAAGGAAGCATACAAAGTCTGGCAGAGATTTGGGAATGAGACTGACCGTCATGCATATTACAGTAAGAAAAGAGAGGCCAGAAGGTGTGTCGCAATTTCGAAGAAGAACGCATGGTTCAGGTGGAGTGAAGGATTAACAACAAGAGAAGGGCGTAACAGGATGTTCCGAGTTGCGGCGCAGATGAAGAAAGATCGTGCAAACATACAGGGAACACGGTATGTCAAGGACGAAAGTGGTGCTATAAAGGTGAAAGGTACGGAGGTTAGAGAGACATGGAGAAGGTACTTTGATGGCATATCGAACGAAGGCAATGACATCACTCTGCATGACATCCCCCCAGCTGATGGCCCAATCGCTGACTTCACGCTGGAGGAGGTGAAGGAAGCAGTGATCAGCATGAAGAATGGCAAAGCACCGGGTCCTTCTAACGTAAACGCCGAGATGCTTAAGTTGGCTGGTGAACCTGCAGTTGAGGCATTGCATGCCATTTTCCAGCACATTGCGCTCACCGGAGAATGTCCGAAGAAGTGGAGCAACAGCTTTACGGTCGCACTGTTTAAAGGGAAAGGAGATCCTCTGAGCTGTCACTCGTATCGGGGACTGCGACTACTGGAGCATGGAATGAATTGATCTTTGATAAAGTCCTAGAAAAGAGATTGAGAAGTTTGGTCAGCATTGGATAACAGCAGTTTGCATACAGCCGAGGAAAAACGTGTACGGATGCAATCTTCATCATCAGAAGACTTCAGGAGAGATACATGGAAAAGAAAAAGAAATTGTTTCATATCTTCGTCGACCTCCAAAAAGCTTTTGATCACGTCTCACGAGTTGTCATCAGATGGGCACTCCGACGACAGAAAGTGCCAGAACACCTGATAAACCTCGTCATGTCCTTGTACGTAGACACAACATCGAAAGTGTGTGTTGCAGGCGGAATGTCAGAAGATTTCGGCATAGGTGTTGGTGTTCATCAAGGATCTGCCCTCAGCCCCCTTCTCTTCATTCTCGTAATGGAAGAAGCTACGAAAGATCGCAGAAAGGGAGGATTGATGGAGATGTTGTACGCAGATGACCTGGTCCTTACAGGCGGGAGCAAGGAAGAAGTGGAAGAAATGTTCAAGAAATGGAAGGAGGACATGGAAAGCAAAGGTTTGAAAGTGAATATCCAAAAGACGAAGATGTTGATCAGTGGCAGCGAAGAATCTTCTCCTCTTCAATCAAGAAGGTTTCCTTGTGGTGTATGCGGTCGCGGCGTAGGTGTCAACTCTATTCTCTGCCAAAGCTGTGATAAGTGGTGTCACAAACGCTGCAGTGGACTGAATTCTCTCACAGGCGTCACAAACTTCCAGTGTTCGATGTGTGTAAACAACGCAAGCAGTACCGACGAAGATGAAAGATGTGTGATAGACGGTGTGGAGATCGACGTAGTGAAAGAGTTTTGTTATCTCGGGGATGTGTTGAGCTGCAAAGGAGGATCAGAGCGAGCGGTGCGAGCGAGAATTGCGTCTGCATGGCGCAAATGGAAAGATCTGGCAAGTCTCCTCAGGAACCGACACGTACCACTCAAATGCCGCGGACACGTGTATGGCGCATGCATCAGACCCGTGCTGCTCTATGGTGCCGAATCATGGGCTCTCACACAACACCTGGCCCAACAACTGCGTTCGTTCGACAGACGGATGCTGCGGTACATGACCGGTGTCTCACTCTCCGATCGAGTTGATAGCGCTGAAGTAGCAGGCAGGTGCGGCCTCAAACAGCTGGAGGTCGTACTCAGAGAACGCAGGTTGAGGTGGTTCGGGCACGTGAAACGGAGGACAGAGGAGGAGCCGATTCATCGCGTGCTCAACGTGGCTGTCGAAGGTCCCAGGCCATGTGGCCGACCAAGAAGATCATGGCTGCAGTCCATCCAGGAAGACATGAAGGAGCTGAGGCTGACAGTGGAAGACACACAGGACCGCGCCCGTTGGAGAAGTCTTATCACGTCCAACCCTCACCAAGGAGGAAAAGCAGACGTTAAAAGGAGAAAGTAAAAAAAGTAAGTATGTAAGCCTATGTGGATACGTCAGTTCTCTCGTGAACTACAAGTGACACAAAGATGCGCACACTGAGACACTGCATAACTTCTACATTTTCTGATTAAAAAGAACTCGATTGAATCATGCGATTTTCGATGTCGACGTTGCAACACCTTATCATATCCCTATGAGCAAATCTGCAACGAAATCATTCAAAATTTTACCTCCTTGACGTCTAACTTGGATGGCGACGAAGCACTTTCACTGGAATCTTCTGAAGTATGAGGATAGCTACCCGGCAGCCGCTGGTGAAAATTGCCTTTTAGCTTCGACCTGAATCGATCAAATCCCTCCTGAGTTCCATTTGCGTAGTATTGATAACTGTCTTTTAACTTCCTCATGAGACTTTCTTTCACTTGAACAGGACGATTTCTAAAAAAAGCAATTTGAAAGGCGATTGACAAATCTCGAAATTTTTTCACAACATTGTAATTAAAAAATAATCATTATTCGCAGTCACACGGTGCAGTCTAAGGATGATCTGTCTGGAGTCGTGCGGCCATTTTCCTGACGATTATCGTTTAGAAAGTCATAAGAACTCGATGACTAAAAAGCAACTTAAATGTAGGCTACACCTGTTCTTCCCCAAATTTCTCTGGAAAATTATTAAAAGAAAGCGTCATCAACATATTCCATGTTAAAATAGATCATTCTTTATCGTAGCAAAATGCTAGACCAATAATACAAATCCACTCAGTCATCGGAAAGAAAACGGTGAATGATTCAAAATCTTGGAGTTTCGAGCACCGTTTTCTTAAATCAAGGCTTAAGGGAAGCGGATGAGGTTAGCCTATACACTAGACGATCAAAGGCAAAGAAGCAAAGAAGAATGGTGATTATATAGGGGTAAAAATGTAATGAAGGGCATTGAAAATCGATAAATCTCATAACTGTATTACTATGAGCTATACTGAAATTAAGAAAGTGACTTGCAAAAATTATTGAAGTGAAGAGACAGACAGATATGGAACACAGAGGCATAATGAATAAAAACTAAATGTTAAAAATGACGAAAATGCTAAAAGCCAAGATAACTTGATAAAATTAGACAATTAGCCTCCATGTAGCCCATGGTAGCTGGGAATAACTTATACAGCTGTCTGAAGTGAGTGACTATGGTCAGACCCGGATAATATCGCAACTTAAAAAAGGGAATCAATGAAACCTGAAATATTCCGCCATTAGGTTTCCCCAGAAATAAAATCTTCTCTTAAATTAATGCGACTTTCGACATAAAAATAGTCTCGTGATTGATTCTTTGTTTTTGTTATCATAATTGAGCTTGATGACAGCGACAAATAAGTGACGACACTTATTGACAAATGATGCATTACATTAACATTCACTGTTTTTAATAACATGCAGCAGAGTGCCACTATAAAGACTCTTGGGCGACATCGAAGACTACCTTTATAGGATACTTAGGAATTTTCCCTTCAGGAATACAAATATAATCGAAAATAAAAATAACAAAAATAATCGATAACTTACATTGCACGATTTTAGTTCGTTAATTATCACACCCGAAAATACGCTCAGAAGAATATAGATACTTAAATATCCGGTTTACGGTTGTTTTGAAACCTGCTGATTAATATTAACTCAAAACCCTCAAAAGCTCAAAGTTGTCCATGAAAGCAATCTACACGCAAAAAACGCGAAAATATTTATTATCTTCACACAAATTTTACAAAATATTTTACTTTGCCGCACAAAAACAAATAATATGCATATAATTCATTATTTCGTTGTTTGGGCATTTGGAAAGACCATATTTTGGAAATCAAATGCTTCACTGATTTCAAATCCTAATTTTACGAACTGTTGATGTTAAAAACATACAAAAGGTATTTTATACACGTGGGTGTATCTTTGAGATACTATCTCATAGCGTTCATTTCATGCTCTGCGTGCAGTCTCTTATGTCATCATATAACAACTTATTGTGTTACTTATTGTTAGCATATTCGATTGGTTCCATTCTGCTTTGCTGCTAATAACGTTTCATGTCTATTGTATACCATTTTTGATGCTGACTAATTCAGCTTGATGTCCCATTCCGTTGTTTGCCAAATTCATTGAGAATTCTTGTTCTGTGTTGCTATGTTCTACACAATTGATGTATACTATTTCTTTCCTTTGAATTGTTTCAAATGCTCATCTCTGATTTTTGCACTTCTTGTGCTTCTCCAAATGTAAACCTCTTTGCATTCCTTGCATTAAAATTCGTATATTATTTCTTGCATGTCACATTTTCCCGTTCGGCTTCCATACTAAACACTTATCTGTACATTCCTTTTCTTAAAAGGATTGGATTTTTGTAATTATCGATTAGAAGGTTTCTTTGCAGTTTCTATAACATTCAGTTTGAATCCACTTTTCATTTTCCAAATCTTTCCTCAATATTGAGTTAGAGGTTGATTGCATAAATTACACAATTTCATAATTTTCTTTCTCGACATTGAAAATACTGCTCCTTACGATTAATTGTCTTTAATTTAACGATAAAGTAATCCTAGTTACAATTTCAAACAGCATTAATAAAAGTAGAGGCCCACACGTACTGCTACTGGGACAGTAGAAGAACATACCTGAAAATCAAATTTCCTATTGAGTCGACCAAATCTGTACTCTCAAGTTTTCTCACAAATGAAAGCACTTCCTCAATCACAAGTTCAATCAAAATCTGCAACAAAATACAATTTTAGGTTAACACCAAATACAGCACAATAACTAATGTACTTAGTGCGTATGCGAGTATTACTGTCACATGTTTCAAAACAATATTTTCAGTATATTTCGATTATCATAAACATTCAGATTGATAATGACTAATTGTTCTAATTGATTGTTTATCAATTAAATATGATGAACACGCGCCTCTAAATCAAGACAACTCAACCACAAAAACATAATTTAGATATAACGATGAGCAGTTAGCCTGCATGAAAACTTGCAAACTTGACAGTGTCACCATTTGAGCTAGAATCAATGTGCAATAGCATTTTAGGTTGTAGAACAAACTTAGCGATTGCTTCAACTTCATACGTACATTTGTTGAGTCGATATCCAAAAGTGAAGTGTAAAAATCTTTCAAATCTTCTTCTGTGAGGATATGATTTCCTGAAAGAAATGATCAAGTTAGAAAAACTTACATATCTTGGTTTTGGTTTCCTAACTTGCTGAAAACTGTAAAAGCAATGCTTTCGAAATTGAGCTACTTAAAGTAAGACACAGACCAGATCCAAAACGGACATCAAAACTGATGCACGCATTTAATCCAGTCAGAAATTGATCATTCTTCTATGAAAACGACAGTTCATCTGTGAAATGTTTTATTTTTAAAAAATCATCTGAGGATGGTTGCGGATCGCAACCGTCGGGACGCTATTATCGACCTCAAGAAGGCGCAGGACGCCGAAGGCCCGTCGTGATTTTTAGAATAAATTTTCAACGAAGAGATCGAAAATTTTCTGTTTACCCGGGAGTGTTCAGTCAAAATGACTTCCATTGGAATACCATACGTGCAGTATCCCCGATATTGATCAATTACCTGACCTGATAAATTCTACCTAGCAGATCTGTCAACAGCAAGTCTAACAACTAAGCGAGAACAGCATGCTTTTAAAGTCACCAGATCTCTGCAATGACAAAATGGCTTTCCACTTTTGGTCAAAATCAAATTAAGAACGCTGGGTTGTCTTTTATATATCCGCATCTTATGAGCTGGAAAGTAGCGTCGGCTGATATTTCAGTTTGGCTATCAGTCATTGGAGTATTTGGCCATCATATGTAATTTTAATTGGAGTTCACTCGACCTTCGTGCATGAAATTGGCTAATATTAAGGCTATCGCAAAGGTACTTAGTCCGGATGGAGCTCAAGATTACAGACCAATATCTTTATTACCTATTTCGTCAAAGGTACTTAAGAGGATTGCTGCCAGCAAGTGGTTGCTGCCTAATGTTAAAGACAAAATATCTAATCAATTCGCATATCTCCCTGGCCCAGGGAAAGGAACCAATAGTGCCTTTACTTTGATGGGAAAATATTACAAAATTTGGATTCTTCATCAGGTGCTGTCCGAATAATAACCATAGATCCATCGAAAGCGTCTGATAAACTAACGACGAAAACTATTTTGGATGCCTGTGTTCGGTTTGAAATACCGACACAAGCTTTTCGGTGGATATCCAACTATCTTAGCAATCGATTTCAACGCGTGTGTATTGGAGCGCCACAGGAAAGTGTGGTTGGCCCTATCTTGTTTTGCATGCCCACAAACACTCTCAGTCCCGCATGTTCAAATTCCATAATGATTAAGTATGCGGATGATATAACTTTGCTCCATTTTCTAAGAAAGTCTGAAGATGATCAAGTTTCTCTTGCATGGGAAAATATTGTGAATTGGGCTTCTTGCATTGAGCTAAGTATAAATTATGATGAATGTTGCGTTATGAACATTGTCACAAGTAAAAGTATCTCCTTTAAGTATGTCCATTTGTCAAACAACGTGTTGTTCCGCAATGTATCTTTTGTTAAGATACTTGGTTGTATTATTTCATGTGACATGAAATAGAATTCCTATATTGACTTCTTGATGAAGAAGGCTTTTTAACAAATATATTTGATTTTGAATTTACGAAGAGCTGACTGTGATTCAACTTTAATTTTTTCAGCACCGTGTGCATTTATCCGTTCTGTTATCACATATGCGTATCCAGTCTACTGCAACATCCTTCTACACCTGAAAAATAAGCTTCTACGGTTGGAAAACAGAATCTTGCGAATCATTGACGATCCTGAACTTGAATTCAAGTCTCTTTTTGATGTCTATGATCAAATGTGCAATAAGTTATTTGAACATATATTGTCGTGCCATGATCATCCCCTGAGGGATCTTTTTGACGAGCGCGTCTATCAGACATGTAACGTTAGCCCTCTGAAAAGAAAGCGAATTCGTACGCAACATCTTGCTAATAGTTTTATTAGATTCTGTCCTTAGTGCTATCAATTGTCGTTTACTTTTATTTTAAGCTTACAATTAGTTTTATTGTATATATTTTCCTAATTTAATTGTGAATTGACGTGATCGATCTGTTTTGTGAATGTGTTCACCGACCTGTGAAACAAATATATGGCTTCATTCATTCATGACTTAAGTCCACTTAATGAAATGACAAAACGACTGAAGTGACGTAATTTTTTATCATTTCTATTATTTTGCGACTATCTGAATATCATGTAAAACTAATTTTGAAAGTAGATGATGAAAATTGAAAATATAAGCTCATCGAAGTATAGCTTAATCATCTAGAAGAATGTGATCTATGAATTTTTACTCGGTACGGCAACAATCTTGCAAAAGGGCCATGTTATATGCTTATCAAAATTACAAAGATGCTAGCTAGGTAAGATATGCACGATTATAGATCCGAAGTGCCGAAGAAACGGGAAACAGAGGAACAAGTCCTTAGAATTGGCTCGAAAAAAACAGAAGAAGACCGATTCCAACATCTTCGATAATGATAAAAGGATATATAATTCGGCAGTAAATGGGGAACCAGGAAAGTTTGAGTAATGTCGGCATATTTGAGGGAAGCTGAGAGGGAGAATTGGAAGCTGTACTTCATAAGCATACAATCTTATCAGAAGAGGCATAGGATGTTCAACTAAAAGTACTGCATAAGCGATAAGTGAACCCATTCTGCCAGTCTTTATCGGTAGCCTAATACAGAAAAAACCGGACTACACATAATACTAAGGAGAATTGAGATAATCGAAAGCGGCAATGAGCCAAAGAAAAAAATCTTTCGATGGATCACCTCAGGAGTGCCATGAATGCTGAAGAACACATATGATGCTTATTGGTGCAGAAATGCAAGTCATGGGGGTTCCTTAACCACCATTGATACTGATGGCTAATTTTAGCTTCGAACCGAAGCAGCGATTGGAAGCAATCATCAGCGAATAATTATTAATCACTCTTCATCACAGACAGACTCAACCGAAATTCAACATCAGAATTCTACTGATTATGACAACTGACACAAACAATACGCATTCTCTTCTAGAATATTAAACGAATAACAATGAAGATTTAATGGAAGTAAATGGGCCTTCCATTGAGTATGAAAAAAGGGAACTTCGTACAAGACGATTTCATGAAAAGTATCATGACCGTTCCTCGCAGCACCTTAACCTGTGAAGCTGCCCGAGATTTTAACTGGATAATCAGTTGCCTCTTGCAGTTACAAAATATTAGAAAGATTGCCTGACTAGTCAGGGTATACTAATTTTGGAACTGGAAGGAGTCAAGTATTTCTACTATTTTAATCACTTTCGTATCAACATTTGCAAAATTTTTCAATTGCCATCCAGTAATCAGCCTCAGGTACAGAAGACTAGGGTTAGTAATTTTGAAGTATGGGGAAATTGAAAATTATATTTACAATGAGATGCTATGATATAATGATTCACAATGATGTAATATGACACAAAGTAGGCCTATTGAAGCCTATACTCCACATGCTTCCACTATGCGGTAAGTCGCGATTGATTTTCCGGTAATTTTTCAGGCGCATGGATTGTAGATGCTGCTAGGCTAGTTCCTGTGACATAAGAGAAATTCGTTTTATGACTTTCCCTATAACAGTAGCGTCAAAAACCCAGTTGGCCAGACTATTTTCGACAAGGACCTTATTTAGTCGAGTGGGATACTAATGAAAAGCGTCGGAGGAATGTAGACACAGATCAGGTAACTGCATCAGTGATCACGCGGATGGATCATTTACAGCAGAGCACATTGAACGGAGTGACTCATTCGCTGGCATGATGAGACAGAGACATCTCAAACGCATCCTAAACAAACTACTTTTTAGAATGTGAAAATTGTTCTGATAATCCCATGCATTATTATATGAGTATATGACCTTAGTGAACAGGTTTTGACGTGTCTGCCCGATAATTGGTTTATGACTGATGCTCAATGTCTTTTTCTATTGAACCTTTTCTCCCCGTTAGTCTCGTGCAGATAACAAGGGATTTTGTTATTGGGCAATATGTAGCTATTTTTCATAATTTATACGGGATTTCTTTATTTTATCCACACCTACTCATCTTTGTGTCAATTTTAATCAAATTAGTGCTAATTTTAGTCAAATTAGCTCAGAATTGTCAGTTTTACAAAATGAGCTGGTGTTGAGAGCGATTTGAAATACTTCCATTTTATAGCTCACCTCTACATGTATTATAATTTGCGTGGATAACTGCTAGGTGTGCGGCGCAAAATACAAATTGGCTGCTGTTCTCGTCTTTAATTCAAGTAGCAAATCGAGAAAATGTGGCGGTCGAAAAACTGGAAATAAAATATTTGGAGACGGGTCACACATTTATGATCGCTGATGCCGATCATGGGACTGCTGGATGACAATTGCATCAACAGCTATGACATCACCGATTTCCAAAATGCCGTTTCTAGCAATCGAGTAGAAGTAAAATGCATGAAAATCTCAGATTTCTTTGAACTTAAGGATCGCATTTCACAACACCAATTGCGCAAGCTAGGAAGTGATCGACCGTTATTGTCCAACATCGTGAGTGCAATGTTTCAAAAGAACATAAATGCGATGTTTTTCCGCTTTAGTTATCAAATGGATTACCAGCGATTCGATGGACTTATCAAGAACAATGTGGAAATATGTGAAGATATAAAATGAAGACGGTATCTGAGTGGAATTGCTGCTAAAAATAAGATGGAGATAACAAGAAAGCTTCTGCCACACATGCCAACTTATCGCCGTTGTGAATGGGTAAATATACTCGAATCGGTCAACAGTGTAGATTTGCTCACTAGTATGCAGTAGAACCTCGCCTTACTTCTGCAGCATTGTGTAAAACTCACTGTAAGTGGTTACATATTGGAGTACATGTTTATCAATATGCATACAAGTGTAAAGCTTTGATTTTCGTTTAATCTGATCTCTTGGAAACGAAAATTGAGATTCATCATTGATCTCCATCAGTCTTCTTCAGTATTTGATGGTAAATACAAATACATGTGGTTCATTATTAAAAGTATATAATTACAATGAAATCAATATTTGCGTATGTCTCAATGAGATATTTATAATTTTATCATTCTGTCATTGTAGTTGGCATCACAATGTGTCATGGCATAACTTCAGCTTACAATGACAGTGTAAGTTTCTCGCTGCTGTTACAAGCCAACATATCTTTAAACATGTAACAATATTTGTTACCTATGTGGGTCATACTCGTACATATCAAATTTGCAGATATCATTTGCCAATATTTTCGAAATCAGGGACCAAAACCGTTTTTTGCCTCTCCTGAAAAATTGACTTTAGTAGACTTAAGCCATTTTGTCATTGCACGGTAGTAGAGATTGCATACAGTAGAGATTCTCTACTCGTATTAACGCATTCCTTCGCTGCAAAAATACTGATTGTTTCATATTACTCACTCAGGAATCCCGGAGAATTACCGGGAAATCGAAATCCCTACCTGACCTCAGTCTAAATGAAGCTTTAATTTCACTAATTCCACAAGGGAGGGGGTGGACGATACTGACATAGTCAGACTTTTGATGGAGAGATAAGATAGTTGCAGTTCGGATGATCTTCTTACCTATTTCCAATGACATTACATGGCTTGTCATAGAAAAAAGATATAAAATGCAAAATTGCATATAGCAAAGCAATTAATGTCACAGATTTAATGTTGCAACGATTAAATAGCATATGATAAACGTCAACTTGCCACAACAATAAAATCAGTGTAGTAGAAATATAACAGTATTTAAAACAATTATGCATGAATTCATTATTCATTCGCCACTTAGACAAGGTGTTGTGCGGTCGTCTTCCCGCGCAGCTCCTCTCTGCAGCTTGCTTTCAGCTTTGTTGCTTCTGCTATCTATACTTAACCACCATCGTGTTAGTTTCTCCGCCTCAACCTCAAGACCACCTCGTGTTATTGATTAAGAATCTCAGCTTCTTGCTATAGATTTACTTTATTAATTTACATTAAGTGCTTTCTCGCAATTTCCATTTCTCAGGTCATGATCAGACATACCAGTTGCTTAGTCATCAATAACTCATCGTTACAACTGCTTATGAATCCCTCTCTCGCCCTGTGCATAATGGATGCATCGCTTCCCGCGAGAAAATAAGTGGGTATGAATCATAGTATGATTTTACTATGAATTTTTCATACGTATGAAATTTCAAAATTTTCATACGGATATCATACTAAAAAATGAGTATGAATTTTTCATAGTATGATTTTCATATGATTTTTTCATATGATGTTTTTACTATAAAAATGATATGATTTTCTAATATGTATGAAATGTTCAATTTTCATACGAAAATCATACTAAAAAATGAGTATGAATTTTTCATAGTATGATTTTCCTATGATTTTTTCATACTATGTTTTTACCATAAAAATGATATGATTTTCTAATATGTATGAAATGTCCAATTTTCATACGGAAATCATACTATAAGAATGAGTATGAATTTTTCATAGTATGATTTTCCTATGATTTTTTCATACTATGTTTTTACCATAAAAATGATATGATTTTCTAATATGTATGAAATGTCCAATTTTCATACGGAAATCATACTATAAGAATGAGTATGAATTTTTCATAGTATGATTTTCATATGATTTTTTCATACTATGTTTTTACTATAAAAATGATATGATTTTCTAATATGTTTGAAATGCCCAATTTCAATACCAATATCATACTATAACTTAAGTTTATATATAATAACATACCCCAAAAAACGTAGCCTATATGCGTTTTCCACTCTCATTAAGATTCATAATTCGTAATATTTCTAATGATTCTTGGCACGAGATTTCAATCATACGAACCACCTTAGTGTGAAATTTATGTAGGGGTAAATCATGCCTGTGAAATTCATTGTTTGGCCTTTGGGTGGTAGACATGCCAATTATTCAGAAAACCTATGACTTTGGATGGAGATATGAACTTCGGGTAGGCAACTTACTTACATGATTACTTGATGACCGAATCTCAGCTTTCTGCTTTTCGCGATTCTTGTTCTAGTTATTCGTACATACTTAACATACTTAACTCCTACGCAAAGCTGGATATGATTGTTTCGAAGTGAAATTTACAGATGATTTTATTTTATTCTGGCTACTGTATTTTTGACGGTAGAGCGGTTGAATATCTTTACTATTCGCTGACTTTTGCAGGTGAATCAATCAGCTTGCAGGTTAGTGAATATGAACCGTTATATTTATTATGTTAAGTTACTAAATGACGTTCTCAGTCAAATGTTTGGACGAGATTGACCAGATGTCCAAACATCCACAGTCGACATTCAAAGCAATTCGTAAAGCCATTAAGGACATATTCCCCGTGGAGGAGTTATGTACGCAGACTCCAGAAGGTCAAGGAAGAGAAAACCGCGATCGAATGGATGATGCTAAACTTAAGGCCGTTCGAGGTAGGCTACTTGTGCTTTACATAAATAATGTATAAAGTCGATTTTAAAATTCAATCGAATCTATTTCTATAAAATTTTTAAACATTTTGAAAATTCAATTATGAAAATTTGAAATATGGTTTTCATAGGAAATTCATAGAATATAGGCCCTGCAGCTTTCAATTCTTGTCATGATACTATAATACCTCGAAAATGCAACTTTTACATTTCTTCACTTCAGAACTTGTCACATACGTTCTACATACAACCTGCACAAGAGCAACTGTCAACAAGGTGGCGCGGCAGATCAACCAGGAATGCCGGACCAAGCGGAAGATAAAAGGGCACCAAAGACCATCATCCAACGAGATGACCAACAGGAATGAGTTGTTGACATTGTTCGAAGATCGTTAGCGGATAATGGAATTGACATTTATTCCATAATTTCATTTTTAACTGAAGCTGCAGAAATAATAATGATAATGACCCATGGACCATGGTCTACGTAATTGAATGGTTGTTGATTCGTAAATAGAAATACTGCTAGATAATGTTACAACGCGAAGCTTTCTTCTTTTATCGAAACATATTCAGGACAGTCGTGTTCCCAATCTGAGGACTACCAAATATCTCACCACAAGTATATTAAGATTTTATGTAAATACAAGAAAATCTTTGCATGTCTATCTGCGGCGAAAAGATACCCACAAGAAGGAAAATCACAAATCACATAAGTGAAATGCTTGGAAAAGATAAGTTGCTTATTTTTAAGTATGAGATTTCATTGTTTTGAAATAATCCATGAAAATGCGTTAATTATACTTAGGCTTATGTACGCATAATTATTTGAATAGGGGCTAAATATTGTGAAGGTTATGGCTACAACCTTCAACTTTGTCATTAAACAATAAAGGGAATGTTCGAACATCAATATTTCATTAAAGAACCCCCCTGCCGTAAGATAAATTACAGTATGTAAGGATCATACTAAGATCATAGTGTTGTGAAATCATACTATGTTTTTCGTATGAAAATATCATACTATGATTATACTGTTATTAATTCATACTATGTTCTGTGTATGAAAATATCATACTATGATTTGTGTGCAAAAAAGGTTTCACTTTCATACGTATGATCATAGTATGAATCATACGTGTGAAACATACGTATGAATCATATGTATGATCATACCCACTTATTTTCTCGCGGGTTGCCGTCTATTAGACCTTTATCTCATCACACAATTTTTTGATCGATTCGCTTGGCAGTGTGCAGTGTGTTTCCCCTGCATCAATCCAACGACTTCTTGTGACCATTCGCCTGCAACGCGCTTCATTGTTTTGTAGCTGCACTCACCAAATTACATTTGTATTGTGAGTCAAGAAATAAAGACTATTATTATTTTTATGAAATGATTACACTTTGGATAAGATATCAATGAATCTGCATAATTCAGAATCAAACAGAAATTCTAGCTAAACTGCGAACTTAAAGGGCACCAACAAATAAGTTAGCTTCCTTACCCAAAAGAGCAGCGAAAAGACAAAATCGATTTGGATTTAAGTCCAAACATCGCGCCATCTTGTCAACATTTATTCGCAAGACTTCGATCCTACCACTGAATTTCAGCTTCATACTCCCCGCTGAGTACAGACTGGGAGGTTGAAATATCATGTAGGCAGCAGAATCCGCAAGAATTCCATGATAACGATTTTCGCGACAATAATCGATTACCTAAAAGACACAAAATTTATATTTATCTTAATATGATGGTGTATGTGTATCTAAAAAATTAAGTTCAATGTTCATGGATTTATGAAAAACTGGACATTTCTTAACGGAATCTGATTTGACAAATAAGGATAATGCATCAAGGTAAACTTTTTTAAAACCGATGAGCTATTGAGGATCATCATTGATCACGCAAAAGTATTCATATTTAAAAGAAAATTCAAATCTCATTAATGGATGCTAGATTCATATTGAAAACATAACCGATTTGCTTCGTCACGCAAGTCACTCTGAACATGAGCGATGCCCTTGATTCTGTCCTACGCAACGAACCCGATAGAATTTGATTGCATTCTTGTTGGTTTTCACTTCCGTCGGATGGATGAAAGATCTGGAATTCCGCTTGGGAAACACCAAAACTGCGATCCTCTGTTGAAACTCAATAACCAAAAAAACTAGCACATCAACCGTATTTAGCAAGAAATATCCTACACATCGCAGGTTAATAGATTACTCTGTAATTAACCAATATTCATTCAAACATATTGACAAACCTGACTATCATATAAAAGGCGAAGCTTCTTATGAACAATGTTAAGTTTGAATTTTTCAGTAAAGCTGTGTAACAATTTAAGAGCACATTGTTCTCTTTCTGAATTTCGAGTTTTCGACGTTTGTCTTGCAGTTGCGCTAGATGAGATGAATTTAGGCATTTGTCAATGATATTTGATCAAACTTGAATGCTTCCTCGGTGCTTCCTGCTGGTTATGGATACTCATGTGACATCTACGATGACGACAAGTTTGAACCTGATGATGGTCTTGGATATAAGGTCGCAATATATAGTTAATCATTTTACTTACTATCACCGTAATTGGCTTTTCCAAAACTTTAATTAAAATTATGTCGAACCAAGGAATATTCACTCAAACGCCTGGAAGTTTATTGGAAATCAACCAATATGTCATGAAAAGAAATCTTGAAGTTTTCCACGACAAAGCATGCTCATACCAAAGTTACCGAAAAAATCACGGCTCCATCAGTTCAGTAACGATCCGATTCCAACTTGACTAACATCGCTAGCAAGAGCAGATCTGAGACAGTGCTTGTGTGAAAGGATTTTGCTCTGGTTTCGGAATGGGCTTAGTCTCACAGATCCTACTCTCCTGAATAATGAAAAAGCTCATCTATGTGATTGTTTAGCTAAAACAAGATGCACCAAACCTCGGCTATAATATGAGAACGAAAGAAATGAAATCAATTATGGAGAACGTCTATGATTTGGAAAAAAAGATTAATTGGATTTTAAAAATGATTTGGAGAAAAAGAGAAAAAGCCAGAATATGAAAATGATTTCAAACATACCCGTAGTCAAAAAGACGAGGACACACGAATTTCAAGTTTAGGAAGCAAGAGTGTAAATCGGGCTTTGTTTAATAAAATCATTGAAGCCAGCGAGTGGACTTCATAGCAACTTGACTCCTTTGACCTTGACTACCTGTACTGCTCACGCATCGCGAGCGCTAGTGTTCGCGTGTGTGAGTGAAACTGATGTTTTAAATCATTCTTTGTTAGACGAATGTGTATTCAACGAGCGCATTCACTGAAGTTAATGATGCCACAACTTTCTGCGTTTGACAAAGGTCGTCTTGTTGCATTTTTGGAAGCTGAAAAGACAATTATTTGGACTGCTAACAAGATGAATGTCTCGAAAGTCATAGTACAGCGTTAGTGGAACCGCTACCGAAAGGAAGAAAATGTGGTACGCAGAAAAGGACGCGAACGATCAAAGCTAACGACAGGGTCTGAAGACAGATATTTTTGTGTCCTCGTAAAGAGGAACTGGTTCATACCAGTCACACGTATCTACTTATCCTGGGTACATGCACGTAACGTTCGGATGTCCGCTAGAAGTGCCAGACGTCGTGCTTCAATCACAGGACTCAAAGCAGCTTGTCCACTTGCCCCGATAATTCTCTCCCCCAGTACAAGGCTAATCGGAAGAGGTCGCGTATGAAGTATCTTCAGCGGAGAGTTCATTGGGACAGCTGAAAGTTGATTTTCCTTGGATTTTGCCGACGGCCGTGTTCGCGTTCGTCGTTTACGTATGGAACGTCATTTCGATTACTGTAGGCCAATACGTGAACATGACAGATGTGGAGGCAGCTCAGTGATGATGTGGGGAGGAATTTGGAGCAACGGAAGAATGCAAGCAATAATTCTTAACGGAGCTGTGACAGGTGAGAGGTCTAAAACTGAAATCGTTATTCCTATGATTCTAACGTATGAACTCATTCCAACAGGATAACGCAGTGACTGATGTTGCGCGTGTGGTCACCGAGGAATTGAGACAATCAAACGTGGAAACTCTCTTGTGGCCTTACAGAAGCCCAGATGTTTCTCCTACAGAGCATATGCGAGATGTTAACGGTCACAACATTTGCCAGGATGAGAATGGAGCTTCCAGTAACCTCGAAATGCTTGGAAACCGCGTCATAAGAGATAGAAAGCTGTTCCACAGACAGCAACAGCAACTCTTATCGCCAGTGTTCTAAACGACTGAGGAAGTGTGGAAAATCGAGATGGTCATGCTATGCAGACCTATTATTAACTAACATTTTACTTTTGAAATTGTCGTTTTTGAAAATAGAGTAGACCGTTAAATCTTGAGTTCTTTAGAGAATCATGTCCTAGTTCTTTTTAGGCTACGGGTATATGACAAATGTTAGTGACATGTTTTGTATTCATGACAAAATGCACACCGATATATCAACTGATTTCAAAACAATACGAAGGAATGAAGTCATTAGGTGATTCTGAAAAATAAAGAGAATCAATGATTACCCCGACCAATAATAAGTATCAACTTCATACCTGCTATATTTCCCAGTGCTGTGGCATTGTAAAAGAGTGTTCGCTCTGCTTCCGGGAGACATTGTTTCGAATCTTGGTCTGGTCAAACCTAAGACCACCCATGAGAATTATCTACTTTCCCCAAGGCGGAAAAATTAGTAGTATGGAAAATGGTGTTCGGGGATCTTTCAAAGTTTTAAAATTATCTTCGAGATTAAAAACTCCAAGCAAAAAGAGATTATAAGCATTGCAAAGCACTAGTGCCGGCTGGCATGGTAGACATATTTTTAACACAAATTGGTAATCTGACGTACACGTAGGCGCTATTATATTATCATATCGACAACCATATGTCCAGCTAATTTTGGCATTTGTAGAAATTGGAAAAACATGCAGAAACAGACCGAAATTTCCTTTCAAATAATATGAGCACAAAGCGCATAACAAAGCGCTTTCGTTTAAATGCATACTGTAGCATCCAGTACAATTCTTGAACAAATACAGGTGAAGCAGCGCGCATACTCAATCGAAGTGGATGTAGGCCTAATTATTAATCGTCTTCGCATCCTATTAGGCGCGGCTAACCTGTGGCTAACCCTACATATTGCGATACATATTTCGACAGGAACATTTTTTAACCTATGTACATGCTTTGTGTGAAAACATTTAATTTATATAAAATATCACACTGGTATTAATAGCACATGCATATGAATCACATACAAGTCACAGTCAAAAATCCCTAACTCTATGGCAAGTGGGAAAACAGTGTAGTTTGTCTCATCTTCTTTCTGGGCTGGCTCTTGTCCACAGGATCTTCTGCTGGTCTTTTGTCACCCTGGGCACCTTCAGAAGGCAGTTCCGATGCATCGACTGCTTGGGTGTGGGGAGGATCTTCAGAAACCCGACTTTGATCAGGCATACCACGAGACAGCCAAAGGTTTCTTCGGATCAAGGCAGTTCTTCTCGTTGATCCCTGCAATTTTTCCAGTCTTTTTCTTCTTTCCAGGATGAGTCTCCTGCGCTTGAATAGGCCAGCGGCAGGCCTGCGCTCAGACGCTGCCTGTGACGCACGTAGCATCTTCCAAGAGTTGACCATGTTTGGCAATAAATTTGTGTAGAATGGGCTTCGAATATCCGTTCGATGAAAGCAAGAAAACCCACGTTTTTGTTTGGCCTTCAAGGAATACTTGATGGTCAACTGAGCCGATACATTGGCAACATCGAGCCGACTTCGGTCGTTCCTGATCAGCTGCCCCATTCGGTTGAACGCCCCTTCGACATCGGGTCCGTGGAAACAGGTCAATGCGCGCTTTATAACACTCCACAAATTTGGCCAATTCATTTCAGCTGTTACACGGTACCAGTAGCTGTCCAGCCTTTCCTTCGGCCTCATTTCCATCACTTGATTATTGTCACTGGTGGTCGAAACGTAGGCGTGGATTTCCGGCAATGCAAGGACTGAATGATCTGCATTCAGACATGATGCCAGATATTTCATGGAATCAAGGGGCGTTGAAGTGCCACGCTGGCTGGGAGATAAAGACGACAAAGCGGATATGAATGGGTTTTCTAGAGGGGGTTTTGTAAGAAGATGCCTAGTGGATCGAAGATAGGCGGATCGAACACTTTTCAAGAAGTCAGTAGATTTTCCCATGCATTTCTGCAAGTATTCTGTACAGGAAGTGCCAACGAACATGGACTTCAGCGGAAGAAGACTCTCTATTCTCTGCAAAGCATCAAGCAATGCAGCTGTCTTGTTGACTCTGTTCCAATGCCTCTGGAGTCACAAAGAACGAAAGAAGATTCAATGTCAAACGCCACATTGATGGATGCAGCTGATCCATCGTCGGATCTTCATGCTGGAAAAGTTTCAAATAGCTTCTAACATATGGTAGGATGTCGTTGTGGAACTTGATTTGCAAGTGCAAGTTCATTCGGTCGAGAAACAACACCTTTGCAATGCTTTCTTTGCGCGCTAAACCCGCTACAGTGTACCGCGTACTCCTGATTTTTTCCAAGAAAGCACCAACATTCTTCCTCTGCTTTTCATCCTGAATAGCTTTGAGGTCTTTGAAGAAAGTCGCTTTGCTAGTGCAAAGTACAAAATCGATGTATATTACAACATGTTGGCCTACTTTGAAAGATTGTAGGTAAACCTATGCGCTAAAATGACAAAAGTGCATCAAGAATAGCTAGCCGCACAATGTACAAGCAACAAAGTTATAAAATCCTCTAAAATAATTATCTCTTTTGCCAGAAAAATGACAAAAGAATTTTTTAAAAAATGACTAGGGATAAGGGGGTAGGGGGTCTGATTTTTTTGATGGATTTGGACGATTTACGAGACCCAACCGATTTCGGCCTTTCAAGGCGGAATATCAAAAATTTCCGCCTGTAGGCGGAAAATTCTCATAGGTGCCTAAGACTCCTAAAATAGGTACACTCTGGATTCTTGCTGAACACTCAGCACAAAAAGAATGAGAGTAGGACAAATAACAACTAGGCCACTTAGAAGAAAGGCTCCGTGCCTAATGTGCTTCAGAGTATAAACAATGTTCATTTAATTCATTTTCCATCCAGATAAAAAATCCAAGAGTTTTAAGACTGCTGCAGGTCCCAAAATCTGTGGTATGTCGCTGTCAACGAGTTACAGCGATTGAATGAACATAAAATGAATTGTAGCGGCAACTTTCAAAATGGGCTGGAGGTATACCATGAATTTTTCCCCGTGTTAATCAAGTGAGAATTATCGGATAAGATAACGTACTTCTCGTCGATGATCATCCATCGTACAAACTGTTGATAACCGCAACTGACGAAAGGCCATTCGCAATGCAAGTTCCAAACACGAAGGCGAAACCCAAAGATGCTTTGATATACGAGCTGCATGTCGATTCCCTGAATCGCCTCCCACAGGGACAGGTGAAACTGAAACTCTGTGTTGCTGTTGATGAAGTTGTCGAAACAAAGGAGTAAGACGTTTTCGAACTGCCAGTTGTCGCTTATGCCATTCATGAAGATGCATAGGCTCAGATGCACCATTGAAAATGGGAGTTACCATTATGCCGGCATTATGAAGTCCTTAAATGAAAAATAATCAGAGGTCAATGATAAAGTAGGGCTTCATGCGACAAACAAGATCAAACTTAACAGCTCATGTTAAATGGTGTTAAATCTCCCACAATTTGTTTGCCAAAACGTGTATTCGACGTCTTTTCTGAGAATGTTTTTAAATTGATTATTTAACCCTTTATCTATTTACAGAATCAGATTAGAACATTATCAATCGATCCACGACCGATATTGGTCGGGAGCCCAACTAATATTTCAAAAGTTCAAAATAGATGTGTAATTAACACGTCTATTACGTTGCCGTATTGTTCATCACATGTACTGGCAAGCGACTTTTAAAGATCATTATGAACTATTTGAATGAGCTATCGAAGTGATATACATGTGGTTAAAAAGACAAAATAATATCGAACGGAAGCGATGCTAAAAGCAATGCAACAAATTAGAATTGGACTTCCGTCTGAATAACAGTGCGAAGAGGCGAACGATTGAGTCGTACACGATCTAGCGATTGCATGGGTGAAACTGCAAAATTTCCTCTTATTTAGACCGATGACGCAGATACACTTAAAGGTGTAGTTCGGTCAAATTTTCAACCGTCTCGATGGCTTCTTCTTTTCCTAATATTCAATCTAGCGAACTTTGACGCACTTCTGATTCCTCAATTAGCCGCAATCATCAACTTAAGGAGATGAGATGACGTCACACGTGCCAGTGATCTGATGCACCACTGCTAGCATGCTAGGTGACGAATCAGCTATGCGCAAGAGGATCAACGCACAGGGAAAAATGAACTGTAGGAAATGCGAGATCTAAAGTCATTGACAGGAAGTCACTTGCTTATGTCCCTGAACATGAACAAAATGTCTAACATGGCACAATACTGCGCATACATGTGCAGAAACAAAACGAACGATCCTAAGAAACTTGCCTTCTACAACATTCCGAAAGACAGAAAAATGGATGTGTAGTAGCATTGTACGAACTCATATTAAACCAACGAGGCAGTGTTGCATATTCTGAGCGCTTCAAATAAAGTGATAAAATAAAAGATCTAAGATATACAAGGTGTGATGTTGAAGGAATATTGCAAAATCAGACAGCCGTTAATAAATTTGAGTAAGGAGGCTACACCATGCTAGAAAATGGGACGCAAACTAGTTAAATTTTCTCTCGCTAAACGACGTACCAGCATGTTCTACAAAAACTGAATGAAGGTCGGGCCAAATTTGAGATGGTGCTATCAACTAATTCTCGACTCGAGACGAACTTCAGATTTCTTCGGATGAAATGGATACGGATTTCGATAGCTACCATGTGATGCATGAGATGACTCTTCAGAAAGTGAAGAGAGTCAAGGTGCTCCAGTTCGTCTGACGTTTGATGTTCCAGATAATTACTTTTTGTGTTGATTTGCATTACCGGCATATTTCTTGTAGCCATCCTATAATTCTAATACAGCTAATGTACATTTCAGAATCTGACAGCAAATATACAGCGAACAATTATTAGTCGTATTTTGCTCTCGCAGGCGTGAATGTGTTGAATCGTGATCAGTCACATGTGCTTCATTTTGTTGCCATCGGATACATCCCATCTCATTCAAAAATAATCTAGTTACATTACGTCCATTCAGAGATTTGCTTACTTGCATACTACAGGGTTCCTCTATCGGCCAACCACAGCGAACCTCCTGTCTAGTGCACGGCGCTCTACTTCTCAGTAAGCAGGAATCGGCAGCTGTGACGTCATCATGAATCTTTGACATGAAATTACAGGCAAACTAACGAGCAGATGAGTGAGACAGTGATAGGAAATCGTCGCAGTGATTGCATACTTCAATACTCAGGAATAAAATTCGTTTCTGAAATTGACCGAACTACACCTTTAAACCAAAATTAATACAGAAAGAAAAAGAGCACGAGTACACATCTCTCCCAAGGATCATTGCTCCACCAGATGCAAGTCATATGCACATTTTTACTCCACTCCCCAACCCCCTCAATGCACTAAACATACTAGCTTAGTGTGGGGAAGGCTTCACATCACCCACTCGCAACTCTCAAAAGGTTAGGTTAGCAACTTTAATCCGCTGATAGGTGTTCTTTTATCAGCTTAAACTGTTATGACTAGTGAAAAACTTTCATGTATTCTTTTGTAATGGAATCATCATACATTTAAAAAAATAGTAGACCAAATAAAATCAGTGAATAGAGCCAATTACCTGTGGTCAATTCCTGCATGAACGTTGTCATACGATTCCAGCTACCTCCACAAATCCAGTCATTGAAGTAACCACCATATAGACGATCAAGACAATCATCGGCGTCGATGACCAAGCGCAGAGAAGATTGTGCTCCATCAATACCCGGCCCACTAGCACCACAGAGCTTAGCAAGTTCGTCGGCATGTTTCCTTGCTATTTGTGTGAGATCAGCCTTCTCTCCTACCTCAGGAAACTTTGAGAGAGTAAACGTCCACAAATCCTGAATCCCCATACTAAAGACGGGTGTGTTTCAATAGCCCGACTCCTCAATGCTGAAAATAAGGTGACGTTGATCACATCTAGGCAGAACACGTCAACCAGATTTATCAAAAACATCATTTTCGTGACAGCGGCCGATATAATAGTCTACATGGCATTTATAGTAAATCCGTTGATATTTTACTACTGATTAAGAAAGTCTTTTCCAAGGAAATGTGAAAAGGTTCAACGTTTCCAGTTACTATCTCGTAAATGTAGTTTTGGTTGTTGCATGCACTGATACATAGGCTTACACAGTACGCTATTTTCAAAAGCAGCTATATCAAGCTTAAGTCAAGGGAATGAAATGACCTAATGTGAAGAAAATCTTGATAGATACATTTATTTTATCTTATAGAATACAATGAAGGGCATACAAATAATGACTTCTATTTCGCCGAATAACGAAGATATTTTACTACACTTGGAGATATTCATTTCATTGAAAGAGGGGCTAGCCATGAATTAACGTCGTTGAGAGAAGCCCTGGATTCGCTCGAAATTTATATTTTCATCGTACACAAGACCTTCCAATCACGGCAAGTCGCCATCGTCAGGCGAGCAAAATGCGCTATCTGACGTCAGATATTTATGATTAACTGTTCAACAAAAAACTAGTTCACTGTGTAGACAATCCCAAAGATAAGTTCTTCAAAGTACTTTGCAGTTATGCTGTGTCTAAAATAACATTGTCAAGAAGACCTAATATTAACAATAACTGCTTGCAGACGATCTCGAGGATTCTACGAGTGATTTCATTGCTTCTAGTGTTCATGAAGCCGTGCAGATTTCTTAATGTGCCTTGTTCCTCGTAAAATCATCTTCGAAACGAAACGACACATCGAAAGATTACTCCACACTCCTCTGTACCTAAATCAACCACTGACTGTGATCCCTACACCATTATTTTGTTCGCGAATTTTTGCAAGACCGTTTTCAGCGCGTGCCCACATCGTAGTGCGCCACACCCCGGAAACCTATAACCAAAGTGTTCCCCACGGATCCATTCTTGGACCCCTGCTCATCCCTCTCATAGATTATCTACCTGATTTTAAATGCACCAAGTTAGTAGCTTGTGCCGATAATGTACCTAGTATCCATCTTTTGAGAAGCAATTCTGATAGCACTATTGATGCACAATCCGATATTGACAAATTTCTGTTGTGGACCGTTAACAAAAAGCTTACTATCAACTCCTCTAAAAACCAAATGAATGTATCTCAGTAGCAGAGATTCTAATTTCAATCCCTCACCGATTGTGATAAATGGTGCCTTTGTGGAAGATGCCGAATATTCAAAATATTTGGGGTTTATTTTTCAAGTGCCCTTGGTTGGAAGGATCAGTATTCACATCTATATACCCGTTGTAAAGGTCCATCTTTAGTTAAGCAGTTGATGCTCAATGCTACAGATCGGGCTTTCATTTAGAAAGCCATTTAAGTTTTAGTATTCTGTCATACTTCCATTGTCGGTACGTCATATATGACATAACCAATTGCGAATTCTAAATACTTGAGCGACTGAACGCGATAGTTCGTCGGTGGTGCATGACTCAAGCTATACTCAGAATCATGCAAATCCCCGACAAAATAAATATCATGTTGATACAGAAGATCGCTCGCAGAAAAGGCACTCATCCTTCGTCAATACATTTTATTGTGCGCGAAGATACATCAAACAGTTAATCAGTCGACAGGGCAGATTCATAATCCAGTTAAATATCAGGTTAGCGGAAGCCCTCCGTAGTTATAAAAAATTCTTTATTTTAACCAGCTTTATTTGCCTAAATTCTCGGCGTCCAACGCCTTCGACGGACAGATGTGGAATGTACAAGGAAGAGAAAATTGTTCACAAGAAGTCTCGTGAAAAGTTACGTCATATGAAAAGGGAAACTTCCTTACCTCGTCACGGAGCCATTCATAAATTGGGAGACAGAACTCCAGTCTGTAGTGAATTGTACGGTACATCTGTTCGTCGAAGGCGTTGGACGCCGAGAATTTAGGCAAATAAAGCTGGTTAAAATAAAGAATTTTTTATAACTACGGAGGAAGATACATCAGTTGTACACCATTTCAGTTTTTCACCGGAAATCTGCTTTGTACCACAAATGCTTTGTGAAGTTTTCATCATCCACGTGAATATTTGTGCCATCATCATAAACCACTCTTTGTACTGGCTAAATAAAGGTTCATTATTATTAACGAGGCCTGACAATCGTATAGGCATAGCGAATCACACGATTAAGTACTGTGTTAGGAACAAATCGACAATGAGCAAAAAATGCAAATTGGACTGAGGAGTTCGCTACATCTGAAGTCTGTTAATGACCAAACATAATTAGTGTGAACAATTATTGTGTTTTATAATTTCGACTTTAAATTCGTGCGACAATAATTTCCTGGATACTAGATTAATTGCTATCAGAAATGTTAAAAACAAAACATGCTCAACTTGGAATAAAGCCGTAAATACTCATGAGACAAATTAAACCAACTGCCCTAATGCTAGGTGAAATTGTCATGCTCATTTAATAAACCCATTATGGTAATTTAGACAAAGCACTCAAAAATGTACATAGAGGAAAATGAGAACAAGACTAGAAAGTTGATTTTCTGTATTTTTGCAGCAAGCAATTAAAAATGCAACATGCCAGTAAAAATGCGGCTATTCATAGAAAATAAGATAATTTCTTTAAGTAACAATTCATTGCATTTATTCAGGAAGTGTTTCCGATTCGATGTAAAGGCTTTAGTTTTCTGTTTCGAGAAAGTCCTAATCGAAGATTTCCTGGAGAACGATCACTTGATGTCGCTGACTTAAGTTTCGAAACTGATTCAACAGCAGCAGGTGGAGTCCACGAACGATGTTTTGATAACATCGCTAAATTCGATTGACAGTTGGCTTTCACTTTGGGAGTTTTGACATCGAAATTTGATGAGTCAGTCTTTGCAACAGATTCAATTGTTTTAGGAACAGAACTGTCAATTAACAAAGGGGCGTTTGGCAGTGACTTAGACTTTTCAGATGAGATTTTCGTAGCACCATCAAGTGGAGCATCTGTATGTACAACCTTGATTGGAAGGTTTGTAGCTTTCAGTGATGGATGCAAGCTTGTACTTTTCGGTTTATTGAGAACCAAGTTATTACATATTTTCGGCCTTTCCTTCGATGAACCTTTGTCATTGTGAACTGTAGCTTTCACGGTTACATTTGTCTTAAAATTCCCTATCTGAGGCTTCACGTTTTCCACTTCACTAAAGTCGTCATCACTTTTGTTCCCCTTTTTCTTTTGTGGGTGAACGAGTTCAATAACGTTACGATCGTTATCATTTGATCTTTTCTTCTTTGCCTTGACATCAGGCTGCACATTTTCAGCTTCCGAAAAATCACTATCAGACGCTGATATATCATTCGAATGCTTCGATTTTGGATCAAAATCTTCGTCCTCTGATTCAATTCTGTTTTTTTTTGCAACTGATTTTTGCTTTTTCGATTTCGGTTTGCTATAATTAATGTCAAAGTCGTCTTCTTCACTACCACTGTCAAATACACTATAATTGATAGCTTGCTTTTTCCTCCCAGATTTTCGACTCATCTAAAACCTGACAAAGAAAATACATAGATTTAGAGTGTATCTAAGTTTTTATTGTCAGGTAAAGCAGACAGCCATTAGTCCGGAAGCTAGAAAGAGTTTCTGAAGGGAATGAGTTCGAAAATGAGACTTAAGTTTTATGTAAAAATGAGATTTTCTGTGCTTCCTCGATCAAGAGAAAAGTACCAAATCTAGAGCTATAATTTTTGTCATGAAATGACTTCAGGTCATTTCTTATCACGTGCATGTACGTTTGTCCATGAACATAAAACACATTTAGATTCAGAAAGCATACTAGCAGACAAAACACTGGCCAATTTTAACCACATTCTCACATTTATCACCCATCACAAGTATGATAATTTTCAATAACACATACATGTACACATAATAGGAAATGATCTGAAGACATTACATGCTACCAGTTATGCCTCTAGACTTGGTACTTATCACTAAATCAGATGAAAAAATATAATTTTTACCGAAAACTTTAGTCTGCTTCCCATTGGATTTACATGATGTTTTCCTTGATCCTGTCTGACAAGAGGAACAAGGTAGAACTCATGAGGCGTGCAGCCTCGTAGTAGCCAAAGGGTGTATACATCATTATATGAAAATCTCGTTGTCGGACTCGTTCAACGCAGAAACTCGTTCTGGCTGCAGAACTGTGGTATGATATGTGTTATGATATGAGACTTTTGAGGATACCAGCTCGTGAAGCTACAAGCGAACCAATATCAAACAGAAACTCATTTGGATACTCACATCTTACAGGTTGCAAGTTGGTCCGATTTAAAGTTTGCCCCTAAATTAATGGGTCAATTCCACATTATAATATGTAACCTAATAATGGACATATATGCACGTATATTTATATTGCTATTAATTCATAAAAAGGATTAACAGCAATAAAATTAACATCGAAAATTGTGGCCCTTTCCCTAAGCATCTTAATGTAGGCTAGTACTTATGGACTTCATCCGAAGAGTATAAATTTCATATCCCTAAATTTATAATGTAGTCAATTCCACGGATATTGAAACCTAAGGTCGAAAAAATAGTTTCTGACTGTAGTTATTTGACCATACAATCACATAATATCCTGTTTCGGGTTTCTGAATACAGCTTGTCTTAATTTCGGCACACCTGGTCCGAAGTTTTTCCGTTTTTTCAAACACTTTCAATTTTGTGTTACACACGCAGCAATGTCAACCGAATCTTCGAATGAGAGTACATCAATCCTATTCTATACGTGATAAGACAATCAAAAAGATCTACAGGTGATGATCATGCGACATCATTGTTGATATGGGTTTCTTGCATGCAGAAATAATTGAATTTTCAACTCATAATCACGATTTTAGTATTGCTGTTCCATGGTCAGCACAGTTAAGATTTACTGCGAGTACCTACATGCTCAGTAACACAGCCGATGGGCATCGGTCGGAGTTGCTTTGCATGGGTTAGAAGCCCTGGCTCCACTGTCCACTGTCACCCCCTAACGTGTGTCTGCTCTGACCGAGAAAATAGCCGGTTCCAAGTCCGGATAAATGGGGAGGGTTGGCGGCAGGAAGGGCATCCAGCCACACCTTTATGGAGATGCGGATAAACTATGGATAGGGTATACCCTGTAAGCGATGCCATATAGCTGCGAGAAGTGAGTTACAGCTAGTTTATCACGGGCGGATGAGGCTACAGAGGTTAGCTCACAGAAAAGAGAGGAGAAAGGCAAATGTCGGGAACAAGGACCTGGCGATTGGGACACTAAATGTGGGAACAATGACAGGGAAGGGAAGAGAGGTGGTGGATGTTATACTGAGGAAGAAGATCGATGCGATGTGTCTGCAGGAAGCGAGATGGAAAGGACAGAAAGCAAAGCAGTTGGATAATGGATACAAATTGTATCACATGGGAATGAATAACAGGAGAAATGGGGTTGGGATCATCCTGAATTCACAAGTGAAGTGTGGAAGTCATGCAAGTAAATCGAGAGTCAAACAGAGCAATGTGGATAAAAACTGAAATAGAAAAGATAGTCATGAATGTCATTTGGGTACACGCACCGCAAGTTGGGTGCACAGAAGATGGAAAAGGATGACTTTTGGAAATTGCTAGGGAGTGTTATGCTGAACATTCCGGAGGAAGAAAGTGTGTGGATCTCGGGCGACCTCAATGGGCATGTAGGAGAAGGGAGTCCAGACACAAAAGTCACTGGATGTTATGGTATGGGAAATATAAATGAGGCAGGAGATCTGATAGTGGACTTCGCTAATGCAATTGGCATGGCCGTTATCAGCACCTACTTTCAGAAGGGGTTGACAAGGCCTTCGACGTACACTAGTGGAGGTGTAAAGTCACAGGTCGACTATTTCATGTGCAAGAGGAATGAACTACAGAGAGTGCATGACTGCTATGAAAATGTTACTACATAACTACATCATTTACGTTTCGTCATTGATGATTCACAAAAGATTTTTTGCAAATATCTGATTACATGAACTCGCTACTACCGCCATCTATTGTTTCTTAGGAGCCATTTTGTAAATACTAAATTACCTAAACTATAAAACTGGCATTTTGTTAACGAATCCATCTTATCAACTAGTGAATACATGTGCATGTAGCAAATATGTGCATGCAACAACAAAATCTTTGCAACAAAAATTCTTGTTATTGCTTGTCGCTCAAGACATGATCCGTTCCAGCTGATAACAGGCGCTGACAGGAAGGTCACAACAAAAGGAAATAAACCAATCAGCAATTGACAGAAAGTAGAAGTTCTCATCAAAAGAAAGCAAGTAATAATTACGGATCGAAAGAGAAATAACGGATGATGTAGAAATTCAGTGGTGTGGAAATCTCAACTTGTAAAAATGCAACAATCCTGTACAGAAAACCTTGAGCATGATGTCTCTGAGTATGATATTCTCTTTCCATTGACTCCTCCTGCTCCTCACGCAGCTGCCTTGCTTGGTTTGCACTGATATTCCCCATCAATTGCCTCCGTCTTGGAATGCATCGAGCTTGAGGGTATAGGTCCACCCCAAATTTCCCGACACGTGGAGGAACTGAAGTCGATCAGTGGCGACTGCACAAGCATCAAATTTTGATATGTTTGCAGGAATAATTGGTAGGCCTAGCCGAATTAATCTTATGATCACATTATTTCTGCAACAGACGAAGGTCTTATGCCGAAAACTTGTGTGCCAATGAATATGATTAGAGCAGAACAAAATGTGCTTTCCTGCAATACCATCAACTCTGGCTAGATAGTTCTACATCATATTGTTTTCCATTCCCTCGTGTGTTTCTTTTTGTCCGATGCCTCTATCTTTTATCTCTTAATGTTCTGAAGCATTGAATTTATTGTCACAAAGTTATTTTCTTTTTTTACTGTAACTGTTTTCGACTTTTCTGTTGGTCATCTGTCGGCTTCTTTCCTCTCTTCTTATGCTTTCAAACAAACCTTGGAATGCCGCTTGGTGAACGACACTTTTTTACGAAGACTCTGTGATTGGCAACGTGTGGCAGAACTGATTGTCAGCAGTTAGGTCAACGCTCACACACTATGTTGATCCAAAACAGATGTCTGGAGATTCGGACATTTTATTTTTATGGACTTTGCATCATTTAAGCGAAAATTCTACAGCAGTCTGTTTTCCAGGGCCAGCTATGAAACTTTCTGCCTAAATAGGGAAAATTTTTCGCAGCATCCACGTCTTTAGAATGCGTTCTCAAATTTTCTGAATGGAAGGTAAGAACCGTTTGTAAGATGATAGTGCATTCATTTAACATCACTCATCGCTTCATTTGGTCTTTTCGGGTGATCTTCAAAACCACCAGCTGTTCGAGGATACGTTGGACAACTTAATGGCAATGTAACTGATAACACAAGTCTGAACATTGTGTTTTCTGCATCCATCAGGGCCGTTGCATCAGTAGCTGAATATCAAGAATATGAGTAAATCTTAAGTGTGGATGTCGAGCGCTTCAAATGACTCCAGTTGCGTTCAGAATTTCAGATATTGAGAGAATGTAAAAAAATGAATTTCAATGCATATATCCGACAACAATACTCATATTAATTTGAATTTTACTTGTTTCGCTTATACATTAATTGAAAAATTATTTGAAATCAAGTCACTTATCTTTCCTTTATAGAATTATCGGCAACTTCTTAAACATGGCTTTGAAAGTTTCGTATGCGGTTGCAACATCCACAGTAACTCAGTAGATGGCAAGAACTACTGCTGCAATTCTTCTATTTTGCTGAACAAGTTGCAAGATGTAAGACGCTGTGAATAATATGAAGCTTTAACTAAATGATAACATGAATAACATGCTAATTAGTTGCCATTAGTTTGTCTTTTCCATCCTGCAGACCAGTATTCATTCTAATAGACAACATAGGTTCATTTAAATGTAAGAATTACAAGGTTTCAATTTTTCGCAGGACCAAGTCAATTTTTTTCGCAGCGAGTTCATTTTTTGAAAACATTTTCGCAGATTTCTGCAGTGCGAAAATTTTTGCAGCTGGCCTGACCACTGCATACGACCTCAGAATCGAATGGTTGCTTTCTAGCTGGCGATATTCAAACAGTGTTTTGTCGTCAAGTTCCGTCATTTAAATAGTCGAAACTATTAGCTTTCCACATTGAATAACTGAAACGGATTGCGCTTTCAGCAGGATCAGTCACAATGTATGATGGATGAAGACAGGCAAGCCATTTCACATAATCGTACCTTAACGAGCTGGGAAGAATAAGCCATTTTTAAGCTGTAACAGGGGCCTTTCTTGCCAAAGTTTTGAATTTTAATGACTTGCTTTTTTAGTGGAAATGTGAATCTAGTTCTTTGAAAGTTCTTTTAAAATCTACATCATCAATTGGGCGATAATTTCTTGCATTTTTGACATCATCTGGAGATGCTGTTTCCATGTCAACATTAGACATCAATCGAACCAGCAATGATGTAAGAAGCGACTTAAAATCCGATGAAAGAAACCTAGGGAGGGAAGAAGTGGAGCATCGGATTGATATTCAATCAAGAACCAGTGAAAATGATTAGCAACCGATCTCATGAAATAAAGCTCACTCAAAATGACGCTTCCTTAGTAACGTTTGTCATGATCGGATCCTGAAACGTTTTGTGGATGGCCTCATGCGTTTTCTTATAATTTAACATGTTCAACATGCTTCTTTACATGTGGCCACATTTCCACACATCGCATCAGAACTGTAACATACTTAAACCCATCGATGTAAGCTTGCCAGGGCTGCCAATCTTATCAAAAATAAAAACGGGAAAGTCAAATCGGAATGGGCCCCCTAAATTACGTAGTCGTGGGCCCCCTCAAAGTGAGAAACTTACGATCATTCGATATCGCACAACCCGGTAAGCTTTGGAAGCGATCAGACAGAAGTTCGGTCTGTTCTAACGAAGATGCTTTTGATTCCTCATAGTTAGCAAGTAAACGTTTAAAATTACTTGATGATTGATTGCCCATTCAGTCATCAGTTTCAACTAGGTGCACTAGAATACATGACTCGAACAGCTACTATTTTCAGGAGAACCGTTTTTGAAGGTTAGACAGAGTGTAATGCAAAGACCCCTTTACCTGCCACCCGATGCAAAATCAGCATGAAGTTATAGAACGATTGACGATTTTTTGGGCACGTCTAAGAAATGGTGCATTAGAGTCATCCTATGCATTTGGATGAACTGGAAAACAAAGCTTTGCGCCGTTTTCTGTAGATCGACGAGCGATTGTGTGGAGATATACTCTTGTGCTGTTGACCGAAGAATTAGATTGAGTTCGGGCAAATGATGAGCAAGAAGAAAATAAATGTTATAGTGGTACTCGTGTCAGCAACTGTTTTTCCTTTGAGTCATAATCAGCTCACTGAAATACATCATCGAGCCGCTAATTTCTATTGCATCAACAACTTTGAAGTTATCACTGAGAATCCGCCACGTCACATAAAATAATTTTGAATCAATGTCACACACAATAAATTGACGACTAAAAACTATCGCATTTGCTCAATATGGGAAAACGGAGTTCTATATCGTGCCCAAATATTACACATTACAGAAGCCATGCAACTCAACATAATCTGAAATGATGTCCAGACCACGAAAAGAGAATAGTCAAGAGATTATAGCAACATTTGATGCAATCCATTACTGGAAATACCAATGTTTCTGGATTTTTAACCGTCATCAGTGCAGTATACCTGTAAAGATTCAGTAACTCACATGCAAACAAATCATCATCCGAAATACAGACATCTACAGTTAATGAAATACATACAGCTCCAATCTCATTTTCTTGAGCTCGTTTCCAAAATTTGAAATTTGCCAACACCAATGCAGATAGCTAATTCGTGTTTGCACTTCATGCACGAAGGTGAGCTGCCAGATTTCCAAGCACATCCACCTACCAATGGTCTGTGGAGTGAGTTGTTGATTTACTGCACTGATGGCGGCTAAAAAGTCAAAAACGCTTGCAGTTCACCTGAAGAAACTTCATCAGTACTTGTAGCTTCGGCAATGATTCAAATCAAACCTTGCTCTCATCTCCTGTACTTCAAACATAATAAAAAACAATTACATCGAAGAACAACTTTTGGTTTTTAAAAAAGATTATAAGAGCTATTTGATAAACTTTGAGCCGCCATGGCATGAGTAAACGCAAAATCAACAGGAAAAGAAATCCTTAAAACTTGTGCAGTTGTTTGCGAGATTTTAATTTTCGCTAGTGTCTTCGCCGAAAATTAGCCGCTTTTGCAACAAGTGATAGTGCAGAACATTGTTTCGTCACTCCCTTATGTTCCCGAAACTTTTTAGTGGATTTTTCTTTCATATTTTTCAGGCAGACGCTTCTTGAAAGACACGTTATGGAGAGCATCAAAGCAATCAGAACTCAATTCATAATTGACTCCATGGAAACGTATTACAACCTTTTCGTCAGGCATTCCCACCTAAATTTGTTTCTTATTTCAAATCCTTGATTAATTGCGTTTCGTCCGGTCACTGACTTCCTTGTAGAAGAATCTTCGGCTCAAGAGTCAAGGGGATTTTTAGAAAGTATCTGCTTTGAATTTGATCACCCTTACAAATTGCAAGGTCTTTCAGTTCCCCTAACAATCTGCATATCCCCGTTCACAATTCTCAAGATCCCTACATAATCTAAAAAGGCCCCACATGCTCTTATCTTTAAGGGTGCCAGTCTCAATCCCATAGGCCCTTCACAATCTCATGAGTTCTGTTTACATCAAAAAGACTTTACATCCTTTTCAAAATCTAAATACGGGCCTATCACGATCTTAAACGACACCGTTCCTATTCTCAATAGGACCTGTTCACAATCTCAAAAAGGCCCTTTCAAATCTCAAAAGAGACCCTTCACGATCCTAAAGGGGCCCCTTCGCCGTCTCAAAATGGTCCCCTGACGATCTTAAAGGGCCACTTCACAATCTCAAAAGGGCCCCATTACGTTCTTAAAATGCTGTTTCACAATCTTGAAGGCCCACTCGCTATCTCAAAGGGCCCCTTCAATATCTAAAATAGTTCAAAATCCAAATTATTGGTTCCTTGGCATAACATTTTCTCATTACTTGGTTTCTTCTAAAAAAAGCCGGAAATACGGTTAAAACCGGAAGAGTGGCAGCCCTGGCATGCGTATTTGAACCAGTGATATCTGAAGAATCTTCACGCCTTGCAAAAGCCTCGTGAAAGAGTTTCCACAGATAAAATTCACTTTCTTTCACGCCATGCTGAAAAGCATTATGCACAGAATGCAAAATGCAAGTTCATGTGCTAATGAGGCATAAAATAGAATTCATGCATGATCGCATCAATTGATTGAGTCATCATCCAGAGAAATAATGAAAACTCTACCGTCTCAAAACAATTCGATGAAGATAAGATAACTACCTACTAATCCCAAACAACTACTAATATCAAAATCACTTTCATTTTCAAGTTTTTTCCAGGTCAGTTTCGAATTTTCCAGGTTTTTCCAGGTCGCGCGGACTACACTTCAAATCACACCTTGGTTGATTTCGTTAATTGACTTAACCCTACTACTGCGCACTTAGAAAAGTTATACTTACAGCGCACATAGAGGCCTCGAGCCTCGCCATTTAGAAATGCTTCTTTTCAGCTAAATTAGTGCGCCCTCACCTTCGCATGCACCCACTTTCCATCATAACGCCAGCTGACAAGTTCGACCTGCCGGACATCCCTGAACCTGTCTACGTCTCACAGCCATGACCTTCAATTAGCTGCAATGCTTCGTTATCACTGTGATAACATATGGGCATGTTGAAAATTGCAAACGTGAGCTTCATGTACGGCGCTTTTAAATGATAAGACGTGTGACCAAGTATTGTATATTGGACAACCATATGTACATTAGGCTACATGATGGGGCTGAGAAATGTCTTTCACAGTGAATCACATGTAAATCAGATTCAACTGAGAGTACCGTAGTTATGCTGTGTGTGCGTAGAGATGCTGTGATTTTGCTGAGTGGTTTTGAAACCAAGATTTTCCATCGTATTTCCACTTGATTTCCTGTGAGACAAAACTGGCATAATCAACGGAAGCTTGCTCAATAGCTTCGCGGTACTGTAGATTTCTTGACGTTCTTCTTTCTGTGTGTTTTCGCATAGAACCGCCGGCAGGTCGACTAGGAACAATCTTCCTTCAAAATTTTACCGGGATTTACATAGGGGAATTACTTTTATCCAAGCAATATAGGAATTCAAAGCGGCAGAATCAAGATTAGAAAAGTCGCATTGGCCAGCGCCTTGTTCTAGCACGTAAATCGCCACCATCTGATCAATTGTATCAACCACAACCAATTGCACGAGTGTAATCGAGGATGATGTGGTTTTCTATCATTGCGTTCAGTTCAGGCACATAGGAACAGACGACCAATTATCGCAATAAGCCAAGCAATGTTGCCTGTAGGTCTACAGCTCGCTGTCCACTAATTCTGAATTTCGATGGAAATCTATTTTTAGACAGACAGAGAAGCAACTTGCAATGAATTGCCTAAGTATTTCCTACATCGTTTGCCAATAGTAGCCGCTAAGTTATGAAGACGACATCGATTTTGCACCATATGCAGCTGAAATCCTACTAGAGGCGTGGGGCCTCTATGAGGGCAGAAAACGCAATAGTTGCACTAAACATTGAATAAAAATAATTGATTACAATTAGGAGTCAAAATGAAAATGTATTTGGAAAGTCTATTGCTCAGTGACAAAGTGGCAGAATATCACATAGCCGGTGCAATGGAGAAGTTATCAGGAAAATTTGGTGATGCGCGGCGCCTCTATGTGCGCAGTAGCAGTCAATACATGCACCTTGGGGAAGAGTTCAAGTCACAAATCATTCGTAGGTATGACTAGTTCACGATTCTATAAAGTGAACAGTCAGGGACTGATACAAGCGTTTTCCATCACATAAGTCATACTATTTAAATTACCTAGATAAAAAATGATCAACAGGATAAACGAAGCTGCACATCATTATTTCACGCTTTCGCGTTAGAAATCTTCACTACACGTCTGGGCACGAATTCGCACATCTGTATGGACAATGGCATGTTAATCATTGTCTCCAAGATTCATTTTAACTTAAAAGAAAATTAAACCAAATGACAAGCCTTTAAAATGGTAGGGTTGAAAACAAATAAAACTTAAGAATTTCCACAAAAATATTTTTCATGACCTCATGATTCGAAAATATTTTTAGAAAGAAGAGCTTTAAAACAAATGTAAGGTGAAAAATTCACATAATCGCCAAAACCTTAGTCAAGCCCAGTCAAGCCGATTCCATTGAGTAGAGAGTTATGAGAGTAAAAACTTGACACATGCCTAACGAAAGAAGGAAATTTATTTGACAAGTTTTCTGAAATTGATGAATTCTAGATGCCGCGCGTAGACATGTAACACTCAGCATTAAGGACCTAGGTCTATCGACCTAGGTGTTGATGTTCGATGTCTATTGTTGCATTATTGAGCTAATTTCGCCATCACAATTCCATCAGGAAGCATTCATGCAGCAATTCCATGATATAGAGCAGAACAGCAGCTCAGAGAAAGGTGCACTCATAGACATCGAATAATAACAACTAGGTAATAATAACAACTAACCTTAATGATTAATGTTCGATGTCTATGGGTGCACTGGAGTAATTCGCGTAATTACACACTTTCGCTTTTCATCGATCGATCTCCCACTTATTTCTTATTGAAATTGATGATTTCTTGAAGGCAGCCTGGATCATGTAATTCTTCCAAATATATGTGATCACATGGTGGTTGATCGACAACAACTATATTAAATATTAACCAAAAGATATTAACCATATATTAACTATCTGTGATCGACACCGGTGCGCTGGCATCGATGACCATCACTTCAAGCATCAGCTCTGCAGATCACTTGATTCACATTTGAATGCCTAATTGGTCAATAGAAACTTGGTTGTTCACCTCATTGCGCCTCAAAGATAGTGAAATTCTTTGGTTTGTTGATTTATCTTTGAATGTTAGCGTCGATGTCTATGGTTAGCGTCATGTCTGTGGTTAGCATATTTCATTATGTATCTCATCACAGACATCGAACATCAAAGCATTAAGGTTCGATGTCTATGCATCTCATCATGGTGCTTGGTGCTCGATGTCCATGCATCTCATGATACAAGAATTCGCCATCTTTGCAATGTTTTTCACCATCTTGGATCAACTTACATCAGAGAAGGTCTTTTCGGGATAAAGAAATTTACTTCAAATGATCCTGCTGGCTTACCTCGAACGCTCACCTCAAATTCAGAGTCTAATTTCTAACGGCAATTATGGACTGCATTACGATAGTGTCTATCGAAGAGTTGCAAAGTATGTTTAAATGCATCAACTTGCATATATCTGTACGTATGTTGCAAAACTGAAAAAAATTGGCTGATAATTAACAGGATTTAGTAGATCAAGAGTGTTTAGGATTCCAAACGATTGAAAACGATGTCTAGTGACGTAAATTCAGTTCCTATTCAACAAGAGATCAGTAGATTTGAGGGAGTTCACCCTGCCATATACGCCGCGTATGACCTTATAGAGGGCATCGATGATGCTGAATTGCAAGAGCAGCTGCGCTTTCACATGTGTAATATTGAGGGTAAGTAATCGATGAAGGGAATATCAGTAGTCAAAACGTGTTTCGTCATCTTCGAAAATTTGAATGTTTTTTTATGATCTTGGACATCGCAGCTTCCTTGATAATTCCTAAATTGACATTACAAGAAGAATATTCGATGATCATGCCGTTTACAAGTAGGTTATATGTTCACGGAATTTTGTGCTTTCAAATTCAGGAAGATGCTCTCTAAACACTGTGCAGGAAACTCATTCTATTTTTACTATCCGCATAACTCGACTTTCAATAGAAGTGTGTCTTCTTGCACAACGGTTTCTGGAACCGTTGTTGCTTGCTCGAATACCGGTACTTAGTCAAGGTCGTCGAACGTATTCCGCAAACCAAATGTTGCGTCTCGTCTTGTTCGACCTTAAGACAGTGAAATTATTGAAGCACATATTCTGTTGTCAGGCATAAGTTGCGCTTCAGTCTTGATCAATTCAAGAGTCCAATAATGTGATGTCACTTTCCGTGAGAAGAAATCTATTTGCATTGTAACTTATGGTTGTGTTGAACGCTGCCTTGCCTGTATGCCTTTGTGCACGAGTAGATGGGCCTATATGCGCAGCATGATGCTTCCTCTGGAACATTCCTGCTTATCAGTGTCTTCAAAACTGAACATGGCTATCTTCCGTTCTCTGAATAGTAAACCATTGTTCTTCGCTGGTCAAGATCTCGATTTCGATTTTTTGTCTTATTACAGGCATTTTCAGTGCTCTATATACACGTGTATTCGTCCATTCTCTCAATGTAGTTATCACATAGTGCACGAGGCCTGACTTCTCTAAGCTTTCTGGGATGCAATCCTTCCGTCGTGTCCGTGATCAGCTCCTGGCATGATAGTCAACATGATAGTCAAACAATCGCAGACCTATATTTTTCGCACTCCATAGGACATTGAACTTATATATATCTAGTCTATTGGGTCTATCTAGTCTAGTCCACCAGCTGATTGTCAACTTCCTGCTAGACATATATTTCCACAGTGCAAATTGATTGGATGAGATAAACTGTGCTAATTTAGTATTGGCCTATTTCAAGGTCTACGTTGAACCGGTTAAAGCAGTTTCACAACCTATCCGCACCTCTTAGTTGATCTTTCAAATGCCGGTGCGTCAAGATCAATTTTCCTAGAAGAATTGCAGATCAAATGTCAATCGTGACATTTTAATCGTTTGGTGCTTGCTCATGTAAGTAACATCTCATTGCGCCGATCTTCACCGTTTGTTAAGCGAGTCAGTACTTTCTCGACTCAAATCTTTGCATGGTTAACCGCGCTTTATCTGTCAACATATAGGTATAGAACATGTAAATGCTGAAAAAATAGTCTATCAAAAGAATTAATTTCAGGATTTTCGATCTGAAAACCAAGCAAGCGCCCTGATCCCGAAACTTTTCGTACCCTTATGTTATTTAGGGGCTGGGACATTCACACTAGCTGTTCAGCATGAAACTAGGCCTAGAAGTTTTTTTCGGCAGCAAAATCTAGAAACAAGTCAAACTTACTGATTTGGCTTTTCGTCACCACCTAGACCATTGTTGGGGTGACAACAATGTGCGAAGCCACTTGTTCATTGATTGGAAAGGAAATTTCAATAATATCTGACATAATATTTGAATATTTGAAGTTATTTCTTGAAATAGATTAGTTGGGTAGCCTAAAATTATTTCACTTGTTGGTATGTCTGCAACTCCTTCTTTCTGATTATATAACATTGATAATCTTGTCAAACGTTTAGTGATTGTATTTCGTACGATTTTTCAACTTTTGCGAGTAGGTCTATAATACTACTCGGTATACCAAGTACCTATGATACTACTCGGGACCATCATTTTAAAAGTGGTCTTGATGAAACTTCAATGGACAAGGTAGCCACTCATACCCGAAATTCGTGTATTTCCCCAAATATTCACGAATTTCGAAAATACAGGAAAATGTATTCAAATTTTGTAATTTCAAAATTGGAAAATTGATATCATGTCTGTTTTTGAAGAAAACATTTTTGTGGTTGTGCTTAGATAGTATGAAATTGCCGTTGATCACAGCTGTCTTGCACTTTTTGTGTTTTTCGCCGTGTAGTTCATTTTGTAACTTAATGGTATCATAGCGAATGCCTATCGCAGCAACCACTCGTTTGTTTCCTATTCACGCATGTCTCAGAAATGAAAGCAGAGTTGTAAAATCGTTTTTTCTTACGTTGAAAGTGACAAGATTTGTGGAAATCCTTTTTGCACAATTTTGATTTCTATGCAGTGTGCAGATACATTCTGCTGCCCTGTACTAAAAAATGTATAGAGCTTTCATCATACAGGGCTTTGCCTGTTGCAACCAGCGTGATCATCACACCATCCTCCACGTTGTCTGATCCTAAATTATTCTCACAAACTCCACCGTACTCATGCCCCATATGTGTGTATGATGGTGGTTAAGGGGTGTCGACCCATCCCTTCCTGCTTTTAGTTCAATCAACCGTCAGGTGTCGCGCAGGGCAGTGCATTCTTTTGATCTGAAATCTCTTCTCAATCGGCACGACTTCAACGTGAAGTTTTCATAAGCTTGTGATGCTGGATTCTCTTTGAATGCGATGGAAGACATCGGTTGCTAATGAAGAGTTAATCGAAGCAGCTGCATGCTACACAACATGTGCTACACATGCTGGTTGCAATTTCGGCCTCCTCGAAGCTTTTTAAATCATGCACCGAAGCTTCCATGAATTTCCATTTCCAGGCCCGGGCTAGTCCAAGTTTATGCAAGTAGTCTACAGTATGGTTATCGAAGTATTTGCAATTCTATTTTCTTGCACAAATACTTGGTAATCCTATTTACTTGTACAAGCCTGATATTGAGTTGCGAGTTTGGAAGTCGCCAGATTTTAGCCAACTATGTATTGCTGTGAATTCTGCCTGAATGAATTATTTAAGGATGGTAATTGCGGACAGGAATGGCATGTTAAGTTATAAGCATTTGGAGCGACAATTCAATCGCGATATAATACTTCGCGAACTTGTTGTAAAAATTCCATTATTTCTCTGAAAATTGAGATAGAGATGATTGAATCTGGGAAGGTTGGTGCTTCCCCGGGCTCTGGATTAGGTATAGGAGAGGTTGCTCGAGGCTACGTTTCCAGTCACAGATGAAATTCATATCACTTCTACAAGCCTGACGTTACAAAACTAGTTTCCATCATCAAACAAACTTTCTGTCAAAACAAGGGCAATGTGAAGTCGCATAACAAACCAATATCTATCTACTTCATAATCTAGCGGCAATATGCCATTCGACATAGGCGAGTTTTAAAGCAGAGTAGACTACATTTATCTAAGAAAAATAGACGCAAATTTGACTGCTTGTTTTTTGAATTGCCATGGCTTCGATGTACACGTATCTTTCAGTAGCTATCCAAAGACGTTTTTGATATACCTATTTATACTTTCGTGTTGATTTTGCTACTTTTTGGCCAATGTTCTACCGGAACGTGAGGATCATGACATGGTCAGCTTTCTCTATCTATTTCCGTATTTCTTTAAATAAAAAGATGTCCTCAGACTTGAATAAAATTTTCTGTATTTCGTTGCATGGATAACGTAAATTAATGGCTGATAGATCGCACTCTTCTGATATGTATTCACAAAGGGCATATTCAGTTTTGCCGCCTACCATTCCGGTGTGGTTCCAAGCTTTCTCAGACATTTTCTCATAACAGGTCCGATTTAGTAGTCTGATAGCAAGTCCATTTGAACTTACTATCTAGCTAGGACTGGCAAATTAAGTACTCAAAACAGAAAATAAAGAATTAATTTTCCCATAAGATATAAGTATCATCGCTCTACTTTGTCAAGAATCAAAAGGTTTTCCTGCTTACTTTCCTTGATAAAGTTAGGTAGACCAGTCTTCTGATCCAAAGCCTGAACAGCATTCAGTCAGAATGCTTCTGCACTCACATTTATTTTGGTTTATGCAATGTGCAAGATGATTGTATACACGTCACTGCATTCATTATATTGTATGTTTATTCATATTTTAGATAAGCAGTGCATGTATATTTAACAAAAATTGATTAGTTAATCATCTTAAAAATTTACGTTTTTCAAATGTACATATTGAGAATATAACGCGGGAATTACTTGGCTGCTTTATCTTAGTGCAAGGTATTTGCTGACGTGCTGTGTGCGATTTTTTGAGCAGTTGTTTTGTTGTCACGATTGGTTGCTTTGTGAGTGGATGTGTGGCACACTTCCCAGTGGTGTGGTGAAAATTGTGGATTTTTGTTGACTGTTTATAGGTGGTTGCTATGTGTAGCTTCGCGAGTTGTTCACAATAGTGGGTTTTCCGGCTTCCATTTCCTATCAGTCCAGACACAGTGTCAGTGAGCGCAGTTTTTCATTACTGGTGCTCCGATGACCTTCTTGTATTATAAACTAATGAAAGTTGATTTATGATAACGAAAAGAATGCCAAAGTTGCAGTGTATGTTGTTATTTATTGAATGTTGTTCTACACAATATTTCGGGGAGCAAAAGCTTACAAAATCTTAGATCCCACGATTTTCAAAAATTTTGCAAGATTTTGCAAGCTTTTCCTCCCTGGAAGCTAGCTGTGACAGCCGAAATATTATTGGCCAGAACAGCATTCAATAGATAACAGCATACAAACAACATACATTGCAGCTTTGGCATTCTTTTCGTAATGATAATTAACTATGTTGCTAAAACGGAATTTCATTCTACTTCAAAAAGTGGTTTATTGATATTTTTCATGTATTTATCAAGTTTGATATTTTGGTTCCGGCAACAGATGTGGAGAAGCCGTCTGTGTAGCTCAAAGGATCCAAACTTCAAGGAAAAGTACAGATTCCTGGTAGGCAGTTGTTTGCTTTGCACCATCAATCAGTGGTGGCGCCAAGTCGCAATAGCTGAAAGTCCATCAGAGATGTAGCGCCGACCATTTTTTGATGCATAGCGCTCGTAATGAAAAACGTCTTCCATGAATAACTTAATCGTCTTTCACTACAATTTTCAGACCATTGAAGATCTTTTATAGATATTTATGCCTTTTACTTCGTAGTATTTTCGTATTCAAAAACACCTCAATTTTGGTATAAAATGTTTAATTCGAAAGTCTTGGTCACGTACAAATGGACTAAATCAGACTTAACAAACATCAAAGAGTATATGCAGGACCATGTTTTGTAAATATTTACTGGCCATTGCGGAGCTGCAGTTCAAATGTTAATGTTTTGCCTAGGGGGCCTTTTTTTATCCCTTTCTAAGATAAAGTATAACAAATATTTTACCCAAATTTTCGCATATTGCTTTGTCAAGGATGTTATGATGACTGAAATACAAGGGATTACAAGTCATCATAACATTGTCAACCCAATATGCGAAAATTTGGGTAAAATATTTGTTTTACTTTATCTTACTGCGGAAGAAAGGGCCCCTAGGCCAAACATTAATATGCAGGACCCTTCTGTAAGTTGGCAACCGAATATTAGAGGTGTACATAAGTGATTGGGACACTGCAACATATCACAATTTATAGTGAGCAATGTTACAACGAAAGTTAGGCCTTCTTATTTCGCATTTAGTGCCGCTTAGCCATTCTCTCTGATAACATACAGGGAGAATTCTTAGTTAACATTATCACCCTACTATGTTATCAATACCTTGTTTTACAGAATTATTCTTTGCAGGGAAGCATTTTAAGTGGTGGCGAAATTTGTTAGGGATGCTTGCACCGCAACCGCCAACAAGGTCCAACATGTTTTCTGATGTGGGAAATTGTCCTCAGCCCGCATTAAGTCACCAATATACCCGAAATATGCATGAATTTTATTTTCGGACTTTTACGGCCACCCTGCAGGGATAGCCTCGAGATTTGATCTAAGTAAGAAGAACGTTCTCAGAACCTTCTAAAATCACTTTTTCTGTAAAAATTTTAGCTGGAAAATCAATTTTCTCCTACAGTTTGAAAGCAGTCCTATTTAGACATCAGGGAGCCTAATTTTCCGTCTATTTACGGATTTTCGTCTTTTTTTCAAGATTTGATCATTCCCGAGATTGATGCAAATATACATTAAAAATAAAGGGGAGGAGAGGTAGAAGTACCTCAAGCAATCTCAAATCTATTCAGAAATCCGTTCATTCTGTCCCCGTTACTTGGTTGGTATACGTTTTGTAATGACAATTCTAACAGAAACTCTGAAAATTGCGACTTCCCTTTAATTGCAAGCTTTGTTTGCAGTGTCAACTTTAGGGTAGGCTAGGCTCTAATTGTTTTGTCGGATTTGTTATCAATCTATTACCACGTTGGCCCAAATGGTCTTACAAAGCAACTGATGCTAAGGGATCATCGTGAAATGTGCAATATATCATGCATCATTCTTGTCATTGATGATATAACTGCGACATTTATCAAAGCATTGAAGTTCTCAAAAGACTATTTGACAATGACTGACTTGTTAACACTTTGTTCAGTTAGTGTGCCTTTCTTTGAATATGCAAGCCATGTTATTTGAGTGATTGTTGTCTGAAGCAGACATCTGTGAAGTTTCTTTAAGTGAAGTTTAGGTGATGTAGCTTCCTCTCGTGATTTTGCTTAGTTTTGTTTTCAGTTTTTGGTAGCCATCTTCCCCCTAGAGTTCTGTATTGTTTTTAGTTTATTCTGCCTCCTTAGTTTTTATTATTGCACTGAAGAGAAAAGTAGACTGCTTCCACCAAAGTTCCAGTTGTGATTTCTGATACAGTATTTTGTTAGTAATTCGCATCTTAGATAAAAGCCATGCTATTTTATCGCAATTTTTATGCTCAGTAATTTGCTTTTGGTATCTCCTCAGGAGCTCTTTTTTTAATGCTCAATATCAATCCGATTGTGGTTGTTTTTATTAAAAAATGTATAGTATGTCAGAAAAAATAGTTATTCTGTTTTAGTACGATTTTGTACGGTTTCTTCACAGAAATTTTGAGTAATAATTTGGTCTTATGCGTTTTTCTATGATATTGTTCTAAGTTGGAAATAAAGGTATAGATCTGTACCGCTAGAATCTTCGGAAATGACTGTGTTCGCTTATGTCTCTGGAATGTGTGCTAAGCTTTAAATCGGTATAAGAATAACAATGCCAGTGATAAATAAACAAGTTCAGGGGATGCATATTTTTCGCCAATTTCAGTAAGATGACATTTACGTTAGTCAAAATTTTAGTTAGTTTTTAATTTTTTTGTCTCCTGTTAGGCTCCCTGTAGACATACATGTACCTCCACGAATCATCAAAGTTATGCTTACTTTTCTGCTAAGCTTGTTGTTTAAGTTATGCAATTGTATACTTGTATTTACAGCTGTATAAATAGCTCATGATACCCACAAGCAATTAAATTTCGAATGCAAAAAGCAGCGCACGAAACCCGTATCTTAGCTTTGGATCTGAGATATAATCTGATTTGATCTTAGATGACTATACAAGTATATTGATTAAAAATATAATTAACAAAATAAAATAATCCAGTCCGTAAACAAAATATTTTATGATCCTACCCTGATGGTAAATGACATCACCGACTCGCCTCGGGATTGATTTTATCAAATTATCGATAACATGCTGATCAATTTTTCGATGACGATGCAAATCTCGTGGAATTCGCTTGTCACTGCACCCAAAGTTTCAGTCGATTGTCACTATCTTTCAAACTAGCTGAAGCTGACTCTGACCAGACAATGCGATTCCACAGGTTGCATGTGGCAATGATTGGATCTTAATCGAGCTTCAATGTTGATCCGATAATTCAACTTGAAATGGTCGCTAGCGACTTTCAAACAGTGATTCAATGAACCTTCGTCCAATCGTTGATTTGAATAATGATGAATCAAGAGCCACAACCATTTCTGTTAAAGACAGATTGTGATCAATTTTTACAAGTCTCATGAACAGTCGGTCTCTGCGTTTGGGATGTCTTGTGTAAGAGCAGATCCCTTGATAAGAGAGAGCTGGAATACTTAGTGACCACCAATGCACATTTGTATATGGTAGCCGATATTTGCTTCCTGTTGGCTCTTAAAGAAATCCCTAATTAAAGTAAAGCAGCCAATTTTTTATGAATGTTGCTTCTTTCTTGTTCGTAGCAATAGCACCTTCAATGCCGTAATTAATAGATCACAGCATTCTATTTATTAGCTAGCACTTATCAAGTATCCCTGCCGCAACGAAGCTGAAGCCATGAAACGAGTTGTCCAATAAATAAATGACAAAGATCGCACTTTTGACGTTTGACTCTTCATGAAAGGCAGTGTTACTTCACTTAAAATTGGCAGATCTTCAAGAATCCTTTTTTATAGCTATTGACTTTGACGACTTTTACCATGTGAAGAAATTATGGAAGTGGTTTATTTGATTTGGAGGCATGACTTATCTAATTCATTCTAATTCATTTTAAATTAAAAATTGATGAGTTCATCAGTATTATGTGATCTACATGATGAAAACGGTTAACGTCTGTTGCACTGACCTTGACAAAATTGATTATCAGAGTAAATTTGACATATGCCCCAAATTTTAGAGAAAATTACAAGATACAGTAGTCTGAACCCTGGATTTCAGTTCTTATTTAGGGGTTGATTAGTTTTTGTGAATCAATCTGCATTAATGTATCAAGAGTATATGAAAATTCTTTTAAAATATAACCGATTACTATTTATGTGAGATTATATTTTGCAATGTGAAATATTTTTGAAATAAATATTCAGACTTAATTTGAACACCTACTTAGCCAAAAATGTTTTTACTATGAGGCCTTTTGAAATCAGTCATTACTAATATCTTCATTACCGGCAAGATGTGTCCTTCGAATTCTTAGGCATTGATCACGTCGAGTCCAAATGATTTTTTATGAAGGAATTATAATAGATACAAGACATGTATGACTGATACATGCCTTCTGAGCATATAGTAGTGGAACTGGTGCACAGCGCTCTTATTGCTAAATTAAGTCATTAATAGTCATATTAATGTTATCTTCTCTAATCAAATTCAAATATTTTGAATTTAGAAGGTATTTATGGTTACTTTTATTCAGATGACTTACTTTTTATACTTTTCTAAATGTCATTGAATGCAGAGAATGCATGAAATTTAGTTATCTAATTGGATAGCTATAATGACATCTAATGCAATTACATATTTGAATTTCAAAATGCTATCTAGTCGGTGACACGATTAGATCAAACTAGAAAATAGCTATGTCTTCTTGAGAATCAGCATACAAGGGGGAATAGTGCACACCTCCATGATTTAATGGAGATTTACATTTTCATTTGAACAGTTATCATGAGTTAAAATCTTAAAATAGTATTCATAGTAACTAAGACGATTCAAACAGAATGTCATCATCGGAGAGAGCATATCCTAATTATGAAAGCCCATCTAGATCATCAAATTTGAAGTGTTAGTTTTGGAAGATCTCAAAGTGTCGAATCGCTTTCACCACCTACCCCCGGATTCTTTATCGACACGAAATGGCCTTAGGCAATAGAGTTATGTCCTTGTTACTGCACTCACCCTGAAATCCTTCTTGTATGAAATCGATATTAGTGTTGAAACTGAACTGAACATCTGTACGTTATAATTTTTTCATTGCAGACAGCTTCGTGAACAGTCAAGAATGGACAATGGATAGCAGTGTCGCTGAAATTCGCGTGGTAAGATATATTTCTTTTTTCAAATAGGCCCCTTCTAAGTGGCTTTTGAATTCCAGGTTTCCTAGATCTCAATGTCTGTGAACAGTTATATTCTTACTCCCTGCTTATTATTAGATTACGTATATAAAATTGATGATTTAGTTGAAAACAGTTTTTGTGTGGTATGAAAATTGAAAAATCAGAAAACACACTTGCTCTTTATTCTTATAAAAAGTAGTTTCTGAGTAGTTTAAGAGTATGCGGTCATAATTTTCATTTTCTCAGGAAACTCCGGACGCTTGCAATGGTAAGTTTTAAGCATGTCTGATTCAGTTAAATATTCAACAACGTAGGTTGTCAGCAGTCCAGCACAGTATCCTATAAGCAGAGCACTTCTGCTGTCATTCATGTTGAAGTGTTACACTCCTACAAAAGATAAAGATTTTATTTCGCTACTATTCATTATGATGTAGAAGCTCATTGAGTGTCTCAACTTTTTCTCTTGAATAGTAACTTCCTGTTTTAAATTTGGCTAGAACATGGATCTCAACAGAATCTAAACTTTTTATTGCATATGATTAAGTAGTTTGCGATGCTACATTTCAAATCTATGATTTTTAAGGCTGGATTTTTTAATGATATTGGAATTAGACAATTTGCGTTTACCTGTCGAAGTTTTAGGCCTAATGATGCAATTAGGATGGATGCTCGCAATTCTTCAACCTTTACATTCAATATATTCATGAATGAGAGGGATTATGGTCTCTATCAGAAGTATTCACTTACACCCATTCCTTGTCTAGCGTATTGCAATGGTTAGACGCCATCGAATGCCGATTCACATTCTCCAAGTTGCTCGGTCTTGTGGGTTGATGTTATGAAGATTAAGCTAGCACATGCCCTACTTAAGGTTCTTGCACCATCTCCTCTATGGATAGCGTCGTGGATTCTGTCCAGAAACCTCGAAAGACATTGCTTTCTTTTTTCCAAGAGTATTCATCCATTCTCTACACGTGACCATATCAGAGTAATCTTCTTGAGCATATTTCCATCTCCAGTGCAGATATCTATGGTAAGACGGTCGGCAAGTCACTGCGAAGAAATCCACCTGTCCATAGAGTTGTCTACGAATGTCTCGTATGATGAAACAACAGTTGTTATAGATGAAACAATCTACATTCTCGTTGGTTAGGAGCCAAATGGAACCGGTGTAGAGTAAAATGCTGAAGCAAATGGCATCAAAACACCCTGGCAGTCACACTATGAGAAGGAAAACTCAAGACCAGGAACTTGCTCCTGCAGTTGCTTACAAAGTTTTGTTGGTGTTGGGAAGAGCATCCTGTCGCAAGAGCCTCACTTCTTTTCGATGCTCCGAGTAATGCTGACCAACGAATTTATTCAGATAAGGAAAAGCCAACAACCGAAATATTAATTAGCGAGGAGATCCTGACATCGTGCTTTAATTGCATATTGTTGATTGTCTTGTATGGGGAAAATTTCTTAATTGCATAACAATATTCCGTGTAAAAATCAAATCAAATATCTACCGAGTTATGGCGATGCTGCTTCCAAAAAAAATGAGGATTGTAGCTAAATTGTGCCCATTGTTTTGTCTACCGCGGTTCAATGAGCCATGACTTAGCAGTATTTCAATATTATTTTTACAAAGAAAATGGCTACAAGCTAAATTACACACTGAAACAATTCATTTAGGTGACTGTGCCCTTGAAAATGAATTAATCATAAGCAATGTTAAGTTAACCAACATTTCAGACGGACCAGATGACATGTGATCATAGTCCGTTTTTTTTGGTAGCAGACAATTGGCAAATTACCAAGTTATTCAATCGTTCAATTGAGGATGCGGGAAGACAGAATATTATAGGCTCCTGCATCCTCACGTATCATTCATCGTTGCACCCTCTCAGAAAACTCGCAAGCCTACAAAGGAATTTGGTTTCAGACAGATTTCTAACACTACAACGTGCGGACATCATTTTCATGTTCAAGATCATTAAAGTCGTCATAGGTCTAAACGTGTCAAGCTTCTTCGCGTATTCCAATTATTTTCGAACACGTGGACATACATGTCGCCTGCTACGTCACCCCGCTCGTTAAATTTATCGGCGTAGCTTTCTTTACCCATCGTGCCGTTCCTAGATGGAGTGACTTACCTGCTTTTGTGTATATGCTCGCACGATCAATTGTTTCATACGAAGACTTGAATTTTTCATGAGAGAATCACTTTGACTTTGATCTTTGTATACTTGTCTCCGCTTGGAGCTCATTTGAATCAATAAATCAATAACATCGTTATCTTCTATCGCTCGCACTCATGATTGAAGAATAGCATAAGTCCTTCGTCTGACAGGAAAGAATGACGCTGCCATAACCCCCATTGACTGTTCTCGAACTTTGTCAATCTCATTTCCCTCTGTTTAAATAAGATATTAAGTAAATCTTTCATACTTTTCGGCATTCGAATCTCTTTGGCTAACTCAGCTCATTAGACATGCCTTTGTAAATCCACAATTGGATGATCGAATTCTTTACGGACCTACAGTTTGACAACACAAGGTTCACTTTAAATAGAAGACATCTAATGACATAACAATAAATACAAGTATCGTCCAAGGCTCGGCTCTGGGTCCTCTGACCTTACTCCTGTGATAATCGGCAACTCCATCATTCAATATGCTGATGATCCTTGCATTCATAGTTGTTCTGCCATTCAGCTCAGAAGCATGCATGCACCATCAAGCGTTCGGCAACGTCGTGCAATCTCCGCTTGAAGCAAAAACGAATGAAATAAATTTTAAAAGGTCTTAGAAACAAATCCAATGTCCGAAATTTCTTTGTGTTACCTTTTCGGATAACCTGAAAGCTGAGAATTGCGCAAAATGACTAGTCAACAACAGCAACAGCAGTCAGTATTCATTATCAACTTTCGAGAAGCATGACGATAATCTTTACAATGAAATCACACAGCGATCTTCATGTATTCCGCTAACTAATTCCACAGCATTGTCAAATTCAGGGGCTACAATCTGTGCCATCGTCCATCATGCACTAACAGCATGCCAGGAACTTAATTATGAGAAGGGGTTCACCCGGTTATGAAGAAAAAACGGTTTACCTCAAAAATAAATGTGATTTTTTTGTAATGTTTTCAAAATACCAATTTGAATGCTGAACCCATGCAACATAAAGTACAAATAGTCATTGCGAGGAATAAATAGCTTGTAGAAAATAATAGGGTTTTGGCCAATAATCAGATAGTTTGAAGGCAAAACAACCTGTGTAATTATCGGTTGACTTATCTTCCGAAAGAAAGTATGATATTGGATTCCACTGAAATTCTAGCTTATGTCGTACAATTCATTCTGTTTTTCTGTGCCGATTATCGATTTGAAGACATAGACCAATGACATATTTGTCTAGTAAGCTTTCGATGATTTCCCTGGCCCAATCTTTGCAACAAATTATGTTGATGCTCAATTTTCCAAACGCCCAGAAATGCTTCTCTGAACTCAAATGAAAAAAATTGCATATTTATTAGCTGTTAACAGATGTCATAGGTTCAAACCTACATGTTTTTGTTTTAAGTACGTTCGTGTAAGCGTGGGAGCACATGGAAGCATATATTTCGTAGTCAAATTTGGATCTATATCTTTTGATTGTGAACTGATGTCAAATTTTGTCTATCCTGAATCTGTCATTAAGTAGAAAATGAAGAGCTTGTGGTGGTCCATTGACGAAGTAATGCATCAGTGAGGATTGAGATTGAGTCTTAAGTGAATATGTTTTTCATGATTGTGGACTTTTCTAATTTCATGCTTCCTCATAACTGCAACTGATTTCTTACTCAGGAGTCTTCCTTCTCATTGCTAGGTACTGACATATTTTTCAATATTTCCATGCGTACGAAGATACATACATGTATAAAAAGAAAGCAACTTTGGGATGCAGCGCTTCGGTATCTATAATTCGGTCAATTATTCGAAATTTTGAGTGCTTCGGCACCTGCAAAATTGAACATAGTTCAATATTTAAGCAGCATGTAAGCATACAGTATTCATTGAATTATATGTGGGTGAACATAAAAATACAATATAAAATATGTATTCAGTATACAAAGTATACGAAATGTATGCTATATGCATATACAGCCGACCTTGTACCAGCAGAATACATGGGTACAGCAGACATTGTCTAAACACTTTCTTACTAAACACCTATGGGCAGCAAAGAGCATCTTAACTCAACTGCAATTAAACGGATGAAGTTTTCTGCGTATTTCTAGTTTCCAGTCCATAATTAAGTAACATGTGAGTTAATATCACCCCTTTTTTGATTGTTATTTCAGCAACTGAGAAATCTGTGAATATAATGGTGGCCATATTGCCAATGTTTCCTTTAAACTTTCTTGATGTATTTGAAATCTGTTTTGACATTTTGGCAGCATAATGCTTCCGGAATCTCGTTTGATCATATCTAAATATTCATTGCAGGGGGTGATCGGATCGTTACCAAGCGGGAAATCAGCTCTTGTACACCGTTTCCTTACTGGTGCTTACTTACAAGACGAGTCACCTGAAGGTAAGAGATAAACATCACGTTCTAGTTGTAGGGATACACGGACTGTGGTCAGCCACGTGTAATATCACAATAAATCAAATTTTCAGTCATGTTTTGCCGACGTATTTCGTTTGTTTTTAGTCTATAGCTAAGACTCTCAGTATTATTGAATGAACAATGGATCGGCACACGTGACTTCCCTATTAAACCAGATATTCAAGGAAAAATATTGTCATTGAATAAAGCAAAATCTTGCGTAGCGTAAGCGACCGAATAAATACTAAAGGTATTACGCCTAATTATATTACGACGAATTGAGTGTTAAATATGAAATAGTTCGTCGACAATGTGGCCAAATGCATTTCAAGTATTTCAATGATGTCAATGTGTGTGTTTGCACATTATGTTGGATGGATGTAATAGATGTACACGATGCAGGTTTGAAATAATGATCACGTTAAGGACGTTGAAATTGAAAGAAAAACATACTGCTTTGTGTATCAAAGGCGTCAGTCGACGTATTGTTGTTGAAGGAAATGTCTCAATGAAACGTGCTTGAAACTTGCTGCCTTATTTAATGAAATCGAGTGTCTGTCATCGCACATCGGGTCCTGAAATTGCTCTTCAACTATTTCCTTAGAAGTGTTTTGTAGACTATCATTTGTTACATTTTCATAGGGATTTTTCTTATTGCTTAAGATACTCTTCTTCATATGTCAAACGAAATCTTTCGTTAACAATGACTTTATTTGGCAGTTGAATGTTCAAGTTTATTTTTGGCATGAGAGAAATGAGTGCAGTCGAATTGAAGTGTGGTTATATGATCAGTACTTTTGTCAGGGATTATCCTCCCATTATCTCCATATCAATGACTTTTGTATTTGCGCCACTTGGAAATATTTTTGAGCTGCAGGAAATCATACATCTGCGCCACAAGAAATCACGAATTTGAGACAATTGTATATCACAAATAGCACCATCGTTGATTTCTAATTAACTGATGACAGCCGCAGATAATAATGATGCCTATTACTGAATCGATGACATCTATTATTGACATTTATTTTTTTTTTTATTTTTTACTCTCGACACTTATGGTCGGTGACTTTTTACAGCCCTAGTCTCGGAGACTTACCAAGTCTCTGGGAGGCCTAGGTGCGTGCGGAGGATATGTGCACTTCCGAGAAGCGCTGCTTTCTGTAGCTTGCGAATGTCATGATTGCCCGGTAGTCTGTGGAGGTAGTCTTTCAACTTCTGTGTTGTTGCTCCAAGCGCGCCGATGACAACTGGTACAACTTCTGTTCTTGCTTTCCATAGTCTTTGAACTTCGATTTTGAGGTCTTGGTACTTTTGAATCTTCTCTTGCTCTTTCTTCTTAATGTTTCTATCTTCAGGGATTGAGATATCTATTAGCTTCACTTCTTTCTTATTTTTGTCAACTATTGTGATATCAGGCCGGTTCGCGTTTATTCTTTTATCCGTCCGAATTCCGAAAACCCAGAGTATCTTGACTTTCGTATTCTCAGTAACCTTCTGTGGGTTGTGTTTCCAGTAATCTCTCTCTGTTTTGATGGTGTAGTGTTGGCATATATTCTGGTACACTATTCTTGCGACGCTGTTATGTCTGCTTGTATACTCAGTTGGAGCCAACTGACTGCATGCTGACACAATGTGGGCTACAGTTTCATCTTTTTCGTGGCACCTTCTGCATTTTGCATTTGCTGTTGTCTTCATTATGTACTTCTTGTCTGCCTTTGTTGTTAGTGCTTGATCCTGAGCGGCCATGATCAGTGCTTCAGTCTCTGCTTTTAGCGTAACTTGGGTCATCCAGCCATATATATTTCTTTCTGTCGTGATATCCTTCATTTGCCTCGGATATTGACCATGTAGCGCTTTCTGTTGCCATCTGTTTCTTCCTGTCTTGAATTGTCTTGACCTTCCATGATTTGATGCCTTCTTGATACTTCTCGCAGACTCCACACTCCCTTGTTGCAACGATTAGGGGGTCAGCGATCGTGCTGTACACATAGTGTGAAAGACTGCGCTTCTCTTCGTTGATGACATCATCTATTTTAATCAAGCCGCAGCCTCCCATCCTCCTTGGTAGGTATAGTCTATCGACGTCGGCTTTGGGGTGAAGCGCCCTGTGTATTGTCATCATCTTCCTTGTTCTACCATCAATTTGCTGTATGTCAGTTGTGTTCCACTTTATTATTGCACCGGAGTATCGTATTACTGGTGTCGCATATGTGTTGATGGCTCGGATTTTATTGTATCCATATAGCCTCGACTTCATTATTTTCCTGACTCTTCTGAAGTATTCTTTCGTCACCTGCTTCTTCACCAGTTCTTCCTTGTTAGTTTGATGTTGGAGAATCCCTAGGTACTTGTATCCTTCTTCTTTCGCATCATCTATTGTTCCGAGATCTAATGCAAGTCCTTCTGTCTCTTTTACTTCTCCTCGCTTTATGATGAGTCTTGCACATTTCGATATGCCAAATTCCATGCCGATGTCATTACTGAATATTCTTGTTGTGTGAATCAAGGAATTTACTTGGTCTTCTGTCTTGGCATACAACTTTAGATCATCCATATATAGTAGATGGTTCAATTTCTCACCCGTTCGCATTGTGTAACCCATATTGCTCTTGTGAAGGATTTGACTCAATGGGTTGAGTGCCACGCAGAATATTATGGGTGATAATGCATCTCCTTGGAAGATTCCTGATTGAATGGGAATTTCTCCAATCGGCTTCTTTTCATGAATCAGCATTGTTTTCCAATACTTCATTGATTGCCGAATTAACTCCTGTAACTGGTTGTTTATTTTATACATTGACATGGTTTCGAGGATCCATGAATGGGGTATTGAATCAAATGCTTTCTTGTAATCTATCCAGGCCATTGATAAGTTCTTCCTGTATCTCTTGCTTTCATTTGTTATTGCTTTGTCGATTAATAGTTGGTCCTTTGTGCCTCTACACCTTGTTCTGGCTCCCTTTTGTTCATGGGCAAGAATACCTGCATCAGTCACATGCTTCGACATCGTGTCTGCCAGTATTCCAGACATCACTTTCCAAATCGTGGGCAAGCACGTGATTGGTCGGTAATTGTCCGGTGAATGTCCTTTGCTCGGGTCTTTCAGAATGAGTGTTGTTCTTCCTTTTACTAGCCAACCAGGGATTGTGGCTGGTCTCTGCAGAAGGTCATTGAACTGATCTGCCAGTCTTCCATGTACTGCATTCAGCCTCTTCAGCCACCCCACTTGTACCATATCTGGACCTGGTGCTTTCCAACTTGCCATCTTTCTAATCTTCTGTGATACGTCACTTTCGGTAATTGCTATGTCGGCTTGTGTATTCAACGTTGAGGATTCTTCTTTCAGATCTTTCAGCCACTTTGTGGAAATGTTATGTGACCGAGGATAGCTCCAAATTCTCTCCCAGTAGTCTTTTATCTCATTGTCGCTGCTGTGATTCTCTCTATTGTGAGGCTGTTCTTCCTTGTTCTTGAAGCTCTTATACACTTCTCCTGGGTTATATTTGAACGTCTTATTTATTTTGTATTGTTCGTATCTCGCATTGTATCTCGCTAATCTTCCACTCAAGGCCAAGAGTCTCTGCTTAGCCTCTTCAATAGCTTCCTCTATTTTCTTCTGATGCAATTGATATTTTATTGTTATGTTTCTTCTAACTCTGCTGTTATTGTTCTTTGCAGCTTCCATCTGGCTTATATGCTTTCTTGTGCTATCAATTTGTCTCTTTAATCTTCTTTTCCATGGAGGTTCAATATTCTGAATAGCCTGTTTGTTCGGTGCAATTCTATCTTGAATAGCTTTGATAGAAGCGTATATCATGGCGTTTGTCTCTGACAAATTACTCGTGGCAATCGTCTTCAATACCCCATTGATGTGTTGGATTACTTGGTTCAATTCTTCACTATTCTTCATTCTCTTGATCGGTGTGCGTATAGTATGATCATTGTATTCCACCATCAGTCTGCATACATCGTTCCTTAGCCGATAGGCGAGCATTTATTATTATATGACATTTATTACATTAGTGAATCGACAGGTATCGCACCGAAAACTGGCAGATTTACAAATTAAAAAAAGAGAAATTTGGGATTTGTTTTCATTGAAAATCGTGTTGATACAATATGAACAGCTTACCATCGCACCACGACAAGGCGAACGATCGAAGCAGTGTGCACTGTGAATTGCCTCGTTCACATCGCATATATGAAAAATATATATTAGCTGCATTGATCATAAATGTAGGAGAACAGTAAACTTTGTATTTTGCACATTCATGGGAATGGATAAACTCCTGACCGGAAAAACATGATCGCATACAATTGCAACTCTAGTCCAGTGTCGTACTTGAAGAATAACTGACGGAAACATGTTGTACCGAGTAAACATCCTGGCAGTTGAACACACATGCCCTTTCCCTCAGCAGTTTTTTTTAAAGGAAATGAATAGTAAATTCATTTGTTTAGAGTAAATTCTTATGAGACCCTCTCTTTGTATGCGGCCATCTCCATTTGAATATCATAAGAAACCACACAGTTTTTGATATCACATAAAACTGAATTGTGGATAAATCTTGCCCGTTATCGAAACAATTACTTCCATTATCCAACTAATGGATATTGAATAGGCTGAATATGAGACTTAATCACGCAGATGCAACTGCACGAATTGTTCACGATTACCAACCGAGTAGAAGAATCACTAAAGGTCAGCTAATTAAGTGGGACGTCTGTGGTTTGTCATTATCCTATTCAACAATAGTCAGTGAGTCGTCAGCCAAGTTAACTAGTTTCAATAGAGGTATTGTTGCGATGTCCGAGTCTTTGGTTAAATGGCTGGATAAACCGTCCTCTAATTTTGTTCACACAATATTTTAATTCACAGTGTGATGCTGTTATGATCTTGTTTCCAACGCCTCTATTCTGCTGTTGTACTCAAATCAGTTACCCTCTCTCCCACAACGTATGCCTGCGGCTTCATGGAGCAGTAATAAGTAGATCGATTTTCCGATGATCAAGCCAGGAAAGCGTTAAAAATCGCAGCAGTAGGAACTGTTGTGAAAATAAAATGTTCACATACTCCGATCCGAATGAAAGGGGATTAGACTTAAAATGATTTTGAACAAATAAATAAATACATAGACTTATGTTTATACTATGAAGCACATTTGACGAGGGCCATTCTTCTATGTGGCCGGTTTTATTTATCCCACACCCATTTGTGCAGAGTGTTAAAAGTCTTAGGTTTGACTAGACCGAGGTTTGAATCCAGGTCTCCCGGACTCCGAGCGATCACTCTACCACAAGGCCACTGCACCGATGAAAGAGTGAAATATTCTTCTTGAGGACTTGATAGTTAGCAATTTATAATTTCTTATATCATTGACGAACTCCTAAATCTAAGATTATTAAATGTATTACAATGCCTATATTGTGCAATAGAAACTCTATGAAAATTTTCCTCTAAATATCTAGATTTACGAGAAAAAACAACTTTGCAGCCATTGAACTGGACGGTTACTAAACAGGGAGGACTTCACAGGGAGGAGTTGCCTAGTCCATTTGTAATATTTTCTGTTTTCCAACACACTGAATACTGAGCAAGTTTGTGTTATTAACTTTATACTCGATTTTAGCTTCGGATGGTCTCCGTGGCAAAGTGGTTAAGTGCTCAGACTGACTATCGTTTGGTCTAGAGGTCGAGCCCTGAAAGTATCAACGGAAGTTAGCAGGAAGGGCATCCGGACTGAAAATACCACCGCTCCAAAAAAGTTTGACTATGTGAGCGCCATCCAAGCCCCCAGTATGGGGTGGGGGATTGGTGACGTTTAAAGCTTCACCACTCAATTTGAACTTCCGGTGCATTTTCAATGGTAGACGTAAAATTATTAGTTCTTTTCAGTATGTCTCACCATGCCATTCACAATCTTCTTATTGATCAAAATCGTCAATATCCCTTCCTCAAGCCGATTTTTTTCATATAAAATACATGCTGGACTCAAACCGGTTTCAGTACTCAGTGTTTCATCAATTTCTCACGTAATTTTTTAAAAATCGCAACATCATGATCAGTCACACCAGCTCATGCTTGGGTTTGATTCTAGGCTTGAATTTTTTTGTCCAATCATTTTCACTTAAGCGTCTCAGAATGTAACCGGCTGCTTAAGTTGAAGTTTTGATACAGTCGAAGACATGACCTGATGGGATAAAGCAGTAATCAAATCTTGGCCGAATTCATCTACTTGTTGTTAAATATTATCAACTAAGTTTGAACTATTCTCAGGATTCTGATTTTTTATCTTTGTTTTGATTTCTACTTCATTTTGGATAGCTATCTATATTCAACTTGTTAACCACGTGTGATACTTTTTTGACGCTTGACGTAGTCAACCATCAATTTGGAGTTTAGAAATTCATACTCCACAAATCGCGTAGTCATGCTACCTTTTAACACGATTTAGTTTTTCAATTCAATCTGAGAAATTGCACCACTGGAGGACATGTTCGAACTCAGGACCCTCTCAAAAGTGCATTGTCGCCCTTACCGAATGCAGCATCTTTACTAGGACCATCAGGCTGAGTCCTTGTAGTGCTAGAATATTTTAAGTGTCATTAAGACGCTGTGTTCATTTTGAGTAAGTTGATTCTGTTGACAATCCGGCAAAGCCTTAGTCCCAAGTTCATCAGAGAAGTTGATCTGATTAACAGCAGGAGATAATATTACATAGAAGTTGGTGATAATCTCACAATGATATGATCAATGAGCACTTGCTTCATTCTTAAGTTCATGTTTGTCAAAAAAAATTGAAGAAACGCTGAATGCTAGTGATTCAATTGTTGCAATAGTTGTTTAACTTCAATAGAGTTACGTAAGGGATCAAATGTCGTTGATTTTCAAAAGTGACGTATTCTAATGAGAGTGACTCGTGGAATTTGCTGTAACTATTTATTAATCTCATTTCATCTCATGAATTAGTCTTGCTATATTCAAAATTATCTAATCCTGGTATGAATGTGATTTGATTGAAGAATTCTCCAGAGACAGTTAACGTAACATCCTCATAGCGTAGTTTTCGGCATATTCTGTCTGAAATTTTATCAAATTTGTGTCGCAATACAGAGCAACACTTATCACGAAAAATGACTTATCATTTGTTTTTGCAAAATCGCAATTTCATTGTTTTTTTCAGAATCGAAATGTCGAAATGTCATGTAACATCACTTTAGTAGTCATCAAAATAGTTCTACTTTGTGCCACAACCGTCTCTAGTGCGAGTGTTTCTTCGAATACCAGTATTTTTAATGTTTCGCCTTCACAATGCGTGAGCCTATATGACATGTAAATAATCTATGCGGTGATTAGCAGCAGGGCTTTGCGCGGCTATATTTTCCTCTTAACTGGTTTAACGGCTAACTAATAATATTTAGTTGCCAAAAGCAGTTGAAGGAAACTTAAAGTTGCATAATGTGAGAGCCTGAGAGTTATTTTAGAGGTAAGAGTGAGATCGTAAGTGAAAGACATCTTGCTTTCGTTTGAGATCTAGCTCATGAATCTGATTTTCTTATTGTGTCCATGTGTATTTTGTAACCATGGCTCTCACCTAGCACATTCGTTTTATTTTGCAATCTAATTGCAACATGTTGCACCCGTAGAAAGACCTGACTTCCTTTTTAACCGGCTTGTTGTGATCTTTAAGTTAAGCATTCACCCACTTACCCATGAATATAAATGCTTTTTATCAAAGTGGTTCATAATGAAAGTCTCCGCCTCTTTTTGTATCCACGAGTTATTCAAAATAAATATAAAAGGTAAAATTACTTTATATACACAGGCAGACGTTTCGTGACTGTGTCTTAGCCTCAGTGACAGTAAAAACAGAAGTGAACACATAGTACATACATGTAGTTTTATCTTTTACTTTTATTTTGAATAACAAGTGGACATAAACAGTGGGAGAGACTTTCAATATAAGCTTCTATGACTAATTACCTCCCATATGCCACAATCAATACTGTTCATCAAATCAACAGCACATCAGTGATAATTGAACGGTATATAGCAAGCACATTCTTGACTAATTGTCAAAAGAATTACTTCTTCAATATCCTCAGTTAGGTATCTTGGTGAGAATTATAATGCAAAAAGGAAATCATGGTTGTGGTTTCTTTCGATGGACACAAAGCGGAAACTAAGCGTTTATTACTTATTGACATAGCCTGCACTGTTAGGAACTTAGGAACTTCTCCTCGATTATCAGCAGTTTCGGAAATGATGAGCCATTTTCTAGATGAAATTTCGGGTGCGAATGCACATTCGTAAATATTCATAATAAAACATGTGATAATTTCACAGATAGTTCATCATAGATTTCACAGTCAATTCATAATTGTTGAGATTTTATTGATATACTTGAAAGTTCGGAAGAAGAACCCCTAAATTTTTAACCGGCTGATGATCTTTTAACTGGGTAATGGCGTCGATACCCAGTAATCAGTAATATGAACATGTTCTAGCCAACTAATTTTTCACATGTAGCATGACATCTTTAACATGTATGTACATTGCAATAATATAGGAAATTTTAATGATAAAATAGTCTTCGTCTAATGCATACTTAATCTGAATATTTCAATTCTACAAGTTGAGCTCAAACATTAAGCAAATGTGTCTAATCTGCGAGTACGAGATTTATGCACGATCATTCAACCTTGTAGAAAACCTTAGAAAATCGAAGGTTTTTGCATTGTGCACTATATAGCACAGTTAAAATATGTAGATGTTCCTTGTCTACACTAATTCCATTCTTGTTTTTTGATTCTTGGGGCTTTGCAATAATAAGGCATGTGCCTACATTATTTTGTGCCCCAGCCTCAACGCAGTGCAGTTACTCTGCCACAAGACCAGTGTGCCAGTTTCTACTCATAATGCTTGGTATCTTTAAGCAAAAGGTTTTAAACGAAAGTCGTAAATGGCGGTCGTGACTGATGACTGATATTCTGCAGAAGATAAATAAACGCAAGAATGGATGTGAAAAATATGTTTATCGTTAGTTTTTGTATGACTCATGCATTACTGTGTCCTTTATATTTATTTTCTTGAAGCAAAGTCAACTTTGATAAATCAATATCAGATTTAGTTGTTGAAATTGCGCTCATTGAAAACAATTCGCAATGAAATGTTCTCCCATCTATGACATGCTACATGCACAATTGTAATGCACATGTACCTTGTACAATGTACATGTATATAAGTAGAGTGATCTTAATGAATCGTTACATAGTCGCATATTGTAATCATATCAAAACCATGATTGCTCCTAGCTGAATGTGAGAAGGTGGAGTCGTTTGTTGTTCTACCGCAAATGAACGATTTTATAAAATGTTACCTCATCATTCAGAACGTCATTGTGGACTTGCGTATATTCAAATTTTCAGTTAGTAAATTCAATTTGATGAACTGGGAATGATTATTGATAATCTCTTGATGTTTGATTTTGACAATTAACTTGGAATATGAATACTCAGGAAGCACGTATGACGCGTTTCCGGTAGTATTTACTCTTATTGTATTCACTCAGTCCGTGAGCTTTTGCATATCGGACAATGCAATCTATTTTAGTATTTTCTTGCGTCGAGACAGTCGAAATTCAATAATACGAACTACGCCGAAGATAATACCGACGATTTTCTCTGTTCCTGTCTAGAGGTGGCATTCACCTGAGTCAGTTTGCATACAATGGATGTCCACCAAAGAAGTTGAAATGGAATATTCATAGATGGTTCACGCGAATGCATTCTTCATTGTGGCGCAAAAGAAAACACCGACAACTTGTTATTGCCAATCTTTGTAGACAACTTAAGAAGTGAAAGCTCTCTTCATCATCTTTGATTTCAATTTTCTCTGTGATAAATTCAATAAATTAGTGTATCATTGATATCAGTGTTGTGATGACTCAGGGACATCCATCGGATGACTTTTTTATTCTCAGGCCCATCGTATTCCGCTGAATTATTGAAGTATCGACCCATGGGGACATCACACGAACCCACAAACTTAATACAATCATTTCGACAGTTGAGTGTGTCTGTCTGCATATAGTTACAATGCTCATATCTTAAGTTTAGTTGTAAAGATAGAGATTCATCATACGCATCATCCTGGCCTACTACTAAGAAAATGTACCTATATATAGGTAAGCCTAAATACACCGGTACATACAGTGTATGATCGACTTACTTTAGACAGCCTATTGGATCGTTGAACTTAAACGATCGCAACAAAACTTGAGATATAGATAAAAGAGGATATTTACATTGCGCGTTCGCGTGGACTTTCTATTCATGTCTCCAAGTAATTTGAAATGCCGCATGACATTGCCACTTTCCCGGTTAAATCGACGAGTGCACTCAATTCAGATGAAATCTGCTTTGCAGATAGTATATATCTCCATTTACTCATGCATTATTGAATATTTTTGGCGATCGGCTGAGCTCGACGGTTCCTAGCTACACTTCAGTATATAGGGTTGAATAAGACGCCTGTGCTCTTCGATTAGCAAGCTTGCTTAAACGATGCTTCAAAAATATTCAAAATGTCAAAATACATTCAAATAATCTATTTAATATATGGATATTCGAGTTGAAATCACTGCTTACTAGTTAACTCCCACCGTTCTAATTTTTTTACCTATGCGCTTTTGAATGGTTTGATTTGTTCATCTAATGCTTTGACTTGTTCATCAAAGATGAGCTTTTCCTTCAGTTTTGATTAAACTGATTTGCATGTTGATCTACTATATATCGAACAGCAATTTATAGCGAGAGTTCACGTTCATAGCAAGGTATAAGCCGAAAACTTAAAGTCTGTACAACCTGGCCTCACGCGAAACTTACTTACACATTCCCAGCCAGTAGAGATTTCAGGATATGCTGAGGCTACATCACAGATAGGTCTTTCACGAGATAGTCTTCAAGTCAGTTATTGACGTTGCCTATTGAAAGAAATTAACATGAATTTCTTTTAAGAAATTGAGTCACTCAAATAACACTGCAAAGATAAATCATTTCAAGTTTGAAAAATGTTAATCAGGGGTAGCATTATTGTTTCACAAATGGATCCATTTTCATAACTGTGCTTACATATCGTGGCGCATTGACTTGACTACTTTAAACGATGCTTTGGCGGTAGATAAGACGAGTTATCAAATTGTACAACTAGAATGTCATTTATCAAAATAACGTTGCTGGGTCTGTATAGTGTCGGATAAACTTGGGACGTTCAGTGATTGGTTTGACATCAATTACTTTAGCTCAGGAAATTCAAGCCGTGGAGAATACGGTAGATATCTAATCGAAGATGATATCATTTAAGTAATTGCACATTACATGACCGCAGTTAAAGTCAGACTTTAGACATGCAGCAAATATAGAGAGAGTTTCGTTCGTTAAATATCCTAAACTGCATTTACAAATGTCTCACACAAAGTTCAACTAAAATCTGCATTTATGACATGTTAACCTACTTATTTTACTCATTTATACTGAAGTTAGAGTCCTAATAATTCAATCTATTCGACTGTCGTTAACCTAGGCGAAACTCCGGCCGCCTACACGAGTTTCTGCAGGGAACGATATCGAAAATAAGACTTTCATAGAATGATACAACGTATGGTTACTACGAATCTGCACGGAACATGTACGTCTGTCAAGTTCTATCAAATTCTTCTTTTTTTGTCAGACAGGACCAAAGGAAAAGGAAGCTCATGTAAATCCAATAGGAAGCATATTCTAAGCTATGTATTCTTCATATACATATAGTTTCATATATTTCTAAGCTTTCACTGATAATGTGAGAAGTACCAAGTCTGAATCCATAATTTTTGGCATGGAATATCTTCATATAGGCCTAATTTTCTACCAAGTGTATATGCTATTATCATGCTTGTGATCGATGATGTAGACAAAAATGGGGTTATATGATGCTGAAATTGTTCTGTTTACCGACACTGGTAGGTTTGCTATTTCTGAGTGTGCTTAGATTCGTGGTACTCATAGAGTGTAGGCCTACATCATTCTGTGAAATTCTCATTTTTGGTCTCGTTCCCTGCAGAAGATCGTGCTGGCCACCTGACCATTGCTTCTAGACTCATAAATGCACTTACTTTGGTGCATTCGGATGACGTAAAGGTTCTCAATAGAGCACTTCGAGTTCTTATCTGCTTTCATTCAGCAAAAATTCGAGCATTTACTTGACAATTTCATGCAATCTTGGACAGACCTCTGAAGCGCTAAAAAGGTTCTAGATGAGATGAGCTCTCCTCGTAAGCATTCTCTGGAGTTATCGAGTTATGATATGTGCATGTCTATATATGCGTGTATTTGTTTTCTGATTTTCGAAATGAGACTTTGAAACCGACTTCAATAGTTATATCATAATTTCAAAAATGATTCTGATCTTGATTTGCGTAAGTTAATTCAATCCATGCTATCTTAGGGAGAACACGATGTATATAGTTTAAGATAAATTTAGTCGTCTGGATGACGTATTTGGTCATCACACTAAAATTGCTTAAAATTCCAATAGTTTCTATGATTATTTTATGATATATCTTTGCCCTTCACGAACTATTTGCCATATATGCATCGGAATCCTGACTACACAACTAGAAAAGGTTTCAGTAGTAGAAGTCAGGCATTTGTGATTACAGTCAACATCGCAAATTCGACCGCATCTTTTTATGATTTTCTCCAAAGTTTTGGAGTCAGCTGCAGACATCGCAACTGTGACCGCACAACTGCATGCGGTGATACTAAGAATCATTTGTTGGTAAATAAGCAAAACGTACTTCTTGGAGATGGACGGAATTCGTTGTGCAGTCTTCAGATGTATTCTCTGTGACACTTTTTTTACATATGTAGTTTACATGGTGCTTCCAACTACATGACTTAATGACAGGGTTGCCACTCGTGCTTTTTTACGCTTTTTTACTTAAAAATGGGAATAGTGTTTTTTCGTGCTTTTTAGTCAAAATTTGCTGTTTTATGCTGTTATTGAGTTCCTCAAAAGAATCAGGAGAACTAAAATAACCTCTATTGGGAAATGTTGTTTATCCGTGTCTGTGTCTGGCTTCTGGCAATGCGGAAGCGGAGCGAGCGTTCAATCAACTGTCGCATGTTCTTCGCAAAGATAGGAATAAACTTTCTGAGTTTACTGTCAATGGTTTGATGATAATCAATCACCATTTATCAGCTTGCAACTCATGTTGCTACAATTACCCAGTCGACAAACGACTTTTAATGGATGCATGAAAACTTCATCAGACGTACAAGAAACGTCGAGAAGAGCAACGATTGGCAACTGAAAAGCAAAAGAGGCTTCAAGAACAAGTTCCTCTAGAGGCAGAACTTATGAATAGATTTCTAGAATCGGAAAAGAAACAAAATCTAGAGAGAAGACTCACATCAGACGAACAAAGGATTGCCAAAAAGGATGTTGAAGTAAAGAGAATGTAAAAAGGATGCTGAAGAACAGCCGCTTTAATGGTAGCCGCTAAAAAATGATGAAGGAAGCTCGCTTTACAAAGAGAAGCGAACAAAAACAATTTTCAATTAACAAAGGCAAAGGAGGAAGTCTGACAGAAGGCAATCAATAAAGCATTGTCCATGAAAGCCAATCTGGCGAGAGCAGCCAGGACGAAACATAAAGCCTCGGCAAGTGCAACCGTAGGAAACGTTTTGTTGTTATTAACTAAGTACGAGCAATTTTTCTAGAAACTTTATTTGAAACGTTATGTTGTTTTTTCATATTGTTCAAAATATAGACAGTGATTGTTTCTAAATTATTTTCCGACCCATATGTTCATTGCACCTTCAATTCTTTGAAGTTATGAGTTACCAAACTTAATCTTAGGATAATATTTCAGGTAAAATAAACGGTAGTTTTCTGTAAGTGTATTTATGTAACACATGTGACGCATTTGATATTGCAGGCTTTCCTTTTGGTATATCTCTAGAAGCACTGTATTTGTCATTCGAAGTAAGCTCTTGAATAATTTGTCTGAAGATGTAATAATAGTCGCAAAATTCCTTGACAACTTCGCTTCGTGAAGAGGTTCAAAATTAATAAAATATAAATGCATTTTTCGATCATTAAAAACTTACCTCCCACAATTTTTATGTAATATATGATAATAAAATGTATAAAGGACAGAATATTTGACGGTTTTTGTTGCCTAAACAGACTATTAATTATAATATAAGTTATGCTTTTGTGCTTTTTTCTTAAATGTGAGCTGGCAACCCTGCTTTTGAAATATGACACCCAAGGAAGATACAGCATCTGCACAAGAAATTGGGTAGCTGACTGTGGTCAGCTCATGTAGCCTGTTAGACTTATGGACAATCAATTTTGTCTTTTTATCATGTTTTACCAATCCACGAGACAAACTCCAACATGTGGAATTACTGATTTTGTCTGATATACTGTTGTGAACATCGCGTTCGTTGTCAAATGTTGTCAAAATTACAACATCATCCGCGATTGTGTATATCGAAGAGTTGGAAAGAGCTGGTTCATATACACAGAAGAAATATGGGTTGCGGTCGAACTACGTGGTCGGTAACCTAAGCCAAATTGATTTGCACCGCATAAAATTGATAACCTCTCTTTCATGGAGTTTAGAACTGCTGTCTTCAGAACTTTGACCATGACGTGAATCAAGGAAAGTGGACATGAGTTTCGCACACTTCGATTGTTTCCCTTTGGCACTGGCACTACGTCGACAAGTTTCCAAACTGAAGTCACAATGCGTTGTGATAATGACACCAAGATTTTATGTGTCAAAAGTTTGTGCATAATATTACAGCTGATTTTGAGCAAAGAAAGTATGTACATCATCACTACGAGATTTGTTTGTATTCAGCTTCACCAAAAGATTACGTGTAATATTCCAAATATTCCTACATCCGCTGTGATTTAAATCTGAACAATTTACCCGATGACGTTGCTCCCAAAATGATTTCTTGCTATGGTTTGGGAGACGTGGTCCAGCTCTTTCGGCTCCGGGTCCGAAACCCTGTTTCTTACAACCAGCAGTATTTGTTGTGTCATATTAAACCATTCTATTTAAACACTAGGCATGTCAGAGTATTATATATCATGAACAAGCGTTCGATGTATTGATCAAAATGACTCTATGTCTAAGGACGAACAAGAAAACATCGTGAATCATTACAAAGTGGACTGACAAGGCACCAGCACCTCACCATTAAAGCCTACATTCTTTAGGCAGGCTGCTGTGTATCATGGCAAAGCATCCCCACGGCGTCATATTGTATTCAATCAGCATTTCCCTTCACGCCTTTTAATAACACAGAGTGTCGGATTTCTATGTTTTAAACTTTAGTTCTCAATCTTCCTAATGGATAGAACACAATTCATGTTTTGGTTTTTGGTTTCTTGGATTTGCAAAGTGCATTAGTTTCGTGAACAGAGGACAAATCGGTCACTGGATGAAGTGTTCATGCAAGTTCACAGTCCTCGAATTCTTTATGACGACTGCAAATTGAAGGTTGGACAGCAGAGTGATTGATTTGATAGTTTTTCATCTGTTCACAAAAACTCGATAATTGAAGAACATGCGCGTCGTTGATCCAAGCCTGTACTGGACAGTGGAGGGGAAGTGAATTTCAGCAAGTTTGAAATGTTGAGGAGAGTCATGCGCAGTTTATAGGATCTTCTTCAAGCAGATGGATGGTAAGGCATATGAACAGTGAGCATAACCCATGTATGATTGACATGACAGGAAACATCTTTTTTTGGTAGAAGATGCGGATTTGAAGTTCGGTGTCAGGTACCTGTTCTCTTTGGGCCCTGAGAACACCCACTGCCCGTCCTTCAGTCTGATGCCAATCCAAGGACACAAGCCATTCACTGTCCAATATTTCTTCATTAATTTGAATTCAGTCTTATCTTTGAACGTCAGCAGAGAAGATCCTCTGCGCCGACATTCCGCATCCGCAACATTCCATGTTTCACGCTTCTTGTTGATGTAGATGCATCCAATTGGTGGCACCTTTATCCACGGCGAGGGACATGTCAAATAAAACAGCGCATTCACCATTGTGCTATTCACAAAATGTTTCATGTCATTTTTGATAGCTGACACTTGACGGCTCAATTCAGTCAATTTCTTCTTCATCACAGACGTCTCCATGCAATGCTTCCTCCTCGACTTTGATCTCTCCTTCATCTTACTCCACAGCTCCTTCACTTGGGCCGTTATTCCAGTCGAGAACTTCGAAAACAATGTCTTCATTTCACTGTTCTCACTCCGCAGCTCCTTCACTTGGGCCGTTATTCCAGTCGAGAACTTCGAAAACAATGTCTTCATTTCACTGTTCTCACTCCGCAGCTCCTTCACTTGGGCCGTTATTCCATTCGCGAAAGTCAAAAGCAACTTCTTCATATCAGCCATTTCTTTCCTGAGGTAATCAAAGTTCTCCTTATTGTCTGTTTTCGCTTCCTTTTGTTCTGCTTCAAACTGTATTAAGACATCTTGGTCTGCCTGTCTTCTCTGGTAGTCTGCAAGCTGTTTCTCGACCATTTCCTTCACCGCCTCCTGCATATCTTGCACAGGAGAACGCTCTCCATCTGTATAGCCGAGGATTACCAAAGACACGAAGACAATCTCCAAGATGCACATCAAGTTCATTGTAGAGGAGAAACGATGAATGTGCTGTCGCAATTGATATTCGAGGCTTGTAAATGATTTAAATACATTTCCGCCGTCATCCAGGTCTTCGTCTTATCGGGATGGCGACAGAATGATGTAAATATTGATGTCAATTCTGATTTCCGAACTTGTCTCGGACTGTTTATCGAAATTTCAATGCATTAATCAAAACTTTGATAAATTTCGCGCTGATATCTGATGCTTATATCGTGAGATTCTCCTAATGTTTATCACCGCGTTTCATATATAACCCATTAGTGCACACTGCGGAGTTTTTCCACATTTGACTGAGAATAATGACTTATTTATCTTCCTCCCTGTTATAGAAGGCAAGTTGGGGCGCATACATGCTCCATATTAGAGAAGTGTAGCATCGCCTCTTGGTCTTAAAAACTGTTGAAAAAGTCAAACACAACGCAAACACACAGAGTTGTCAGTAGTTTATAGTGTGACATCCGGCGCGACGCTTCGCTTCGCTTTGCTTCGCTTCGCTTGCGCCGGATGTAACACTTTTGCGGGGTTTTTTCAAAATTTTCAAAAAAATCAAAATTTCAAAAATTTAGGTAGATTTCAAATTTCACGTGGCCGAAGGGCGAAAATTTAAGTTGTCTCAAAATATCACGTGGTCTAAGAATTTTGAAAATTTAGGCAGACGAAAATTTAAGTTGTCTCAAAATATCACGTAGTCTCAATATACCAGAAGATTGTATTCAAAATATTTATTCAAAATATTTATTCAAAATATTCATTTAAAAATGGAAGAAACAAAAGTGGATGAAACAAAAGTGGAAGGAACCTCAAGAATATATCCTTCGTTATCATATGAACGTAGTTCTACTTTAATGGACATTGAAAAGATTAACATTGAAAAAATGAATAAAGAAAAACACAAAGATAGAGTACGTTATATGAAAGATAAGGAATCGCAATTATTACTTAGATTAGAACATTATAATAAATTAAGAAAGAGATGGAGTAATGCTTTAATAATTGTCATTTCATCTGGCGTTCTTACAATTCCAGTAGTTGCTACTGCTTTAACTCGATACAAAATGAAAACACATTTCCATCTTTGAAATATTTTATTCACATCACAGACAAGTACTATGTACAAGTAGCATGGTTTACAACGAATAAAATATGTTGACTAGAAAATGTGTTATGACATGATACAATTGTTTCTGTATGAGTAAAATAAAGTAAGGCTCATAGAACTATAAAACCAATGAGGACAAGTAGCATGGTTTACAACGAATAAAATATGTTGACTAGAAAATGTGTTATGACATGATACAATTGTTTCTGTATGAGTAAAATAAAGTAAGGCTCATAGAACTATAAAACCAATGAGGACAAGTAGCATGGTTTACAACGAATAAAATATGTTGACTAGAAAATGTGTTATGACATGATACAATTGTTTCTGTATGAGTAAAATAAAGTAAGGCTCATAGAACTATAAAACCAATGAGGACAAGTAGCATGGTTTACAACGAATAAAATATGTTGACTAGAAAATGTGTTATGACATGATACAATTGTTTCTGTATGAGTAAAATAAAGTAAGGCTCATAGAACTATAAAACCAATGAGGACAAGTAGCATCGTTTACAACGAATAAAATATGTTGACTAGAAAATGTGTTATGACATGATACAATTGTTTCTCGTAAATTGAAATAAGGGAAGGGTCATAGTACTATTATCTATTGGGAGTAGCTTACCGTTTCAATTGATTGAGTTTAAAATTTGATCAAGGGTTGGGCGGTGTCTCCCATGGCGAAGATACGAGTCAATAATAGCGAAGTTCCTTTTGAAAAATGATATAGATTCCGTCGAGTTCTTAATAAACGGAAATCGTAAATATAGTTTATAAAATTTTCTTAAAAAGATGCTATAGCCTCTCGAATAACCTAATTGTTTACAAACATGGCCACTTCCCGGATTGCAGTCAAAGCTCTTCTTTTTAACAACGATAACTTCACAGTATTGTTCACCGAAATGTCTTCTTCTCTTCTTAAATGTGCTAAATAATTAGTTAGCTCTGATGCCAAGATGTCTCTTTGAATTTCTTCTTCAAAATTATAGTTTGAACTGATATTGATGGCGTTATCTTGCAATGTGTCTTCAAATCGATTTATCACTAAAAATTCTCTGAATGTTTTTGATGCGTGGATGTCTTCTTCCTCCCTTGGTTTAAGATATTTCTCCTGAAATTCTGTTAGCATCTCAATACACTTCTTCCGTTGATCTTCGTTCACAATAGTGTCTGAAATTTTTCTTTTCAAATCAGCAAAGGCGATGCTTGAACGTGCCATTTTCGTTAAAACGTAGTGAATTAATTATGATAAAAAATAAAATTGTTGAAAGTCGCTGATGAAATTGACCAAAATAGATAAAGGTCACAGATGATTCGTAAGCAGTCACAGTCTCGTAGAACGCTCGCAGAATGAATAATGCACGCAGTAATACGTGGAATAATGGCAGCAGCTGTTCAAGTGAAAAGTTGAGTTATGCGGGTCACAAAGAATTCTCTCATACTGAATAGCTTAAACTGCTAGCAGCTGTTCATGTTGAGAAATTTGGTAACAGATGTTGCTAATGTCTTAATACAGATAAAACAATCAATATTCTCTTAACAAGAGTTCATAAGAATAAAATAGAACAATGTAACGTTTTAATTTAGATTAAATTAAATCATTTCAAAATCGAATAAGTAGTAAAGAAAGACATCATTAGAGAACAGTTTTAAATCAATACCCCCTCCCTTCTGACTAAGTAGCAAGGAAAGTCATCATTGTGGAACAGTTTTAAATCAATACCCCCTCCCTTCTGACTAAGTAGTAAAGAAGGACATCATTAGAGACCAGTTTTAAATCAATACCCCCCCCCCAATAGTAAGGAAAGTCATCATTATAAAAATGTTTTAAATCAATACCCCCTTCTGACTAAGTAGTAAGGAAAGACATCATTAGAGAACAGTTTTAAATCAATGCCCCCTCCCTTCTGACTAAGTAGGGAGGGAAGTCATCATTGTGGAACAGTTTTAAATCAATACCCCCTCCCTTCTGACTAAGTAGTAAAGAAGGACATCATTAGAGACCAGTTTTAAATCAATACCCCCCCCCAATAGTAAGGAAAGTCATCATTATAAAAATGTTTTAAATCAATACCCCCTTCTGACTAAGTAGTAAGGAAAGACATCATTAGAGAACAGTTTTAAATCAATACCCCCTCCCTTCTGACTAAGTAGCAAGGAAAGTCATCATTGTGGAACAGTTTTAAATCAATATCCCCTCCCTTCTGACTAAGTAGTAAAGAAGGACATCATTAGAGACCAGTTTTAAATCAATACCCCCCCCCAGTAGTAAGGAAAGTCATCATTATAAAAATGTTTTAAATCAATACCCCCTTCTGACTAAGTAGTAAGGAAAGACATCATTAGAGAACAGTTTTAAATCAATACCCCCTCCCTTCTGACTAAGTAGCAAGGAAAGTCATCATTGTGGAACAGTTTTAAATCAATACCCCCTCCCTTCTGACTAAGTAGTAAAGAAGGACATCATTAGAGACCAGTTTTAAATCAATACCCCCCCCCCAGTAGTAAGGAAAGTCATCATTATAAAAATGTTTTAAATCAATACCCCTTTCTGACTAAGTAGTAAGGAAAGACATCATTAGAGAACAGTTTTAAATCAATACCCCCCCCTCCTTCTGACTTCTAGGGGTCCCTTAAGAAATTTTTTTATTATAAAATGAGCAACATAAATGAGTTTTTTAAATTATATGGAACGCAAACTACGACAAATTTCGACCTAAAGAAAATCGCAAATGAATTAGGAATAAAGAATTTTCATGTTCTAATGAGAAACGAATTACAATTCCTAAAAAATAGGCCAACAGGAACCTTCAGTTCCCGGAACAAAGTTCCATCAATAACTGTAAATTTCATAACGAATCTTCACACTTCAGACCAAAACGGCGTACATTGGTCAGCAGGTATCTTTAGTAAAAACGGAGATAATTATTATTTTGACTCATACGGGCTTCCACCTACAAATGAAGTAAAAGAATTACTTGGAACGGGAACATACAATACGTTTCAAATTCAAACACCAGGCACTACTTATTGTGGACAATTATGTCTTTATGTTTTATTTAAACTACAGGAAGGAGTACCATTTCTAGATATAATGTTAGAATTGAACGAACCGTAGGTTCTATGGCTACGCCTAACAAGGGAATTTCATTCCCAAAACGTTAGTTCCAATAATAATAATAATGATAATTAAAAATCAGTTCGTTGTAATTCATTTTGATAAAAACGGCCTCTGATATCCTCATTATCTAAATCTTTAATTTCATAAGTAATCGGATAAGTTTGATTTATTTTGCAAACTTCAAATATTTCTTTAGTCCAATAGCCAACAAAGCCTTTTTCAAATTTATTCTTATATTTAAATATTCTAACTCTATCTCCAATTTTAAATTTCGGTTTAAGTTTCTGCAAATTCGGATTACTCTCATTCAAATTATTATTCTCGAATATTTTCTTTCGTATCAAATCAGGGTCGTCAGAAGCATTCTTTGGGGTTTCTTCAATACCAGAATGAACTTTATTATTGTACTCTTCCACAATTCCTGGTAATATCTTCAACCATTTCTGATTTCTTTGCTCAGTAAATTTCTTGAATAATTTATTTTTTAACGTCCGATTGAATCTTTCTATCACTACGGCCTTCCCAGCGTTTTCAGTTGAATAAACAGTTTCAAATAGTGGCTGAACGTTTCGGTTATAAAATTCCGACCCTTTATCAACAAACAATTTTTTTGGCTTTCTATTACTTTCTTTAAAGATTTCTTCAAACGCATATTTAACTGAAAGACCACTTTTATTTTTTAAAGGCTTTACCCAAGCATATCGTGTATATAAATCTATAACGGTCAATGCGTATTTGTAGTCCCTTTCATTCGGCATATGAATAAGATCAGCACTCCAAATATCATCTTTATTAAATACTTTTACTTTTAATAAATATTTAGGCTTTCTATATTCTTTATGAATTTCAGATGCATAAACGTCTGAATTATGATTTTCATTTAAACCCTGGCCGAATAATATTTTAGCTTGTAAAGCTTTCTTAACAAACATTCTTTCAATTTTTTCTCTAAATGTAGGATTCTGAATACTATCTAATTCTTGAATCATCTTCTTGTCAGCTGCATGTCGAGAACTTAGATCATGATTTCGATAAGCTAAATCATGCCTGTAAGCGGCGGCATCTACTCTATTTATTGGTTCTTCACCTGGTTTCGGATTATTATTCTCATCTAGTCTTATATCTAATCGAGTTCCTGGACCGGTATATGAATGACCAGGAAGATGTTTTTCTTTCGAATATTTACTCCAAATAAATCCAGGAAAGTTTTCTAATGCTTTTTGTATATCACCACCGAAGTGGTGTGGAACTTTGTTCTTGTCACCTCCAATATGCTGACAATTTGAGTTTTTATTTTTGTTTAATAGATAATTCAATAAATCTAAATTAGAAATTTTTAATTTAATTAAATTTTCGGAATTTTTAGAATTCATTTTAAAAGATAAAAAAAATTTAAAAGATAAAATAAAATAAATGTTTTACCGAAAAGAACCAAAGGTCTTGAGGTTATTACCTTATCATACTAGGACTTAGATATATTCCAGAACCATCTTTAGTTTCTTTAATTTCAATTAAATCATCAACATTGTGGAGAATATTTTTAAGAACTCGTTTTCCTTCATCAACTAATTTTAATTTACTAATAAAATTATCTACTATTCCTTCACCCCTAGCAACTTTCTCTAACTCTCTGTTATGACGTTTTTGTTCTTCTAATGCTGCCTTCTCTGATTTATTTTTATTTACTGCTTGGACAATACCAGCTGTCCCACCTGCAACACTTCCTGCTGCAGCTATGCCTCCTATTATTAGTGGAATTAATGGGAGAATACCGCCATTCTTTTCTTCTTGTAATTGAATATTCTCTATCATTGGTTTACTTATGTAATACTTTTTTTTGTTAATCGTAATAGTTTTAGGGGTATTTTTGTCAACAATATTACGTAATTTTAATTCAACAGTTTTATTATTATTACTTTTCGCTTGCGACATTTTTAATAAAAAAATTTTAAGTTATCAAAAATTTTAATCTATTCTATTTATGAAAAAATTTTAAGTTAAGAATTTTTTTAATCTATTCTAGTTATGAAAAAATTTTTAAGTTAAGAATTTTTAAGTTAACAAAAATTTTAATCTATTCTTGTTATGAAAAAATTAATTAATCGACTAAGTCTTGGGCTTTAACCTATCGGAGCGAAGCTCCTCTGCTTTAACGCTTTAGCCGATCCTAACCATCTTCCATTAAGAACTTCAATAGAATATTTTACATCTTCTAGCAATAAACCATAAGCCATCAATGAAGTTGTGGAATCTTTCTTTTCAATATTAATTGTTACATCACAACCATTTTTAATAATATCTTCAGATTGTGCACTTAAATCGAAACAGAAAATTGGATATAAATGTCTCCAATCTCCAGGAGTTAATTGTGGTTCAACTCCAAATTCTGTACAAAGATTTCGATAACAATCATATCCTTCCATAAATTGATTATTGGTATCATCGAATCTTAATGGATCAATTGGATATCGAGTTTGATTTAATGAAACTTGTAAACTTCGAATTGTATTAATATGAAAAATATTATTGTTCTTATCAAAACTTGGAGAATTATTTCTTTGAAATGTTAGTAATAAATATCTTGGGGTATTCGCAGTTCTAGTAAAATGCCAGTTAAATCTTTGTTCGGAAAAAGTTACTGAACTAGCAGTACGCTTTAGAAAATTTACTGGAATTGGTTTGTTAGTATTTAATCTTTTTGCAATAGCTGTTTCAACCTCTAAACTAGGAGTAATATGCGTAATCCACCATTCAAGTCTATCAATTTTTAAATATGCTTTTTTTCCAGTTTTGCCAAAAAAGATTAATTCATTATTTGCCGTACGATGAATTATTAATTTAAATTTAAATTGATATGATATTTTGTCATAATCTAAATATCCGAATAATGGAGACAATGACCAATTTACTGTCTGTTTACTTTTCTTAAATTCACGTCTTTCTTTATATGCATCATTATTTGTTTTATTTAAATGTTTTGCAATATTTTCTACATCTTTCGCAATTCCTGCTGCATCTGTTCCAGCGTGAGTTAAATCATCAACAATTATACCATCATTAGTATCAGGAAACCAACCTTCGATTTCATACTTTTTATTATTTTCACCAATTGTTACAAATCTAAGCATTGTATCAATTACACCTGGGGAATCACTTATTGTTTCTATATTTTGAGTTGCAACATCTAAACGCATTTGTGTAAATAATCTTGGAAAAAAATTATTCTCTAGTGTAATATTATCGGTATCTGGTAATGGTGTTGTAAAATTAGCATCACTATATAAAGAATATTCACAGTGTAAAAATGAATCAGGTAAATATAAATAACTCTGCTGATTATCAACTTCAAAAATTAAATCGCCTCCAGTATTTACTCTACTGGAAGATCCGGGATTCATAGCAATTCTTATATAGTCATTCTTTTTTTGATTGTAACTGGTGAACGGAGGATCATCTAATCTAAATTTATTTTCGATAAGCGAAGGCATTTTTATAAGAAATAATTTGACTTTTTGTTTTTCTCACAGACAGAAAAAAAATTTTTACTAAAATATAATTTTAGAAATTTACTAAATATAATTTTAGAATTTTACTAAATATAATTTTAGAATTTTGCTAGACCAGCTCCGCTACAGCTTTGCTGGTTAGACCGAAGGTTGCTGCTCACGCCATTACCTCTTATTTCTTCAATTGTTTTTTCATTATGTTTACTATCACCATCCACAGCTATGTTAGCAATTTTATTTTTTGTTTCATCTGAAAGTTTTTTTAATTTTTTTAGTTCTTCAGAATCATTCCTAAGTTTACGAATAGCTTCTAGTTGTTTTAATTCGTTTTGAGACTTAACAGCATTTGATATTGCACTAGCTGTACTACCTATAGCAGCTGCTCCTTTTGCAGCAGATGTAATCAAATCTTTATTATTTTTAATTAAGTTAACGATACTACCAATACCAGAAAAGATGCCATCTCCTTCTTTTTGGACGGCACCTGCGGTGCCTAGGAACTTTTGTGTTCCGACAGTTTCTACACTATCATAATGGTACACAGGTTTCATAGATGGTTCATGAGCAATTTTATTATTTGATGCAAAATGTTTAAGATTGTGTTTATAAATTATAGGCATTTTTTAGGATTAAATTTGACTTTTGGGAAAAATATCTACGTGTTAAGATTTACGTTTGTGAATGGACAACAACTTCGAGATAACTTTATTAATTGCCTGTTGCACTTTATCTATTGCGTCAAGCAGCGTGTGATGTACTTTAATTTCTCTTCTATTAACTTGCATTTTCTGCTGATTAATCTTCAACGCCGTTTTAAGAGCATTTAACTTAATTTTAAGAACATCTAATTGTCTTTTAACAGCATCTAACTGTTCTTTATTTTCTTTAGAGTTTTCTTGTAAATTTTTCTTTAATTCATTTTCTAAATTGATTTTAAGAGTTTTCATTTTATCAACTTTTTCATTAAGTGAGTTTACTTCATTTATTATTCTATTCATCTTTTTCATTTGTTGAGTAATTTTAGAACTCAATTCATCAACACTTTTTTGGAATGTAGTTTGTAACTGCTTTAAATTTTTTTTAATTCTTTCAGGTAGTTTTTCTATTTCATCTTCTAATTGTTCTTTTAACATTTTTATCTGATGTTTATTTTTAATGACTGCAGATTTTAAATTTATAGAAAGTAATATTAAAATTTTTGATTGTTCAGAAATCTTTTTAAAAAGTTTTGCTATATCTGCTTCTAGCTCTCTATCCTTTTTATCAAGTTTTAATAATTTTTCGTTTAATGATTTGTCATTAAGTTTAAGCAACTTCAATTCGTTCATCAGTGGAACCAAAAAACATCGTTTATATATTTTTCCTTTAAGTCATTGATTTGTGTATCAACATATTGTTTATTTGTTAACTCTGTATTTTGTTGTGGAAGAATAGAAAGATGCAATGGACCAGATAAAACGTCTCCAGTTTTCATAATATAATTTTCTATCTCTATTTCTAATTCACGATTATTCGGGATATATGCACCTCCACCAACATTTGGTAACATCATTTTTTAACAATAAAAAAATAAAATTTTTTCTAATAAAAATAAAAAAATAAAATTTTTTCTAATAAAAATAAAATTTTTTCTAATAAAAATAAAAAAATGGAAACCCCAAATTTAAAAAAATTATATTCGTCCGCATCATCCTGTTCTTCTTATTCGACGAGATCAACGGGATTTGAAAATAAATGTTTTGATAATAATAATAATAATACTATTACAAATCCATGTATAGATGTTAATATTTTATTTCAATTACAAGCCGAAATATTTAGAGAACAGACTAAAGGTTTACCTTCTATAGAAACCAATTATTGTATTTTTCCAGGTGATCCATTTATTAAATTTATGGAGATTGTTAGTAAATATAATGATGTAGCTTATGTGGAATTAAATAAAGAAAATATGGTTATAATAGGTCATAATAATGTTTATGGATTTATTAGAGCAGTGTTACCAATTAGTAATACTGATTGGATAGAAACTAAAATTATTAATTATATCAATATTAAAGAATTAGTTAAAAAATTAAAATCTTTTTCGAAAGAAAAAATTAGATTATTTGTTGACGAACAAAATCAATATAACATTCACATAGAGAGTAAAAAACATAATGAAGAATTATTATGTCAAGTTTATTATAGAGACACAATTTATAAACAAGAAACATTAGAAATGCCGCAAAGATATGATGATGATACGTATATAGGATTATATTCAAACTTAAATATTAATTTGCTAAAATCTTACATAAATGGCTTAGCTCAACAAGAGAAAATTTATATGTGGACTACGCCTTATACTATTAACAATGACCATAATCATATTCATAATAAACGAACTGAAGGTTCTAGGGCTTTGCCCGATCTTAAAGAATCTTATGATAATAATGATAATAATATAGATGATAATAATGATGATTCTGAAACATCTGAAAATGGTGTAAATGGTAAAAAAGATTATAAAAATATTAGTAATTATAAAAATTTATCTAAATTTCATTTTCTTACAATTGAAAATAATAATGATGGTATAGTTGAAGATACTGTTAGACAACTATGTGTCGGGTCTACAAAATTTAAATTAGGATTTACATCTAATCAATTTAAAATTTTATCATCTTTAACAAAAACTAAAAGTGATTCAGATTATGGTGGTGTTATTAAATTTTCCAAAAGAGATCAAAGACCAATATTTTTCTCTATTATATTATTATCAGATAAAAGATGTAATTTAGAGTTAGATATTCCAATAAGAGAATGGTATCCTATCATGGAAGGGCATCCTATACCAAAAAGTGTAATTTATGATGATGAAGAAACAATTTATGATGATGATGAAGAATCAATTGATGATGATGATGATGATGAATCAATAGTTAGTGAAAAAAAATTTAAATTATCTTTTGATAAAACATTATATGATGAAACTTAATAAGATAAAACTTAATAGAAAATACCAAAATATTCGATAAATATATTTTCATATGTAATAAAATTTTTAGATGTAATAAGTTTTTAGATGTAATAAGTTTTTAGATGTAATAAGTTTTTAGATGTCATAAGTTTATAGATGTAATAAATTTTTTAGATGGAATAAGTTTTTAGATGTTATAAATTTTTTAGATGTTATAAATTTTTTAGATGTTATAAAAAAATTATTATTCCCACGTGTCATCATCATCACTTAAATTACTCTCACAGATGATTGTTTGAAATATTTCAGCTTGAATATCTTCTCCGTTATAAGGTAACATAATTTCATTTTCATCAGGTGCTTGACGTTTAAGAATATTTATTTGACCAGAAAATTTTTTTTCTTCAGTATTATTATTTTTATCAGGAATACTAATTCCAGTTTCTAAAGATCTTTTCCATGGTTTATTAACTGTAGTCGATAATGTTTTCCCCGAATATAATTTTAGAAAATCTTCTACTTTTACTTTATCTTGTGAATATCCTTTGAATGTTTTCTTTTCACCAAGTCTCCCTTGTTCATCTACAGTAATACAGTATTTTATTTTAGGAGCAATAAACATTGCAAAAATAATTCCACCATTTCCATAATCATTTTTTCCTTGACACAATTCCCCACCAACATATCCAGCAGCATCTAATTTATTAAAGAGCTCATTGGAAATATATATTGAATCAGTATCTGTATAATGAATGTATTTTTCTTTGAAACCATTAATTTCTAAAATAAAGTTATTCATGATTCTTCTAGAGTGAGAAAGAATGAAAGAACCTAAGTGTGATGGCATGAATGACGTCTTCCCATCTTTTACAATATTAGTTTTGAGAAATTCATCATCTTCCATTTCTACTTTCGCTAAATATTGTTCATCATTTAATTTTTCATAATCTTTTACTTCTTGAGTGAAATTTTTTCTCAATGTATTCTCATTCCATAAATGATATTTAGTGGTTATATCTTTTTGTACAGTTTTGCCATATAGCGAATTCATCAATAATTTAATTAACTCATCACCTACAGTATTTCCTTCTGTTTTATATCTTTTTCTCAAATTAAAAAGTTTTTCAATATAATTTCGAAATGGTGAAACTTGATAATTTTTTTCATAAATTATACCATCAGTAATATGTAAGATTTTCCCCCCACATCTAACAATTTCTTGTATGTCAACAGAAGTTAATACATCATAACATATACCATTTCTAAACCTGATTACTTTTACATGAGAATTATTATTTTGATTTTTAACTTTATCTTTAATAGGAACTGGTTGGAAAAACATATCATTCGGATATTGAAACACAACAGAGAATATTCCAGTTTTAGGTCTAAATGTTTGAGTATTAAATTTATATACTATTTCCCGCTCTTCTTCTTGACGAAATTTTCTAGCTGATTCAGCTTTAGGGTATTCTGAATTTTCATCATACATAGCTGATGGATATAAAGATGTTGCATCAAAAGCCATTAGAAATTCATTTTTTTGTTCAAGTAGTTGATTTGAAATTTTCTTACAAATTTCAGTTTTATCTCCTAAATCTCGATACTGTTTCATTAAATCTATTAAATGACTTCCCGGGGACAAAGTCCCACCAGCGTAGCGACCAAGGGACAAAGTCCCCCCAGCGCAGCGACCAAGGGACAAAGTCCCCCCAGCGCAGCGACCAGGTAAATACTGTTTTAATATTGGTAACAAGATGCTACAAAATGGCGATATGTATTTTCTTATATTTGCTGAAACTCTTCCACCTTTAACAGATTTTCTAATATAATTTCTAGCCCATAAATCTATATGAGAATGAATATTTATATTGTCATTTTGTACGCTTTTCATCCAACCGTTAAATGTTAAAGCAGAGGATGTCAAATTAGTAGTTATATCTTCACCAACTAAATCTCGCATAACATTATTATATTTGTAGATACAAAAAGCTAAAGAAAGAATATCGTTAACTAAATATGGTCTCCATTCATTTTCTTTTTCTTTATAATTTTCATGTGTTATGTCTCCAATTTCATAATTTAATTTACACACATTCGTAGGAATTTTAAAATTCTCACACCATTTAGAAAGACTTGTTTTTACATGTTGATAACTACATTTCATTATAATAGTTTGAAGTGCTAATTTACCTGAAGGTGAATCTTTTTTCATATTGTTTTTAAATCTAAAAGATTTTTGAATGTATCTACTAACACATTCAGTTGTATAAGGATTTTGTAATGAAGCAGTCAATATTCCTCTTGAAGTTTTAAGAGGCGGTTTAGATAATTTAAAATTAGCTTTTATCGGAAAATAGGAATCAAAACCTGATGAATTGTGTGCTATTAAAGTTACTCTAGAATAATTAAATTTTCCAAGAGTTTTAAAAAATTGATGGATCGGACATACGTCCTCTGGGTTTCCCCCGATCGAACATTCATCATCCTCAGTTCTCGTAAATATTTTCACACAATTTTGAAGTTTATTAAATTCTAATTCAGTTAAATTATTATACTCATTAATCTGTTTTTTAAGTTTTTTAATTTCATCTTCATCTTTTGATCGTTTAGTTTTAATCATATCACTTAGCAAACGTGTTTCTAATTCTTTCAATCTTTGTTTCGGTAAACAACATATAAATTTATTAAAATTAATAGCTCCTACAGCGTAAGGAATAGGATGAGCTGTTGAACAGTTAGGATCGGGAAAAGTTTCGAGATCCCAAATATATGTTGAACCATAGTCAATTTTTTTCTTTGTTATGATTTTATATGGACGCGTTGTTAGATTTTCATCAGTAACTGTTTTATATATGGGTTTGAAATTATTTTCAATTTCTCTAATAGCTTTTAATTTATGAGATTTATTAATTAAACAATAGTGACCAATTGTTGAACCTGCGTGAAAATAATTGTAATAAACATAATTATGAAACGTTTCAATTCCTCTAGGATTTAAATGACGATTGGCAGGACTATAATATTGAACACATTCTCCAAAATATTTATTGAATTGAGAAAATTTGCAGTTTGACATTACTCCTGTTCTAGATGTGGCTTTCTCTTTATATAAAAAATTATTAAACATTTCTTTCATCATTTCTCCTTGTTGTTCATTAAAACCTCGTAAAATATTATAACATTTAATAAAACAAAAATCTTCAGAAGGAATATAACAATATTCACCGAAATATTCTTTGATTCTATATTTCATATTAATCCCTGCCCCTCTATGCGATCTTTGTACTAACTTCATTCCAAAATCTTCATATTTAATATTACCTGTAAAAATCCATTCGTTAGCATCGGATTTCTCATCCAGATTCGAAAACCATGTTTCAAATGATTTTTTATTATAGAAGGTTACGTAAAAATTTTGAATTATATTTTCCTGATCTTTAATAACTTTTCCAAGTAAATTAATAATTTTACCATTTGCTAAAAGTTTCCGCATATCATTTACTACATTAATAAAAGATACATTTTCATATTTAATTTCATTTGGATTAAATAAATTACATAAATCATCACCAAGTTCATCCTTAATTCTATCATCGAAAAAGATATCAGTAATAGGAGTTTCTAATATTTCTTTTGTTCCACTTTTCTGTTTTTTAGTATTACGTCTAATACTACGCCTAGTACGTTTCTGTTTTCTAATACGTTTACTACGTTTACTATGTTTAATTTGCGCATCAAACTCAGCAATTTGTTTCTCGATTAATTCATCAATCCTAGAGGTTTGTCCGAGAGACATTTCACGATTCATATTTTTTAAAAGAAAAAATGAATTTTTACATAGAACCTCGGTTCCGTTTTTGCATATACACAGGAATATGTAATTGATGTAATGTTTCTAATTCATGTGCTGTTAAATGTTCTTTCTTAACCAACCACCATAAATTATTATACGCCAAAAATACTCGGAAACTTCTTAAACAAAGTGGAAAGTCTTTTGTTTTAACACACGGTTTAATACCATGTTTTGTTTTATAATCTGTAACGAGCGCTACGTATTTATGATGATAATAAAATCTAGCTTCTTTCTTCGAATTTACAGGATTTGTAGGATGACGATAATCTTTTAAAACTGGTACATGCTCTATCTTATAATCATTCAACATATTTTTTTTTATTTTTATTAACAAAAAATTTATAAGAAAAAATTGTTCGGTCACTCCGTTCGGTCACTCCGTTCGATCACTCCTCGAAAATATTTTCTATAACTCTTTCATGAATTTTTTTATCAATATTAATTGTGATAAATCCATAATCTTTTGACCAAGCATTGTTACACGATTGTTTAAATTCATCTTTATTTCTTACACATAAATCTCTTAACAAATCACTTAAGTTTCTTGCATTTATTTCAAATAGTATAAATATATTTGCATTCTTTCTAATAACACTTCCGTCTAATGAATACATACTTTGTGTTAAATAAAATACACTACAGTTATTATGTCTACCTCTTGTGAAATAATTTCTCTGAACTGACTGATTTCTATCATTAACACAATCATCAAAAATTACACAATGTTTCATTGTTTTATCTAGTTTACTAGGATCTTGCATATTACCACTATCATCTATTAATTGTATTTTTATATGCTTATTTTTATTAGATTCTACTAACTGATTATTTTTTGTTGCTTCTTCACACCACGAACTTATTTCTTCTTCATCTTCAGATTTTTCATATTCTTTGAATAATGAAGCAATTGCAGTTTTTTTAAGATTATTTTCAAATCCATATTTTAAAAATTGATAGACGGGTTGTTCTGCCGTTGTTGTATAAATTATAAGATTGTTATAATCCAAAAAATTTGGAGTCGTTAAAATTTTAAATAATAGATATGTTTTTCCACATCCTGATCTTCCACAAATAACTGACAAAACTTTATTAGATAAATTTGGATGATGATTAAATTTAAGTTTTTTTTTATTTAATGGAGGTAGTTCACTCATTTTTTAATAAAAAAAATTATTTTTATTTTTTTTATTTTTTGTTTCTAAAGAAGAAGAAAATTAAACTTCTCTAGCTTCGCGTGGGAGTTCATACCTCTCGAACGGGAGTTCATACCTCTCGAACGGGAGTTCATACCTCTCGAACGGGAGTTTATACCTCCCGAACCAAAAGATCTATCATAATCTCTTCACCTCCAAAATTTATTTCTTGTCCTTTTTCATCAGTGATTCTAATGTTAATGTTGTTAATAGTTTTTCTTGTAATAGGAAAATATATTAATGTTTGTGGAAATACATTTAATCTATAACCAATGGGTACAGTAAAAGCTGGAAAACTGAATATTAAATTTGATAATTTACCATTTATATATCCTCCTTCAATAATGTCACAATGTACAACAATTGAATTTATTTCAGTTATTTTTGGAATCTTCTCACCTAAATGATAACCTTGACTATAAGTTTGTTTATTAAATCCTAATAGCTTTGACAATGATCTATCATGATTAAAATCAACTTGATGATTTTCGTCTAAAGTAAGAGAAAATTTATTAACTGCCGGTTCAACTGCAAAATGTAATTGTTTCTTATCTTTAAATGGTATACCTAAATGTCTCTTAATTTCATTTGATATTGTTTCAACTTCGTAAGAACCAGGAAGAAAAGTTAATATTTTCCATGTTTTGCCTTTATCAGTAGAATATCTAAATTGATCATTCACATCTTTGATAACGTTTTGAATAGTGTTAAATGTGGAGAAACTAGTCAATGCAATTTGATAATTTTTATTTTGTTCCAAATGTAGAATGGGTTCTAAATTACAAGTGTGTGATGAAGTAGTTGTTATAATTTTTAACGTCGTACTAAATTTTGATGAACCCAAAATCTCTGTCAAATTTTCTAAATGATTATTAATTTTGTCTAAATCTGCTGAACACATTTTTTAGTTAAAATTTTAAATAAATATTTTTTTATGAAATATTTTTTTTTTATAAAAAATTAAAAACAACAACATATTTCAGCTACGGGCGAAGCCCTTAAAGACATCAGAGATGACCGGTTATACTTTTATAATCCTCTTCATTTAGAATCTTCTTTTCTAACAGTCTTTTCAATATAGCATGAATTTCATTGAAACTAGAATTATGTCCTTCTTTTATTGCAGATATTAAAATATTTAATCTATTTAGTAATTCTTGTGGATCATCTGGTAAAAATATGGTTGTTTCTGTTTTCTGTTTTTTTGTTTTCTGTTTTTCAGATAAACCTTTCCCTACTTTAACTCCCGTTGATAATAAATTTTCTAATTGTTTATAACGTCTAAGAGATTTTACTGCACCAACTCTGTCTAACATAGCTTTATATTTTATGAGATCTTCTACAGCATAATTATTTAAATCTGCTCCTCTTAAAAGATTAACAAAATTTCTATCTAAATTAAAAGGAGATTTATCTGGTGAAAAAATTATACCTCGAAAAGGTTGTGGAAATATTTCTTTTTGTCCGAGATAAAATCTAGGTATTGTTTTTCCATCTATAAATGAGATAGAATGTTCAAATTGCATAGATTTTGGTAATTTCTTATTAATGTTTGATTCTAGTAATCCATAGTCATCTAATACAGTTTTGTGCTCTGGATCTGTTATATCAATTTGTTTATCATTATTTGTACTTTCTTTTTCAAGAGTTTTAAATGGTTTCATAGTTTTCTCAAAATCAGTTTTTACTTGCTCGGTTTGCTGCATTTTTTCAAACATATCAGATTGAATACCAGCTTTTATCATTCTATGTTGAAGATGATTTTCTTTCATAATATTTCTTTGTTTTATTAACTCTTCTAATTGTTTTATTCTTTTAAAATTATCAGCTCTAATTTTATCCATTTTTAAAATATAATATTTGAATTTTGTGGTAACATTGGTATACAGCAAAAACATTTTACTGAACAAATTATTTTTTTATTGCTTTGTTGTTTGTAATCTTTTCGTTTAAAGTTTTCACGTTTAAAGTTTTCACGTTTAAAATTTTCTCGTTTAAAATTTTCTCGTATTAAGTTTTGTTTAATAAAGTTTTGTCTAATAAAGTTTTTAGCTCTTCTAAAAAAATTTTATCATTTTCTTCATTAAAAATTTTATCATCAATAAAAGTTTTACCATCACTAGAAATTTTACCATCACTAGAAATTTTACCATCCTTTTTATTTTTATCATTAACTTTTTCTGTCTGTGATTGAAATGATATTTGATTTACTTCATTAGCTATTTGATCAAATTTTTCAATCTCATCTAACGTAATAACATTATCATCACATACTCTTTGAAAGTAGTAATGTAGTTTATCATAGACTTCTTTAATATGTAAATGCTTAGTTTTTAATGATTTTCGTTTCTTAGTTATTAAAGATTTATCTAACATTGTAGCAAGTGAAGTTGCAAAAACACCCGTACCTGTTAAAGCTGTAGCAACTACTGGAATTACTAAAACACCTGAAGATATAACAATTGTCAAAGCACCTAAACTTATTGTTAAGAATATGCCAATTCCTTGTGTTACATTCTTAACTTTAGACCATCTCTTTCTTAATTTATTATAATGTTCTAATCTAAGTAATAATTGCGATTCCTTATCTTTCATATAACGTACTCTATCTTTGTGTTTTTCTTTATTCATTTTTTCAATGTTAATCTTTTCAATGTCCATTAAAGTAGAACTACGTTCATATGATAACGAAGGATATATTCTTGAGGTTCCTTCCACTTTTGTTTCATCCACTTTTGTTTCTTCCATTTTTAAATGAATATTTTGAATAAATATTTTGAATAAATATTTTGAATACAATCTTCTGGTATATTGAGACTACGTGATATTTTGAGACAACTTAAATTTTCGTCTGCCTAAATTTTCAAAATTCTTAGACCACGTGATATTTTGAGACAACTTAAATTTTCGCCCTTCGGCCACGTGAAATTTGAAATCTACCTAAATTTTTGAAATTTTGATTTTTTTGAAAATTTTGAAAAAACCCCGCAAAAGTGTGACATCCGGCGCAAGCAAAGCGAAGCAAAGCGAAGCGAAGCGTCGCGCCGGATGTCACACTATAAACTACTGTTGTCCATGAGTTGACTTTTCAAATTCCCACCACAAAAATGCCACCCATTCTCTCAATGACAGTTGTAGTGGAAAAATCTCAGAAAAATCGTTTTCTATCAACAACGTCACCAAGAATGTTTCTTTTCTGCTACGGTCGTCAAAAAGATTTTTATCATCCCTGGTTTTTCATCCTTGTGATGTAGCTTCAACCGTGAAATATTGCGATGGTTTATGAATTCTATTTAAACATATTTCAGCAACAAGGCTTGCCTTTTCATTAAAACAATTGCTTTTAAGCATCCAAATCCTATCAAGGAGTCTCATATCATGGAATAATTCAAACTGGTTCTGTTCAACTTTTGCTGATCGTTAACTCATCATTGTTCTATGAAGCAAAATTAATTAGAACTATATATCTTAAATGTTGGTTGTAGGATACATTGAATACAAAATAGTCTGCGAAAACCTGTGATGCTTGGAGCGTTGTTACTATATACCGTGAGACCAGTGATTTCCAACATCCTCTCTTGGATGGCGGTCTATTTTATCTTATCTAATGATTTATTATCTTGAGATAGAAACTTGAGATGATACTAAATGCACACTGTACTGATATCGATTTTCAAAATAATGTAGGGCCAATATTAGATATAAAGTATATGGCAATTATTATTGAGAACAAATATTCAGGCGCAATTCACCCGCATACAGTTAGTAAGTAATAAAAGCTCCACACTTAGGAAGATGGGACACTATATCCATCTGGCATATTGTGCAAACAAGAATGATAAATATAAAAGAAGCAAGATGAACAAGACAAGTTGTGATTAACATTACAGACACTTACATGTAATGATTAATGCAAGGAAACAGGCATCTGTTCTCTTTGAGCCCTGAGAACACCCACTGCCCGTCCTTCCATCTGATAGTAGTGATCCCATGGCATCCCATGTTTTGTGTCATGTCGTGTAGAAGTGGATGTCTTTTGTCCACCGTTACCACTGATCTGTGACTGTAAGATGTGATGGGACTACAAGCAGAGGCAAGAGGAGTGACCTTAAATTGACCTTGACCTGATCTTAGCGGGAGAGACGTATGAGCCGGGTATGTGTTAAGACTACAAGCAGAGAAGGGATTTTGTCCAGGATGGAGCATGTTTTGTGTCATGTCGTGCAGAAGTGGATGTCTTTTGTCCACCGATACCATTGATCTTTGACTGCAACATGTGATGGGACACTATGTCATTAGATGCATTGGCTGAGAAGAGAAAGGGTCATTCGCCTCTCTACTCTCATCAGATGACTCCAAATACCGGGTTTCCGTAAGAAACCTAGGCAGATTTTTTGATTGCCGCATTCACCCAAGGTATCAGAGTGATTGGAGAGCCAGGACATGGCCTGCAGGCCATCGTAGTAGGCCTAAACTTTAAAGGCGTGGTTCTCTGCTTGTAGGAATCGGATGGACTTCGTTCAACGTTTGTTTCAAAGGTCACAATTCGGCTCAAGTCATAGACTACTTATGAAATTTCATAAGTAGTACTAAATGCCGAAAAATTTAAATTCGCTAGTTTTGGAGGTTTTCTTGGGTTGTCGACCCTCCTGACTTCAACCAAGGCATTTGCAATGTCATAGAAGCAAGTCTTCTGATGGGACGAGCGATCTCGACCATTCACAGCGTAGGAAACATCCAATAAAAGGAAAAAAGTTGAGACAGTTCTTCACATATTGCTTCACATATATCAGCCCAATTCCAAACCACTCAAAAGGTGCATGGCAAGGAGAACTTCGGTATAGTAATGTCCTGTCGATGGGAGATCTTTCGAGACGGCGGTGAGACCCGCAGTGATAAGTGCCGCATGGGGTTGAAACTTCCTTAATCCGACTTTCCAACGGTCGTTGTGGCTTCTATTCATCTACGTAGCGCTTTGAGCGTCAGGGCGACACTTAGGTATCTGTCACAGGTTTCCTTATAAATTCTCCATTGCACCGAGTGAGTCCTAACTCAAACATCTGACTTGTTATCGAGTCAAGGTATGACGTGTTCCAAAAGAAGGGACTGACTAAGTCTAAGGTTTCTCAAGTCAAAGGTTTCTAATTCTTATGTCTCAATGTGACCGTCAGGGTTACCATCTGTCGAAGGTATTCTATCTCTAATGCACTGAGTGGAGAATCCGTTCTTTTAAGTTCTGCCTCACGGAGGGATGATCAAACGGGGGACCACCACATGCAACACATGCTTCTCTCTTCTGTAGCAAACAATCTCTTGTCATGAAACGTTGTTGATAGGAATCGCTATGTCATCCACACTTCAACAGGGTAGGAATGTTTTATAAAATCAAATACAGGATGGAGAAAACTAACAAGCATGATAGAATCTACATGAAAGACTCATTCAGTGTATAGAATAAAAGTTAAGTATTGAAAAGTGAAAATCAGTTGTGTAGTGCAAGAACATCCAGTGACAGATGATGTTTGTGAAACGCAACGTTGACTTTCATAAATTCTAAACGTATAGTTATCCGTTTAAATAATTTTTGGTAGAGCAGAAAGGTTAAAGTGTTGTCATGAGTTTCAATGTGTTTTATAAAAGTATAAAGTGTTGTCATCAGTTTAAATGATTTTTGTAAAATTGGAGACTTAAAACTGTAGTGAGAGTGTTGCCATCAGTGTAAATGATTTTTATAAGAGTAGATGTCAAGTAAAATGATTTTTATAAAAGTCTAAACGCAAACAATGAAATAAGTTTTGTAAGAAGTTAAAAACATTGACATGATTGTGTAAAAGTAGAGACTTAGCGAACGTTGAAAACAGTTTTATAAGAGCAGTATGAGCAAAATGTTTCTGCAGTCAATGTTGTCAATGTACATCCATCTCGACGGCACTAGAAAGTTTTAGAAGGTTTTACTGCGCAATGTAGATTGTTTTGTTTCACATTGTTAAAAGGTTTTATAGTGAGTACTGCAGTGTTGAATGTTTCATAAAACCAGGTAAGGTCTCGTCACAAACGTTGAGTGTGTGAGAGAATCTAGGGTTAGCAATAAGTTCCATGACATTCCTAAGTCCATCATATTGGTCATACCACACATCGCAAGTCCTAAAGTTCATCATCTGAAGGATAGGGTCTCTACGATCGGATTTATGATTTAGGGTTTTATATAACACAAGTGAATGTTAACCGTTAGATGAAACATGAAGTCTATCACGTTGGTCATAATATACATATGAGACAAATTGTCAAGTCTTACCAGTCATTGAAATGAAAGGTGAAGTATATTTCGCTACTAACGAAATACATGAATGAACAAGAGTTATAAAACCGAAGTTAGATTTCACTGAGTCATCAAAACTTGTAAAGGTGTACAAGTCATATCAACCATATTCAACTGAGTGCCCATTCTTGACACCCATCATCATTTGAAATTATTTGAAGATGAAAAGTTGCATCCGTTTCCCAACTTCATAAATGAAAATATTAAATGTGGGGCTTTAATTGAAAGACTAATGGGTCTAGATGAGTATGCTATGAATCCTCATTTGGATCGAAGTTGGATAGAGGATTTTTCCATGCTGCAATGTAATGATAGTGAAAATAACAGGATAAAATTGATGCTTTCTCTCGCCAAGTCAGAGTACTTTAGCTATCTGCCACAGGTTACTTTATAAAATCTCCTGCTATCAGGCCTCTTATTCCCTCTGCTATCAGGGGTGGTGTTACTTTATCCATCCTCTGCTAACAGATACTTTGCTATCAAATCACTCTAAGTTTTATGTCTCTGCTAATAGGTGAAATCTTGACTGAGTTTTCACCCTCTGATATCAGAGGGTCTGCTATCAAATCAGTTTATCCATTCTCTGCTAACAGAAGTGGCTCGCTATCAAGACATTCTCACGTCTTCCCTACACTCAAAGTGTGCATGGTAAAGAGATGTTCGGTGTAATACTTCCAACCGACGGACGTCCCTTTTGGTCGGCGATGGAATCCGCAGCGAAGAGTACCGCATGGGAGATTCGGCAATTGTAATCCTTGTTAAACCTCTCTGCGTCATGTTTGCAAGTGGTTGCCTTATTGTCTCGACGTAGTGCTCTGACCGCCAGGGTGACATTTAGCCATCTGTCGAAGGTTACTTTAATACATCTCCATTGCATTGAGTGTTAAAAACGTTGACAACCTAAGTTGATGAGAATGACCCATGAGTTCTTTTAAGAACTGTCTCTATCACGGAGACGAAATGATGAATGGAATGAAAGGGAGATCACTCACGTACCAAATACGAACATGAAACAATTCTCTCTTATTTAGTATGCAAGCTCTTCAAACCTCATACTCAGTCACATAACGACTGGAAAACGTTCATAACTGCAGTGTATATCGTAGGTTTTATGAAAGATGCTTACTGGAGTAAAATGTATGAAGATGTTTCACTTCTGAACGTTACTTGTCCTGTATTAAGACTAAAGATAGAAAAATGTTCCTACATCCCTACCGCAGTGTTTATCAGTACCACACTGTATCTCATAGGGTTTATGAAATAGGAAGTCCTGTAGTGTTTTACTTCTCCACACATTACGAATGTATGAGTTTAGAATATTTTGATGTGATAACAGTGTTCACCACAGCACTAGAAAGTTTTATCGAAAAGATGTTACTGAGCAGTGTAGATTGTCTTGTAAACTTACTTTCACAGTGTTAGAAAGTTTTATGTTGAGTGGAGACAGTTGCCAAATGTTCCCTTATTAGAAAATTCAAACTCCATGACTGTTAGGTTGCTAAATACTGCATCAGGTCTACTAAAAACAGTCTTCTACTGCAGTGAGACTGAGAGTTTAGAATGTTATATGAAGACAGTGTTCACCACAGCACTAGAAAGTTTTAGAAGGTTTTACTGCACTGTGTAGATTGTTTCACAGTGTTGAAAGGTCTTACAGTAAGTACTACAGTGGTGAATGCTTTATAAAACCAGGTAAAGTCTTGTCACAAACGTTGAGTGTGTGAGGGTTAGCCATAAGTTCCATGACATTTAATCACGTGGGTCATAGCACAAGTCCTAAAGTCCATAATCCAAGGGTAGGGTCATCTACGGTTGGATTTAGGGATTTAGGGTTTTATATAACACAAATGAACCGTGAAACATGAAGTCTATCACGTTGTTCATATGAGATGCATTATTAAGTGCTGCTAGTCATCGAAATGAAAACCCAAGTCATCATGAATTGAACATGAAACCTATGAGATGGATAAGAATCATTGTTGATGTATGCATTATTTCATGACAGCAGAGTTTCAATCGTTTACAAGTCACAGGGATGAATGTGTATTTAGAGTTAACCAAACGCTGTTTATAAAGTGACATGTAATTTGCGACTAACACTTAGTCTATCGGGTTTATCACATATGAATGACCAAGTGAGATTTACATGACATCGAATTAGGAAATGTAAACCAAGCATCATATGAAAGTGTATAGAATAAACATTTTGTAAACGAACGTTTTTGGATGTGTTAGACACCTTTGCTGTGCCTGAAGTTTTACAATGTCAAGTTCATTCTTGAACACGTCAATGACATGGATACATTCCTAAAGTCCATAATCCAAGGGTAGGGCTATCTACGGTTGGATTTAGGAATTTAGGGTTTTAAATAGCACAAGTGAATGCTAACCGTGAAACGTAAAGTCTGTTACTCTTGGTCATAATGTACATATGAGACAAATTATCAAGTCTTACCAGTCACTGAAATGAAAGATGAAGTATAAAGTATAAAACAAAGTTAGAATCATTTCACTGTTTGAAAAGTTAGGATTAATGTTAGAATCATTTTAGTGTCTGCAAAGTTAGAGATAAAGTTGTTGTTTGTAATGTTAGGAAAAAAGTTAGAATCATTTCAGTGTTTGCAATGTTAGGAATAATGTCTGATTCATTTTACTGTTAGTAAAGTTAGAAAAAAAATGATGATTGCAAAGTTTGAATTAATGTTAGAATCATTTCAGTGTTTGTGAGATAGGTAAAGTATAAAATAAAGTCACAAGCATTTCAGTGTTTGTAAGATAAGTGAAGAATAGACTAAAGTCATAACCTTTCGCTGTTTGTAAGATAGATGAAGTATAAAATAGTGCTAGAATCATTTCAGTGTTTGTAAAATTAGAAATAAAGTTGTTGTTTGTAATGTTAGGAATAAAGTTAGAATCATTTTAGAGTTTGTAAGATAGGTAAAGTATAAAATAAAGTTAGAAAGAAAGTTGAATGTTTTGTAAACGGATGTTTTTAGATGTATGGATATGTTATGCACCTTTGCTGCGAATAAAGTCAACAATACAATGTAAAGTACATTCTTGAACACGTCAATGACATGGACACATTCCCAAAGTCCATAATCTAAGGGTAGGGCTATCTACGGTCGGATTTAGGGGTTAAGGGTTTTATATAACACAAGTGAATGCTTACCATTAGTGTATAGTACATTTATTAACTTAACCATTTGTGAATGATATAGCTAAATTGCTAAAGTTCATAATCTAAGGGTTAGGGTTGTCTACGGTTGGATTTAGGGATTTAGGGTTTTCTATAACACAAATTTACGATCTCTTTTAGTGTAGAATACATGCAACACATGATTCATATGTTCGCTTTATAAAATGACTTTGAATGTAAGACTTAATTTCATGGTGAAATGACAGGTTTCATATCGTTGATAAGGGATAGTTACATACTCATTATGTTATACACTTTACATTTGATGCAGTCAGCTGAAATGTAATTGATGCATGTTGAATAGAAGAGTTGAATACATTGTATGCATTCCAGTGATTGGAATAATAGGTGTGTAAAGAGTTGATTAGGAAAATATATAATAGTCAACGTATAAAAGTTTCTTGTTATGCAAGCTAGGAATATGCAAACATCATTCATTAGTCAGTGTTGTGCTTTAACATCCATGTTTTGTACAAGGTAGGATTCGTCGGATGTGTTATGACGAATAAATTCATTAGTTGGATAAATTCATTAGGCTTTGAGTAACACAAACCAAGTATCAAAACGAAAAGCATAAGTGATAAAAAATTTCTGACATGATCGACGTAAGTATATAATGCTAAATATGAGGTAATGATGATGGATAGAAATAAGCGATGTAATTAATGTCTTGTCTCACATGTGTTTACTTGTACGTCTGCTGTAAATATCATGGTGATAGAACTGTAAATCTCATCAGTATGACTTTTACAATGTGAAGCATCTTGGAACTCTAGGTAGACAATGACCAAAGAGTAAATAAAACCTAAATAAAATACAGGGTCATACAGAGGTTTAGGATTCTACGACGTTTGTAGTGTTGATATGAATGTTGTTCAACTGATTGGAAGCGTTAAATGATCTGCTGATATATTTTACAGTAAACAAGAACATCAGTAGGAGGAGTGATAGGAAAACGTCTTCACAAATGCAGACAAGTGGAAACTCTACTAAATGACTACATGCACGGATTTTATCATCCATCATCAAAGTGAATTTACTTCAACAAGTTACATGAATGTTAAAAGTCGTATGCTGACAGAGACATAAGTTTACTAAATTATACAGCAAAACTCCTAAATCACTAAAACCATAGGATAGGTATCCCTGTGTTAAGATTTAGGGATTTAGCGTTTTAGAAGTGCAAGTTACATTGATAAATCACTAAGTCCATAGCATAGTCAACCCTATAACAAGACTTAGCGTTTTATATGATCCATGTTAGCAATATCTGTTCGTGTAGAATGTGGCTCAATGAGTTTATAAACCTTTGGTTGGTGCGATTTTATAAATAAACAACATTGAATAGTAAGAACTGCGACTTTTCCATGGCCACGCTTGCTCTCTATTGTGGTACACATCACGAATGACAGACAGAACATGGGGGAGACGCAAATGTACTGGTAAATACAGTTCAAACTCACATGTATCAGAAATCAGAGAAGACACGTCATATCGGGTCTGTTTACGAATAAAGTTATCATAAATTGTTACTGAATAAAATACAAAAGTAGAATGTCAAATACTGTAAAATAGTGCGAAGGTATGTAGTAAAAGGGGAGAAAGAAATGCATGTAAAAAGAGGTTAGCACAGCCGGAGAAGGAACTGGCGTTCCTTCTGGGCACAAAAATCCGGCTTGAGCTGTCGAATAGTCACACTCTCCATTATGCCGATATGACGTGTCTTCTATGATTTCTGATACATGTGAGTTTGAACTGTATTTACCAGTACATTTGCGTCTCCCCCATGTTCTGTCTGTCATTCGTGATGTGTACCACAATAGAGAGCAAGCGTGGCCATGGAAAAAGTCGCAGTTCTTACTATTCAATGTTGTTTATTTATAAAATCGCACCAACCAAAGGTTTATAAACTCATTGAGTCACATTCTACACGAACAGATATTGCTAACATGGATCATATAAAACGCTAAGTCTTGTTATAGGGTTGACTATGCTATGGACTTAGTGATTTATCAATGTAACTTGCACTTCTAACACGCTAAATCCCTAAATCTTAACACAGGGATACCTATCCTATGGTTTTAGTGATTTAGGAGTTTTGCTGTATAATTTAGTAAACTTATGTCTCTGTCAGCATACGACTTTTAACATTCATGTAACTTGTTGAAGTAAATTCACTTTGATGATGGATGATAAAATCCGTGCATGTAGTCATTTAGTAGAGTTTCCACTTGTCTGCATTTGTGAAGACGTTTTCCTATCACTCCTCCTACTGATGTTCTTGTTTACTGTAAAATATATCAGCAGATCATTTAACGCTTCCAATCAGTTGAACAACATTCATATCAACACTACAAACGTCGTAGAATCCTAAACCTCTGTATGACCCTGTATTTTATTTAGGTTTTATTTACTCTTTGGTCATTGTCTACCTAGAGTCCCAAGATGCTTCACATTGTAAAAGTCATGCTGATGAGATTTACAGTTCTATCACCATGATATTTACAGCAAACGTACAAGTAAACACATGTGAGACAAGACATTAATTACATCGCTTATTTCTATCCATCATCATTACCTCATATTTAGCATTATATACTTACGTCGATCATGTCAGAAATTTTTTATCACTTATGCTTTTCGTTTTGATACTTGGTTTGTGTTACTCAAAGCCTAATGAATTTATCCAACTAATGAATTTATTCGTCATAACACATCCGACGAATCCTACCTTGTACAAAACATGGATGTTAAAGCACAACACTGACTAATGAATGATGTTTGCATATTCCTAGCTTGCATAACAAGAAACTTTTATACGTTGACTATTATATATTTTCCTAATCAACTCTTTACACACCTATTATTCCAATCACTGGAATGCATACAATGTATTCAACTCTTCTATTCAACATGCATCAATTACATTTCAGCTGACTGCATCAAATGTAAAGTGTATAACATAATGAGTATGTAACTATCCCTTATCAACGATATGAAACCTGTCATTTCACCATGAAATTAAGTCTTACATTCAAAGTCATTTTATAAAGCGAACATATGAATCATGTGTTGCATGTATTCTACACTAAAAGAGATCGTAAATTTGTGTTATAGAAAACCCTAAATCCCTAAATCCAACCGTAGACAACCCTAACCCTTAGATTATGAACTTTAGCAATTTAGCTATATCATTCACAAATGGTTAAGTTAATAAATGTACTATACACTAATGGTAAGCATTCACTTGTGTTATATAAAACCCTTAACCCCTAAATCCGACCGTAGATAGCCCTACCCTTAGATTATGGACTTTGGGAATGTGTCCATGTCATTGACGTGTTCAAGAATGTACTTTACATTGTATTGTTGACTTTATTCGCAGCAAAGGTGCATAACATATCCATACATCTAAAAACATCCGTTTACAAAACATTCAACTTTCTTTCTAACTTTATTTTATACTTTACCTATCTTACAAACTCTAAAATGATTCTAACTTTATTCCTAACATTACAAACAACAACTTTATTTCTAATTTTACAAACACTGAAATGATTCTAGCACTATTTTATACTTCATCTATCTTACAAACAGCGAAAGGTTATGACTTTAGTCTATTCTTCACTTATCTTACAAACACTGAAATGCTTGTGACTTTATTTTATACTTTACCTATCTCACAAACACTGAAATGATTCTAACATTAATTCAAACTTTGCAATCATCATTTTTTTTCTAACTTTACTAACAGTAAAATGAATCAGACATTATTCCTAACATTGCAAACACTGAAATGATTCTAACTTTTTTCCTAACATTACAAACAACAACTTTATCTCTAACTTTGCAGACACTAAAATGATTCTAACATTAATTCTAACTTTTCAAACAGTGAAATGATTCTAACTTTGTTTCATACTTTATACTTCATCTTTCATTTCAGTGACTGGTAAGACTTGATAATTTGTCTCATATGTACATTATGACCAAGAGTAACAGACTTTACGTTTCACGGTTAGCATTCACTTGTGCTATATAAAACCCTAAATTCCTAAATCCAACCGTAGATAGCCCTACCCTTGGATTATGGACTTTAGGAATGTATCCATGTCATTGACGTGTTCAAGAATGAACTTGACATTGTAAAACTTCAGGCACAGCAAGGTGTCTAACACATCCAAAAACGTTCGTTTACAAAATGTTTATTCTATACACTTTCATATGATGCTTGGTTTACATTTCCTAATTCGATGTCGTGTAAATCTCACTTGGTCATTCATATGTGATAAACCCGATAGACTAAGTGTTAGTCGCAAATTACATGTCACTTTATAAACAGCGTTTGGTTAACTCTAAATACACATTCATCCCTGTGACTTGTAAACGATTGAAACTCTGCTGTCATGAAATAATGCATACATCAACAATGATTCTTATCCATCTCATAGGTTTCATGTTCAATTCATGATGACTTGGGTTTTCATTTCGATGACTAGCAGCACTTAATAATGCATCTCATATGAACAACGTGATAGACTTCATGTTTCACGGTTCATTTGTGTTATATAAAACCCTAAATCCCTAAATCCAACCGTAGATGACCCTACCCTTTGATTATGGACTTTAGGACTTGTGCTATGACCCACGTGATTAAATGTCATGGAACTTATGGCTAACCCTCACACACTCAACGTTTGTGACAAGACTTTACCTGGTTTTATAAAGCATTCACCACTGTAGTACTTACTGTAAGACCTTTCAACACTGTGAAACAATCTACACAGTGCAGTAAAACCTTCTAAAACTTTCTAGTGCTGTGGTGAACACTGTCTTCATATAACATTCTAAACTCTCAGTCTCACTGCAGTAGAAGACTGTTTTTAGTAAACCTGATGCAGTATTCAGCAACCTAACAGTCATGGAGTTCGGATTTTCTAATAAGGGAACATTTGGCAACTGTCTCCACTCAACATAAAACTTTCTAACACTGTGAAAGTAAGTTTACAAGACAATCTACACTGCTCAGTAACATCTTTTCGATAAAACTTTCTAGTGCTGTGGTGAACACTGTTATCACATCAAAATATTCTAAACTCATACATTCGTAATGTGTGGAGAAGTAAAACACTACAGGACTTCCTATTTCATAAACCCTATGAGATACAGTGTGGTACTGATAAACACTGCGGTAGGGATGTAAGAACATTTTCCTATCTTTAGTCTTAATGCAGGACAAGTAACGTTCGGAAGTGAAACATCTTTATACATTTTACTCCAGTAAGCATCTTTCACAAAACCTACGATATACACTGCAGTTATGAACGTTATCCAGTCGTTATGTGACTGAGTATGAGGTTTGAAGAGCTTGCATACTAAATAAGAGAGAATTGTTTCATGTTCGTATTTGGTACGTGAGTGATCTCCCTTTCATTCCATTCATCATTTCGTCTCCGTGATAGAGACAGTTCTTAAAAGAACTCATGGGTTATTCTCATCAACTTAGGTTGTCAACGTTTTTAACACTCAATGCAATGGAGATGTATTAAAGTAACCTTCGACAGATGGCTAAATGTCACCCTGGCGGTCAGAGCACTACGTCGAGACAATAAGGCAACCACTTGCAAACATGACGCAGAGAGGTTTAACAAGGATTACAATTGCCGAATCTCCCATGCGGTACTCTTCGCTGCGGATTCCATCGCCGACCAAAAGGGACGTCCGTCGGTTGGAAGTATTACACCGAACATCTCTTTACCATGCACACTTTGAGTGTAGGCAAGTAATGTATATAAGGCCGTTCTAGGACAAGCAAAAAATAAGGTACCCCAAAAATGCAAAAGAAATAATATATGACCGATTCAAGACAACTAAAAAGAAAAATACGATACCTCAAGAATGAGTATAGAAAAAATTTCATACACTGAAAAAGAGTTTTATAAATAAAAATAATTTTAAGGATAAAATCAAAAAACAGTTTTAAGCTTGTTGGGAAATTTTCATATACTGAAAAGAGGTTTCAAAAATTTAAGGTGTCTCAAAATATCACGTAATCTAAAAATTTGCGTAGTCTTTTCAGATAGACCAAAAAATATCAAAGTATTTATTAAAAAATGGAAACCTCGAAAATGGAAGAAACTTCGGGAATGGAAGAAACTTCGACGGGGACGACGGCGACAAGAATATATCCTTCGTTATCACAATTAAAAACAAGTGAAATGGACATTGAAAAAGTGAAAAAAGAAAAACACAAAGATAGAGTTAGGTATGTGAAAGATAAGGAATCTCAATTATTATTAAGATTAGAGCATTATGAAAAATTAAGAAAGAGATGGTCTAAAGTTAAGAATGTGACACAAGGAATTGGAATCTTTATAACAGTAAGTTTTGGGGTATTCACAATTGATATTTCTTCAGGTGCTTTAGTAATTCCAGTAGTTGCTACTGCTTTAACAGGTACGCGTGTTTTTGCAACTTCACTTGTTACAAAGTTAGATGAATCTTTAATTACTAAGAAACGAAAATCATTAAAAAATAAATATTCTCACGTCAAAGAATTTTATGATAAACTGCATTATTACTTTCAAACAGTATGTGATGATAATGTTATCACGTTAGATGAGATTGAAAAATTTGATCAAATAGCTAATGAAGCTAACAAAATATCAATTGAATTACAGACACAAGTTAATGACAAGAATAAACAGGTTGGTAAAATTTCTAATGAAGAAAATGATAACATTTTTTTTAGAAGAATTAAAAACTTTATTAAACAAAACTTTAGACCAAAAGATGTCAGACGACAAAGCAATAAAAAATAATTTGTTCAGTAAAATGTTTTTATTGCATTCCAATGTTACCACAAAATTCAAATATTATATTTTAAAAATGGATAAAATTAAAGCTGATAAACAAAAAAGATTCAACAATTAGATGTGTTAATAAAGCAAAGAAATATTATGAAAGAAAATCATACTCAGTATAGAATGACAAAAGCTGGTATTCAATCTGATATGTTTGAAAAAATGCAGCAAACCGAACAAGTAAAAACTGATTTTGAAAAAACAATTGTACCATTTAAAACTCTTGAAAAAGAACTTGCTAATCAAGATAACCGAGTGAATATAACAGATCCAGAACTTAAAACATTATTAGATGATTATGGATATAAAAAAAAATTATCAAAATCTATGTTACTTCAACATTCGACTTTCTTTATAGATGGAAAAAATTATTTGCAAGATTTTATCTTGGCGGAAAGGAAATATTTCCACAACCTTTACGCGGTTTAATTTTTTCACCAGATAAATCACCTATTAGGTTAGATAGAAATTTTGTTGATCTTTCAAGAGGAGCATATTTAAAAAAATATGCCGTAGAAGATCTCATAAAATATAAAGCTATGTTAGATAGCGTTGGTGCAGTAAAATCTCTTAGACGTTATCAACAATTAGAAAATTTATTAATAACGGCACCTAAAGTAGGAAAAGGTTTTAAAACAGAAACAACTATATTTTTACCGGATGTTCTACAAGAATTATTAAATAGATTAGAGATTTCAATATCTGCAATAAAAGAAGGACATAATTCCAGTTTCAATGAAATTCATGCTATATTAAAAAGACTATTAGAAAAGAAGATTATAAATCAAGAAGATTATAAAAGTATAGCTGAAATATGCGGTTTTTAATTTTTATAAAAAATATTTAATAAAAAATATTAATTTTAAATTTTTATTTAAAAAATGTGTTCAGCAGATTTAGAAAAATTAATAGTCATCTAGAAAATCTAACAGAGATTTTAGGTTCCTCAAAATTCTATACGACGTTAAAAATTATAACAACTACTTCATCACACACTTGTAATTTAGAACCCATTCTACATTTGGAACAAAATAAAAATTATCAAATTGCATTAACTAGTTTCTCCACATTTAACACTATTCAAAACGTTATCAAAGATGTGAATGATCAATTTAGATATTCTACTGATAAAGTTAAAACGTGGAAAATACTAACTTTTCTTCCTGGTTCTTACGAAGTTGAATCAATATCAAATGAAATTAAGAGACATTTAGGTATACCATTTAAAGATAAGAAACAATTACATTTTGCAGTTGAACCGGCAGTTAATAACTTTTCTCTTACTTTAGACGAAAATCATCAAGTTGATTTTAATCATGATAGATCATTGTCAAAGCTATTAGGATTTAATAAACAAACTTATAGTCAAGGTTATCATTTAGGTGAGAAGATTCCTAAGATAACTGAAATAAATTCAATTGTTGTACATTGTGACATTATTGAAGGAGGATATATAAATGGTAAACTGTCAAATTTGATATTCAGTTTTCCAGCTTTTAGTGTACCCATTGGTTATAGATTAAATGTAATTCCACAAACATTAATATATTTCCCTATTACAAGAAAAACTATTAACAGTATTAACATTAGAATTACGGATGAGAAAGGACAAGAAATAAATTTTGGAGGCGAAGAGATTATGATAGATCTTTTGGTTAGAGAAGTTTAATTTTCTTCTTCTTAAAAAAATAAAAATTATTTCATTAAAAATGAGTGAACTGCCCCCATTAAATAAAAAACTTAAATTCAAACATCACCGTTATCTATCCAATAAAGTTTTATCAGTTATTTGTGGAAGATCAGGATGTGTTAAAACATATCTATTATTTAAAATTCTAACTACACCAAACTTTTTTAAATTATAACAATCTTATAATTTATACAACAACAGCAGAACAACCTGTTTATCAACTTTTAAAATATGGATTTGAAAATAATCTTACAAAAACAGCAATTGCTTCATTATTCAAAGAATATGAAAATTCTGAATATGAAGAAGAAATAAGTTCGTGGGGTGAAGAAGCAGCGAAAAATAAACAATTAGTAGAATCTAATAAAAATAAACACATAAAGATACAATTAATAGATGATAGTGGTAATATGCAAGATCCTAGTAAACTAGATAAAATAATGAAACATTGTGTAATTTTTGATGATTGTGTTAATGATAGAAATCAGTCAGTTCAGAGAAATTATTTCACACACAAGGGGAAGACATAACAACTGTAGTGTTTTTTATTTAACACAAAGTATGTATTCATTAGATGGAAGTGTTATTAGAAAGAATGCAAATATATTTATATTATTTGAAAAAATGCAAGAAATTTATGTGATCTGTTAAGAGATTGATGTATAAGATATAAAGATGAATTTAAGCATTCGTGTAATAATGCTTGGTCGTTTCGGCTGTAACGGTGACTTGCATTGATTTGAGAAAGGCCTTTGATATGACAAGACATGACATTGTACTGAATCGATTGTGTGATGCCAGAGTGAGCAGTGGTCTTATAGCTTGGTTGAAAAGTTATCTCGACTATAGGAGGCAGCGGCTTGGAGTGAAAGGCGTTTATGGGCCTACGGTCAAGACTATCTCCGGTGTTCCACCAGGTTCTGTGTTGGGCCCCGTGTTATTTTCAGTTTTTATGGGACCTCTGTCGCTGTTGGATTAAGGAGCAACTATTGTCATGTACGCCGATGACATTACTCTGATTGAACCGATCGATAAGGAGAGTTTGCCTAGTAATGCAATTTCGAAAGTTCTGGAATAGATCAATGCAAACGACATGTCTCTCAATCTCTCCAAGACAAAGCAAATGGTTATCCGACGGAGTGAGTGTATCCGATCTACATGTCCAGACATCCAGCTTGTCAATCTGTTAAAGATCTTGGGCGTGACTTGGAATTCATAGTTGACTTGGGGGAATCATTTTTCTGTAGTTCTTCGAATTTGTTCTTAACGTCTCTATGTTCTCAGGGTTTTGCGGTCACTGTTACCACGTGAGCAACTGATTACTGTGTATCAGTCGATTATATTGTCTTTGCTACTGTATGCAGCACCCTTTTTTGCATGGCTGCCTCTAGGAATTGAGAACAAGATAGAAAAGTTTGAGAGACGTGCACATCGTATTGTATGCAGACGACACTGTGACTGTGCCAATTTTCCGACAGTTTCTAGTTTGAGGAAAGCTAGAGCCTGTTCTTTTCTGCTTAAGTGTGAGCCTGTTGATGAACACCCTCTTCACGACTTTGTGCCTCCTCGTTTACCGAGATCTGGACTTTTTCAACAGCCAGGTGCACACACTTCTCGTCGCCTGCATTCATTTTTCCCCTGGACATGTAACTTGATGAATAGCTAGCGTTCATGTGCTCTTATTTTGCAAGCTCTACATGTACATGTATATTACATACCACGTTGATTGTCAAGAGATTATTTGATTTTTTTGCCTGAGGATGTTGCTTACTCCACTTGCAATTGATGGTAGTAATAGTTCTTTATGTTACGCCACTGATGCCAAAATTATGTGTATTTTAAATTGTGATTTTTGCAATTGTATTCGTATTTAACGATTTCCTTTCCTTTCCTTTCCTTTGGTCAAAAGATTATGGCTTCATTACAATTAATATTGATAAAAAAATACATGATAGAGTTATCGAACATTTGTTCTCTGACTAAGCTTCGCCCCGACTGAAAGTCGATAGAAAACATTTTCGCGGTGTGATCGAATAATTAATTTTTTTCTTAATTTTTAGAAATTTAAAAATTGGAAAATTTAAAAGGTAAAGTAGTTATTCCATCAGGTAAAATTTTTCTTTTATCATCAAATGGATCTAATGATAATTTATGTTCCTCTTTTAAATACATTTTATGTTTCTTTGAATTAAGTCTATAATTACATGCTGTTTTTATTTCATTATTAAATAATGCATTCTTATAATCTTGAAATGTTATTTGGTTAGCCACTGATGCCTTTGAAATTCCTTTTAATGTTTTAGATGTTTTAGAATTTGTGTTATAACAATAACATTTAGATTTTAAAAATACAGCTTCTGTTTACGCTTCATTTCCTTCTAGTTCATCTTTTACTTTACATAAATCAGAAGGATGAATGATATCTCTTATTTTATTAATCTCTTCATCAAGTGAAGAATTATAGGGTATTGCTAATTCTAAGAAAACGGAATCCGCATCTGTAAAGTGTAATTTATAGTTTTTGCCATAAGCAGGTGCTAAATAATCATATATAAATCTATACATAAATAGTTTAGCTAATTCTAATATAGTGAATCCTATAAAATTAACTATAAACTTATCATGTTTTATAATGTTTCGTCTTAGATGCACTGCACATAGTTCATCACAAAATCTAGTAGTTCTTTTATATGTAGGTTTCCTTGTCAAATTTTGAAATCTATCTCTATCATAAACTATTTCAATATTTTGTCTATTACGCACATTTTCTAAAGTCTCACCATAAAATGCATTATTCATTAATTTGAAGAATACGTTTCCAAAATCATCTTTATTTTTTTAGCTATTTTACGTTTTTCAATATTGAACTCTATATAATTTTTTAACCACCTAGATTTTCTATACTCTAGTTTTCGATGTATTTTAGTGAGAATCATTCCATGATCTAAATACCAATCTAGCATTCTTCCTTCAACAACATACTTTCCTTTATTACTTTGTGTTAACATAAGTTTTTTTGTTGGCCTGTATTTCTTAGGAATTAAAGATTTTTGATAATCTGAAAAATCTTCTACATTGGGAATTTTGTTTTCGGGACAGAAAGGAAAATATTTTTTTTTATCTTTTATTTCATCAGGGTATACTAAATCAACTTCATATATATAACCATGATTATAATTTCCATCATATGTTTTTTGATAATCTAGAATATTACACCATGACATTTCACCTGTTGGTAATTCTTGTATCATGCAAGAAGAATATAAGCTATTAAAATCATAATATAACAAATAGTTTTCTCTCATGATTTCATCAACTGCTGCTTGACTCTCTTCATTTGATATAAGTCCTTCTATATTTTGATTAAAAAATTTTATAAATTGATCTTTTTCTTCTGGATTTAAAATTTTCAAATAGCCGTAATCATCAGGATTTACTTTCTTATTATAACATTTAACATATCTATTACCTAGAGCAGATGAAACACCACCTATAATTCCAGATTCCAAAATAATAATTTAACATAAGAACTTTCTTTATAATATTTAAGTTTAACATTTGTATGTTTCAATCCTGCCAACCATGTTAAACCTGGTGTACTATATGTAAAACATGGATCTATTCCATAATATTCTATACACATATCACGAAAGTTTTCAAATAGATCAGCTAGTATTAATACATCTATCTGAAGATATTTCACTGTATAATCATACATTGTTCTACAATTTAACTCTCTCCAATTCTTTTCAGCTTCTGAATAATCTTCTTCAGATAGTTGTGATTGTTTTAATGTTGATTTAAATTTATCACGTGAAGAAAGTTGATGTTCTTGCATTATTTCATTCATTCTATCTATATCTCCAGTTAAATATTCGTAGGGAAAAATACCTTTTAAAGGTTTTAATTATATTTATTTAATATTTTACATTGTTCAGGTTTCAAAGTTTTTCCCATGAACTCTAATGAATAAGGATTAAAAAATCTAAATGAATCTAATATTTTAATACAACCAAATTGCATTGAAAAATATTCTTCTTCTGTTTAACACAGTACGTTTTTTCTTAGTTGTTGTAAATTTTCAGATGAGAATAGATCTTTTATTATTAAATGGAAATCATATTTAGAACCATTGTAGAAATACAAAGGTACAAAGTTATATCTAAATTTACTAGCATTAAGATTACAAGAATTATGTGCTGCACCTCTAAATAATCCATCTAGATGATCATGATCTTTTACTTTGTCGGCAGAGCCGTCGCTTCGCTTATAAGTTGTAAATTCTTTTCCACAGTAATAACAATTTTTTTCATGATCTAATTGTACTAATTGTTCATACGCTAATAGAAGCATTGGTTTATTTGTTTTAAGCAATTGTGAAAAACATTTTTGTAATTCTTCTATTTTCTTTGTAAACATTTCTGAACTATCTTCACCATAGTATTGATTATATTCTGATTTAAATAATTAAGGATAATTTGAATAAATGTACATTCCCCAACATAATGGTTTTTGTTCAAGCAAATGCTTACCAGAACTTTGTGTCATGTTAACATTATATGCTTTAAAATCACAATATATAATAAAGGGTACTTTATTTTTGTAAAACCATTTATTATATACTAAATAATCTTCTTTAGTAAAAGTATTATTAACTGCTTCATTTTGTTGACAATTCTCCAAATGTCTATTCATTTCTTCTCTAGTTCTAAAGCTCGTCATACATTGGAGACAGGGAAAATTAGCATTATCTGAAGTTTTTGTAAATATAGAAATATCTTTACACAATGTGTAATGACCTTGATAATATAGTGTACTCGCTTGTGCTGGTTGCATTAACTGCTGCTTTAACATTTTCAATTTTTGTTGATATTCCTGTTGTAATATTTCTAACTGTTCTTGATATTGTTCTTAATATTTTTTTTGAAATTGTTCTTCATATTGTTTTCGACATTGTTCTTCATATTGTTCATGATATTCCTTACGTAACATATTTATACCCATGTGATATTCTTGTAGATTTTTTTGTTGACAATATTCTTTATATTGTTGTAGATTTTTGGATGGCATTCTAGTTCATTAAATTGAGAATTACATTGTTGGTAGACTATGTATGATAATTTTAAATATTCTTCATCCTCAAGATTCAATTCTTTTTCAATATAGTTTCTTCTTGTTGATATTCTTGTTGATATTGATTATGTAGCATTTGTAACTCTTGTTGATATTCTTGTTGATATTGTTTTTTATGTAGTTGCGGTAACATCTCTAACTTATGTATATATTCTGACAATAGAGACGACCGCTCGGTTTCGTACCCATAGGGAAATCCGCATCCTTTATAATTATTGTGATTAATCATTATTGGTGATAATGTTTTTATAATTTCATATTTTTCAGTACATATTACATTTCCTTTGTAAATAATATTATGATGCATGTAATTTCCGCTTTCATTGTATACTATTTTTGTTTGGCATAAAATTTTGTTATTTAAATAAAATTCTTTTAAGTTGTTATAAACAATGTTATTAACTTCAATATCTCCGGGCTATAAGGGAGTAACATCACCAATAGAAACAGGCTTCACATTTAATTCAAAAACATTTACTTCTATTAAATTTTTATTCTTTTTATGAAACTTCATTTATTTATTATATTTATACGGACCTTCATCTAAGTCATCAGAGAAATCATGTTCATTCATATATTCTTCTTTATTATAATGACTTAGTCTTTCTTTGTGATATTTTGCAGGATGTAAATGTGCTATAACAGTCCACAGAAAGCAATATTCATCTTCATTCTGTATGTTGATTATTTGTGGAGAACTGAAAGGAAGGGGTATGTAACTACCATCAGTATTATTTTTAAATTTGTCAATTACTATTTTCTTAGATAGTATTGCAACAAATCTCCAACCAGATTCACGCAACTGAGCTTCAGTTATAGCATCTTTTAATTTATTTATCATTGTTTCAAATATGGGTTGTATATCATGTACATTATGAATTTCTTTTGTCTGCGTAAAATGTCCTTGTATTATTTCTTCAGTCATTCCATCGGATCCAATTTTTGTATAAAGTACTTCTACATTCATATAACATTTGAAAGATTTTTTAAATATATTATAGAAGTTTGTTAATACATCATAAAAAGTTTCATCGGTTTCATTATATTCAATAGACTCATCAAATAAATATTTTATATCTGTTACAGTTTCGTCCGTTTTGTCAGTTTCATTGAATAAATATCTTTTATCTGTTTCGGGCGAAGTACTAGAACCTTCGATTTCCTCAAAAAATTCTTCACTATTAAAAACTTTTTTATATTCCGAATGTGAATAATCATCAAATATTTTTTTAACTTTTATGTCAGTAGGTAATGTTTCTAGATAGTTTTTGTAATTATTTAATTTTAATATATTTCCTTCATCAGATCGATCTACATTTTGTAAACGCATTTTACTTTTAAAATGAGATTGATAACTTCTTTTTGTTTGTAACTGTCTTTTACATAAGACACAATAAAACTTGGTATTTTCCATTATTTGTTTTTTAAAGAAAAAAATTGTGTTTTAAATTTAGATATAGACATTCTAATATCAAATGATGACACGTGGGAATGATAATTTTTTATTACATCTAAAAACTTATTACATCTAAAAAATTCATTACATATGAAAATTTTATTACATCTAAAAATTTATTTATAGAATATTTTGTTTCTAATCGTTTTTTTACAATTTCTAAAAGTTCAACATCAAATTTTTTTAATATTATTAATTTCTTTCCAATAAGGTATAGTATTTTTATATTCTCCGAGATTTAAATGTATAAAATAAATGACATTTTTTTGAAATGTGAAACACAATAATAGACTTTTTTATTTGAATCAGTATAAATTTTTTTTGTAACATTATTTTCATGACTAGAATAATAATTAGGAAGATAATGAAATATTTCACGTATAATATCACGTTCTTTAGTTATTTTATTTTCTTTATCATATAAAGTCTTATTAAAAGATAATTTAAATTTATTTTCACCAACTATTGATTCTTTTTGTTTTTTTTGTTTTGTTTTTTTTGTTTTGTTTGTTTGTTTGTTTTGAGCGTGTTTTTTTGTGCAGGACTGGTCTCAATTTTGTATTGCGCTATATCATAGGGTGTGGTTAAGTGCTGTGTGAAGTTTGGTTCTACTACCTTCTGTATTTCCAGAGTTGTTTGTACTTTATCAATTTTGTATTCTGACTTTGCTTGTTGTTTGAAACCAGCCTTGCTGAACATGATTCCAAACTTAAGTCCCAGACTTCTATAAAATAGCAAAGCTTGGACCTACCTGAACCAGCATGGGCTTCAACCACTTAAGCACACCCCCTCCCCCTGGATCCGTTTCCAGCCACTTCTAGTGCTTGCTGCCGGCTCAGCCATAGTAATAGCCGCATGACTCTAATGGTGCTGGTTCATCCGGGGTTAACTATTGCTATTAATTTGACATTGATTACTATTGCATGTTCATTCGATTTCGGTGGCAATCAGAATACAGTAAATTTTTAGCAGTAGCTATTGCACCGGCTATATCTCCAATACTAGAAATTAAGACCTAAGAGAAATAGAAGACTTAAGAATTATGACGTTTAGAAATTAAGGATTAAGACTAGAAATTGTCTTTGGTGCATGAAACAAAAAATGGAGGCTTTGCTGTATTAAATGTTTTGGACACTTATGGCAGGAAAAAACGCTTGCATTGAAATCACTCAAACATTTTGTAATACAAAGCAAGACAAATCAACGAGTCAAGACCCATTCTGACATGTTTCGTGATGTACTTCGTGAATAGGAGTCTTTATGACTGAGAAACTTTTACAGTAACCAGAGATATTGAAGAATATTATACGCCTCACCAAGAGTAATAGACAGAAAACTTCATCATTCAGAGAAATCATTTACAAAACTACACATATGTCAATTATATACCAGTACATTTCATTATGCAAATACATTTGTCATGTGAAATCCTTGCATCATTGAATTGATATTTGAAGTATTTATCATGTTCACCCATAAATATAATGAAACAAATCATCAAAAATATCTTCAACTAATAACTAGGCGCATTATTTCCTTCATTGGTATTCATTACACGTGACCTAATACTTGAGAAATGCAAGTCCGACGTTTTGAGTTCGCGCCAAAATTTCGGGTTTGCGAGCAGCTTTAATGACCACCTGAAATCAGCTGATGACCCTTCTAGCCTAATACAGTAAAACAATCTGATTTCTATGGGAATAATTTTTTAAAACTGCCACGTGTTCCATTTTGTATTCGTTAATCATATTTTTTAAAACTAATTTTTAATTACGAATTTACATTTTATTTAACTTGTTAAATATTGGTTTTATATCACTTATTGTATTCTTAGCATCATCAACTAAAGGTTTCACATTTTTCAGTACATCTCGGAAATTACTAATTCCTGTTCGTATAACATCTAGTGCAGCTCTATTTTCTATATTCATTTCTTTTTTCCTATTTTTTACATGAGAAAAAATGCTTCAGACTCCAGACTAGTCCGACACTCATTTGAGTGTTTTATACCTCTGTAGCACCTCCGGACTACTACGGTCTATTTAGTCTGAGGCTTAAATGAAGGCAAGGCACTCAAGTGAGTGTCGGACTATCCGAAGCTTAAAAGAGGGTAAGGGACTCAAGTGAGTGTATGGACTGTCCGAAGCTTAAAAGAGGACAAGAGACTCAAAGTGAGTATATGGACTGTCCGAAGCTTAAAAGAAGACAAGAGATTCAAGTGAGTGTATGGACTTCACCTCCGGACTATTACGGAAATCAATCTACCAATCTATCAATCATTCTATTTAGTCCGAGGCTTAAAAGAAGACAAGAGATTCAAGTAACTGTATGGACTTGACCTCCGGACTATTACAGATACAAAAGTTAATTACTCATGACAAATTGTTACATGACGTGCGAAGTTTCTCTTCATTACAACTTTGTTACAGTTATTACATCTCACTTGTGCTTTTAAACATTCTTTACATTGGCATTTGCTATCATACAATTCTGTTTTGGGTTTAAGAATTTCACAACTAGTACATTTACGTGTGTTAATTGTACATGACTTAGAATGATTAGTAAAACCCTGGGCAGTGAAATATTTATTACAATTCAAACATTGTCTATCTTTTATTTTTGGTTGTGTTGGTAATTGACATCTTTTTTGATGACGTGCAAAATTCTTAGATGTTATGTCTTTTCCACATTCAGCACACGTTTTTTTACTGGTTGCGACTGTTCTAGCATTTGTTGTTCTAGCATTTGTTGTTGTAACATTTGTTCAACTTCTTCTTCGGAACGTGGGGCTTCAAATTCCTCGTTAGATAACATATTTTTAAACAGAAAAAATGATGTTGACAAATGTTGGAGGAGGGGCTTACATTTCAAATAATCAAGAATCAGACATAGACCTAGACAACTGTATCATGAAAACTGGAGACGTGTTAACAGGACCGTTACATCTTTCTATTCTTCCACAACAAAATACTGAATTAGCAAATAAAGAATATGTTGATAGACAGGTGGTTCCACTAATAAATGAATTAGAGTTGCTAAAACTTAATGACAAATCATTAACAAAAAATTATTAAAACTTGATAAAAAGAATAAAGATCTAGAAGTAGATATATCAAAACTTCATAAAAAAATAACAGAACAATCAAAGATTGTAATCCTATTATCAATAACCTTAAGGGGTGCCATTATAAAGAATACAAATCAAAATAAACAACTGAAAGAAGAGTTAGTCAAAGTTACTGAAAAGAATCAAAAATTATTACAACAGTTGCAACAACTGCAATCTACATTCCAAAAAAGTGTTGACGAATTGAGTGCCAGAATTACACAACAAGTGAAGTTCATGAATAAAATGATAAATGAAGTAAAAACACTTAATCAAAAGGTTAGTGATAAAGCACAATTGAATGTTCTTAAAACGGTGTTGAAGATTAACCAGGAGAAAATGCAAGTTAATAGCAAAGAAATTAAAGTACATCACACGCTGCTTGACGCAATAGATAAAGTGCAACACAAAATTAATAAAGTTATCACGAAGTTGTTGTCCATTCATACACGCAAATCTTAATAGAACTTTGTTCAAAGGCTTTAGCCGATCAGACCAAAGTTACTAACCAGTAGAATTTTGTTCAGAGGCTTTAGCCGATCACTTTTGTTCAGGTTACTAACCGATCGGAGCGAAGCTCCTCTGGCTTTACCCTATCCTAACCATTTTTCCATTAAGAATTTCAATAGAATATTTTACATCTTCTAGCAATAAACCATAAGCCATCAATGATGTTGTGGAATTTGTCTTTTCAATATTAATTGTCACATCACAACCAGCCTTGATAATATCTTCAGATTGTGCACTTAAATCAAAACAGAAAACAAGATATAAATTCTTCCAATCTACAGGATTTAATTGTGCTTCAACTCCAAATTCTCGACATAGATTTCTATAAGCGTCATATCCTTCCATGAATTGATTATTTGAGTTATCAAATCTTAATCGATCAATAACGTGTTTGATTTAATGAAATTTGTAGACTTCTAATTGAATTAATATGGAAAAGACTTTTGTTCTCATCAAAACTAGGTGTTTCATTCTTTTGAAAAGCGAGTAAAAAATATCTTGGAGTATTCGATGTCCTTGTGAAATGCCAGTTAAATCTTTATTCAGTAAAAGTGACAGAACTCGCAGTACGCTTCATAAAACTTACTGGAATTGGTTTATTAGTATTTAATCGCTTCGTAATAGTTAATTCAACCTCTAAACTGGGAGTAATATGCTTGATCGACCATTCATATCTATCAATTTTTAAATATGCTTTCTTCCCAGCCTTTCCATAAAATATTGATTCATTATTTACAGTGCGATGAATTATTAATTTGAACTTTAATTGATATGATATTTTGTTGTAATCTAAATACCCGAATAATGGAGACAATGACCAATCAATAGTTTGTTTACTTTAATTATTAAAATTGCGTCTTTCTTTATATCCATTATTATTTGTTATATTTAAATATTTTGCAATTTGTTCTACATCTTTCGCAATTACTGCTGCGTCTGTTCCAGCGTGAGTTAAATCATCTATAATTATATAATTATGCCATCATTATTATCTGGAAACCAACCTTCGATTTCATGCATTTTATTATTTTCACCTATAGTAACAAATCGAAGCATCGAATCAATAATACCTGGAGAATCACTTATTGTCTCTATATTTTGTGTTGCAACATCTAAACGCATTTGTGTAAATAATCTTGGAAAGAAATTGTTTTCTAATGTAATATTATCCGTAGCAGGTAATGGTGTTGTAAAATTAGCATCAGAATATAGAGAATATTCACAGTGTAAAAATGAATCGGGTAAATATAAATAACTTTGCTGATTATCAACTTCAAAAATTAAATCACCTCCAGTATTCACTCTTCCTGCAGATCCGGGGTTCATAGCAACTCTTATATAGTCATTCCTTTTTTGATTATAACTGACAAACGGGGGATCGTCTAATCTAAATTTGCTTTTGATCAGAGTTGACATTATATTTTTTTATTAGAAAAAATCAGTTTTATACTAGAATTTTGCTACTAGAATTTTGCTAATCCATTTCTTCTCATTTCTTCAATTGTTTTTTCATAATGTTTACTTTCCATCTTCGCTAATTGTGCAATTTTGTTTTTTGTTTCCTCTGAGAGGTTTTTATCTTTTTGTAGTTCTTTAGCATCATTCCTAAGTTTACGAATAGCTTCTAGTTGTTTTAATTCGTTTTGTGACTTAACAGCATTCGATATTGCACTAGCTGTACTACCTATAGCAGCTGCTCCTTTAGCAGCAGATGAAATCAAATCATTATTATTTTTAATGAAGTTAGCGATACTTTCAATACCAGAAAAGATGCCTGCCCCTTCTTTTTGAATTGTTTCTACACTGTCATAATGGTACACAGGTTTCATAGATGGTTCGCTCGCAATTTTTTGATTTGAAGTAAAATGTTTAAGATTGTTTTTATAAATTATAGGCATTTTTTAGGATTAAACTTGACTTTTGGGAAAAATATTTACGTTTATGATTGGTTAGTAACCTGAGGACCTTTGGTCCGATCGGCTAAAGCCTCTGTACAAGCTTCTATTGGTTAGAAAAACCCAAGACTATAAATTTTTTAATAAAAAATGGTGCAAGCGAATAATAAAACGGTTGAATTAAAACTACGTAACATCATTGACAAAAATACACCGAAAACTATTGCGGTTGACAATAAGAAGTATTACATAAGTAGACTAATGATAGAGAATATTAAATTACAAGAAGAAAAGAATGGAGGAATTCTACCATTAATTCCTCTAATAACAGGAGGTGTAGCAGCAGCAGGAAGTGTTGCAGGTGGGACAGCTGGTATTGTCCAGGCAGTAAATAAAAATAAATCAGAGAAGGCAGCATTAGAAGAAAAAAACGACATAATCGAGAGTTAGAGAAAGCGGCAAGGGGTGAGGGAATAGTAGATAATTTTATTAGTAAACTAAATTTAGCTAATGAGGGGAAACGAGTTCTTAAAAATGTACTAAATAATATTGATGATTTAATTGAGATAAATGAAACAAAAGATGGATCTGGCATATATCTAAATCCTAGTATGGTACGTTAAAAATTAATCTTTAAAAATGAGCGAAGTGGATTCCTTGAATTTGAATAACTTGAGAGTTTTAAATCTAGATCTAATGGATTATCTCTTAAAAGTACATAGAACCTCAAATTGTCAGCACACCGGAGGTGACATACAAAAAGCATTAGAAAACTTTCCTGGTTTTATTTGGAGTAAATATTCGAAAGAGAAACATTTACCTGGGCATAATTTTACTGGCCCCGGCACAAGATTAGATTTAAGATTAAACGATGATAATACACCTAGAGAAAATAGTAAACCAATAAATAGAGTAGATGGAGCAGCTTATAGACATGATTTAGCATACAGAGAACATGATGATATAGCTTCTAGACATGTAGCTGATAAGAAAATGATACAAGAATTAGATAATATTGAAAATCCTTCCTTTAGAGAAAGAATTGAAAGAATGTTTGTTAAGAAAGCTTTACAAGCAAAAATGCTTTTTGGCTAGGGGATAGATGAAACTTATGCCTCTGAAATGTCGAATGACCCAAGCCGCTACGCGTCCGAAATTCATAGGGAATACAGAAAACCGAAATATCTATTGAAAGTAAAAGTATTTAACAAAGATGATATTTGGAGTGCTGATCTGATAAATATGCCTAATGAAAGAGGGTTTAAGTACGCATTGACCGCTATAGATTTATATACACGATACGCTTGGGTAAAGCCTTTAAAAAACAAAAGTGGTCTGTCAGATAAATATCCGTTTGAAGAAATCTTTAAAGAAAATAATAGAACGCCAAAGAAGCTATTTGTTGATAAAGGGTCGGAGTTTTATAACCAAAATGTTATGCCACTATTTGAAACTGTTTATTCCACAGAAAATGCAGGAAAGGCTGTATGTAGTAATAGAGCGATTCAATAGATCATTGAAAATAAAATTTTTAAGAAATTTACTGAGCAAGGTAATCAGAAATGGTTAAAAATATTGCCAGGAATTGCAGATGAGTACAATAATAAAGTTCATTCAGGTATGAAGAAACTCCAAAGAAGGCTTCTGACGATCCTGTTTTAATACGAAAGAAAATATTCGAAAATAATTATTCGAATGTGAATAATCCGAATGTACAGAAACGTAAGCCGAAATTTAAAATTGGAGATAGGGTACGAATATTTAAGTATAAGAATAAATTTGAAAAGGGACTAAAGAGATATTTGAAGTTTGTAGAATAAATGAAACTTATCCGATTACTTACGAAATCAAAGATTTAGATGATGAAGATATCAGAGGCCGATTTTATCAAAATGAATTACAACGAAGCGATTTTTAATTATTATTATTATTATTCAATTCTAACATAATATCTAGAAATGGTACTCCTTCCTGTGATTTCAATAAAACATAAAGACATAATTGTCCACAGGAAGTAGTTCCTGGTTTTTGAATTTGAAATGGATTATAAATTCCATTTCCAAGTAATCCTTTAACTTCATTTGTAGATGGAACTCCATAAGACTCAAAATAATAATTAGAACCGTTTATATTTCTTTGTCCTTCTGACCAATGTACTCCTTTTTGATCTGACGTGTGGAGATTGGTTACGAAATTTACAGTTGGCTTATTTTTGATCAATTGTAATTCATCCCTCATCAATATGTGAAAATTCTTTATTTCCAATTGATTGGCAATTTTCTTTAGATCAAAATTCGTAGTTGTTTGCATTCCATATATTTTCAAGAACTCAGTCAGACTTGTCATTTTTCATAAAATAATTTGCTTCTATTATATTCCCGTAAATGTGAAATTAAAAACAACACATGGATATTTCAATTTGGGTAGTATATTTCCAAAATGCATCTGCACAAGTCGGCAAATATTGCACGAATATGTATATTACGAATTTTCGTTCTACAGTAAAATGAAATAAAATCAGCTACTGCTATCTAACTTCTTACAACAATCGTCTACTAACTATAATATTACAAATTGCATGAAAGATATGTCCACGCGTGGACAAGGTTTCATTGGATGATAGAAAAATGACGTCATATAACAATATAATGAAAATGATTGATAACAGAAGGGTTGAATAATCAATTATTCCAAAAACACTCATCTTGTGAAAGACACTGCTCCAAGATTGAAAGATTAGTTTTTAACAGTCGTATAGGAAGCGAGACTCTACAAAGAGTCTGAAATTTATCTGCCAGTTTTGCCAATTTCATTGCGAAGCTCAATTCAGTTCGTGAATAGTTAATATTGTTATGTTTTAAGAGATATGTGAAATCTCCTTTATTATTCTCACACAAGGATAATATGTGATTGGCGTGTTTTCCAATAAAAATTTTACATGTGACACTCAAAAGATGGCTTTGCTTTTCGTATTTTAAGTGTTGTTTCAAAGAATTCACTGACGTTGAAATGTCCCCCGCCGGTTCTTTAAAATATTCCACTGATTCGATGAATGTATGACGTCCAACAAAACTTTCCTTCAACTGTTTTGTAAATGTTTCGATTCTGAAAGGAAGTGTTTCTTGCTTCTTTGCTTTGGCTGCGAGTTTCCGTTTTTCTTTGTATTCTTTTCGAGCAGAACGTATAGCGTCAGGATTGAAGAGTAGAGGCGCCTTCTTTACTTCCTTATCTATATATGAAAAGTATTCAGAATGTTTCTCCAGTGGAATGAACAACTCCGCAATATTTTTGAAGAACTGTAAAAGTACCGTTGCTATGTTAGCTTGTTGTTCAACGACTGCTTGACTCATGATTGACGGAGAAATTAGTACAAATCGCTATGTTCAAAATATAAGAATAACGTAATTAAAGATAGTGGAACGATGAGAGCAAGCAGATGATAAGTGTTGATTGAAAAAATATCACAACAATCTGAGCACACGATACAATGACAGAAGAGAGAGAAATGAACTTTAGTAGCAACTTTCTCACCGTTGTCATAACAATCTTCAACCTGATGACAGTTTGCACTTGTTTTGTCGTCATGTGAGTGCGCTGGCAAGAATTAAAACAACTTGCCTAACGTACAATTAAAATCTCATTGTTTCACAGAGCAGTAGCAACAACAGGAATTGTAAGAACGCCAGATGAAATGACAATAGTGAGAGCACCTAAAGAAAATGTTGGCAATACTCCAACGCCTTGTGTCACATTCTTCACTCTCGTCCATCTTTTTCTTAATTTATCATAATGATCTAGTCTAAGTAATAAATGGGATTCTTTATCTTTCATGTATCTGACTCTATCTGTACACTTTGCTTTATCCATTTGTACCAATATCGGATATAAAGGGGCTGATGGTTCTTTTGTTTTTTCATCTTCCATTTTTAAATGAATATTTTTGTTCATATTCATTTTTCCTCATGTTATATTTTTATATTTTCATCATTTTGTATTTTTATATTTTCATCATTTTGTATTTTTATTGCATTTGGTCATAAACATTTTTTCCTCATTTGCATTTTTATAAATTTAAGGCACTTTTCCTATTTTTGTATTTGCCTATTTTTGTATTTTCCTATTTTCATCATTTTGTATCTTTATATTTTCCTATTTTTGTATTTTCCTATTTTTTTTTGTTTATAGTTCCATTCGTATCTATTTGGGAGTGTGATCCGGTGCTTAGCGAAGCGTTGCGCCGGATCTCACACCTAGTACTACTCATGCCAGTGTGATCATTCAGGGTGTCCGCGCTCCCTGGAAAACCTGGAAATCCTGGAAAACTCCTGGAAAATGAAATTTTACCCTGGAAAACCTGGAAATCATGGAAAACTCCTGGAAATTTTGAGACTAATTAAAATACTAATTGCAAAATGTTGAATCCATACTTAATCGATGGTTGAAGTGGTTTCTATTTTTCCAGATTTTATTCTTCATATCTCTACTTATTTCTTACAAATGTAGCCTTCATTCTCGTACAACTGTTTTGCTTTTAGAATATTTCAGTTACTGGAATCTGCTATCATAACGTATACAACATAAATGAGACCGAACTTCGTGGTATAGTTAACTTTGAACTGTTGTCGAACTCCAAACCGTTGTAAAGTATGGTGAATTAGTAGCTATGAATTCCCTCATAAACGCTGCACGGTTTGGGGAACTATGAGCTGTAAACTCCCTCATTAACGTCGTGTGGAATGGTGGACTATGAGCCGTAAACTCCCTCATTAACGTCATGCGGTATGGGGAACTATGAGCTGTAAACTCCCTCATTAACGTCATGCGGTATGGGGAATTATGAGCTGTAAACTCCCTCATTAACGTCATGCGGTATGGGGAACTATGAGCTGTAAACTCCCTCATTAACGTCGTGTGGAATGGTGGACTATGAGCTGTAAACTCCCTCATTAACGTCGTGTGGAATGGCGAACTATGAGCTGTAAACTCCCTCATTAACGTCGTGTGGAATGAGGAATTAGGAGCTGCAAACTCCCTCATTAACGTCGTGTGGAATGAGGAATTAGGAGCTGTAAACTCCCTCATTAACGTCGTGTGGAATGGCGAACTATGAGCTGTAAACTCCCTCATTAACGTCGTGTGGAATGGTGGACTATGAGCTGTAAACTCCCTCATTAATGTCGTGTGGAATGAGGAATTAGGAGCTGCAAACTCCCTCATTAACGTCGTGTGGTATGGCGAACTATGAGCTGTAAACTCCCTCACTAACGTCGTGTGGAATGGCGAACTATGAGCTGTAAACTCCCTCATTAACGTCGTGTGGAATGAGGAATTAGGAGCTGCAAACTCCCTCATTAACGTCGTGTGGTATGGCGAACTATGAGCTGTAAACTCCCTCATTAACGTCGTGTGGAATGGCGAACTATGAGCTGTAAGCTCCCTCATTAACGTCGTGTGGAATGGCGAACTATGAGCTGTAAACTCCCTCATTAACGTCGTGTGGAATGGTGCACTATGAGCTGTAGACTCCCTCACTAACGTCGTGTGGAATGGTGCACTATGAGCTGTAAACTCCCTCATTAACGTCGTGTGGAATGGCGCACTATGAGCTGTAGACTCCCTCACTAACGTCGTGTGGTATGAGGAATTAGGAGCCGTAATCTAGGACTAATGCCATTACACACCTGATTGCCGTGTGGCAGAATCTACTGACGCAAAGTGGTGCTCAACCTATAAACTTTATTTAGGCACCAGGCTTGTTCTGAATGATCCGATCCGAGGCTAATATCGAATATTTTCAAACACATTTCAAGTAGATTTTCAATATGTAGATATATTATTCCCGACACTTCGTGTGCCAATGAGCTTTCCTCGGTCAATTCTTCTCAGTGTCATTCTCTTAAGCTGATTGTGATTACTCTCATGCATATGTAGCACATCAGCCACTGCTTCGTTCTGTACTTAAGCATTTCGTGTTTTATGTATTTACTTTTATTGTTCTGTAGTCAGTTAACTTTCGTTTAAGTATTCGTTTAAGTTTGTTGATAGAGTGTAGTAGACAGTAGCGTGGCTTAATTGTGACCTTGGCGTCAGTAGAGTGGCGTGTTTTTAAATAATTTGTGTTTAACAGTGATTGTGCATGTTTGCCAGCTTGTCTTGTTCACTCTCAACTTGTCGTGCCTGAGGAATGGTGGATCACCCGAAAGCTTGCCAATAAAGAAATTTCGAAGAGAACTATACCACTGAAGAATTTTTTACTTTATGCTAACTTCGTTCTCGAGAAGAAGGAACAATGTATGAAAAAGGATTGATGTTATCAAAATCATTAATTTGTGTCTATTATGCCACACTACATTAATTTATTCGACAAAACGTTTGAAATGAGAGCAGAAGGTAAATTCCAACGATTTTTAGGCGTCGTAACTAGTTTTCATTTAGCTCGTACGGCCAAAATTAAATCTTTTACTCCCAAAAGATGCAAAATTACAAGTTCGGAAAAGTCACGGAAGGTAGACTTCTCACACAAAGACGTTCAGCTGTGGGATTAAAAAGTATCTAGGGCGGGGCCGAATCGGTCCCTCCCCAGGCCAGATAGGGTTAAACATATTTCAACAACAAAGCTTGCCTTTTCATTAAAACAATTGCTTTTAAGCATCCAAATCCTATCAAGGAGTCTCATATCATGGAATAATTCAAACTGGTTCTGTTCAACTTTTGCTGATCGTTAACTCATCATTGTTCTATGAAGCAAAATTAATTAGAACTATATATTTTAAAAAAATGTTTGTTGTAGGATACATTGAATACAAAATAGTCTGCGAAAACCTGTGATGCTTGGAGCGTTGTTACTATATGCCGTGAGACCAGTGATTTCCAACATCCTCTCTTGGATGGCGGTCTATTTTATCTTATCTAATGATTTATTATTTTGAGATAGAAACTTGACATGATACTAAATGCATACTTTACTGATATCGGTTTTCAAAATGATGTAGGGCCAATATCAGATATAAAGTATATTGCAAATATTATTGAGAACAAATATTTAGGCCCGATTCACCCGCATACAGTTAGTAATAAAAGCTCCACACTTAACAAGATGGGACACTATATCCATCTCGCATATTGTGGAAACAAGAATGACAAATATAAAAGAAGCAAGATGAACAAGACAAGTTGTGACCAACATTACAGACACTTACATGTAATGATTAATTTGAGGCAATTGTTAACAATAAAGAAATCAAATGCACATTCTCATATCTGAACGTCTAAATATTGAACATGTGATGTCCATTTACATGAAATATTGCATGATAAGGACGCAATTTCTCCACGTCTTCGTGAAAGCTTCAAGTATGATTGACAATTGACAATAAATGATGATGACTGTTGATCTTCAAGCTGCAACAACAATGCCTCTCATATTGGACAGGAATGCTGCGATATGATGGACCATCCATCATGTTTCACATAGAAATATAAGAAAATGTATTCAAACTCCTCCGAAATTGCAAAAATAACAGAATAATATTTCAATGAAAATCTTCGCATCAGACAACGACATCAGAATACGAGAAATCAGGAGAAAACAGAACCATCTCAAATATTGTGCAAGCAATAATGATAAATATAAAAGTAGCAAGATGAGCACCACAAGTTGTGATTAACATTGCAGACACTTTCATGTAATGATTAATTTAAGGCAACAGGTATCTCTTCTCTTTGGGCCCCGAGAGCAGCCACTGCCTGTCCTTCCATCTGATGCCACTCCAAGGACAGATTCTTCATCAAGTTGAATTTATTTTCATCCTTGAACGTCAGCAGAGAAGATCCTCTGCGGCGACATTCCGCAGAGGTCAGAAAGCAATGCTATCGAAGTGTAGAGAGGACATAGAGGTTGGAAATCAATGCTATCGAAGTCTAGAGAGGACATAGAGGTCAGAAAGCAATGCTATCGAAGTCTAGAGAGGACATAGAGGTTGGAAATCAATGCTATTGAAGTCTTGAGAGGACATAGAGGTCAGAAAGCAATGCTATCGAAGTCTAGAGAGAACGTAGAGGTCGGAAATCAATGCTATCGAAGTCTAGAGAGGACATAGAGGTCAGAAAGCAATGCTATCGAAGTCTAGAGAAGAAATTTAGGTCGGAAATCAATGCTATCTGCCTATACGGACACAGAAGTACCCCAAAATGTGTCACAATCGTTGTCAGCTGTTGGGACTCATCGTCAAGCGGAATTTGCAAGTGCGCTCTGTCAAGGTCTACCTTTGAGAATATTTTGAAGTTGCTTTGTCTTTGGTATATCTCGTTGATAGCTGCCGGGATCGACAAGCTTGTTGGCGGTCAGCTGATAGTCATCACACAATCTCACTTCTTCATCGGCTTTCATGACTGGAACGATTGGAGCAGTAAGTATGGGATAGGCAAACAAGCAACGATAGGAGACGTTTGATTTCGTCATCAACCTTGATTTTGGTATTGTACATCATGGATGGTGTCTCTTGAATGTAATTACAAGGAAACGTTGCAGTAGATGGGACATTTACGTTGTCAATCGTCATAAATTGCAGTCCAATGATAACGTCCAGGCCCAAATTATTCTTGCCATGTTAAGCAAGGTTCTTACCGGTATATACACTGCAGTCACGTGCATAGGCCACCTGTCTTCCTTTGAAATACTGTTTGCACTGATATTAAATATACATTCGATTTCTCTTTGGAAAAATGAGAGTAACAACATAAGGAAACACTCTAGTTGTACAAACTCAAGAAATCGTCCAACTCGACATCATAAGACTAAACTTGTGATTGTATAATTTAATGCATATTTTCGCATGTTATTTTACCAATTGTCTTTTCTCATTATTATTTCATTATTTGCCAATTATATTTCCTCACAATTAGGCCTGATATATGATAGCTGACGATGGAGTTATGCGAGTTTTGTATTCATGCTGTATTAAATCTAAAGTTCAAGATGAATCGTGCAATTTGTTTCTTACACTTTTTGCATATCTTGCCAGTCACAATACAGTCATTTTTATCTTTGTACGAGAGCCTATTTTTCTATTAAATCGATTGATTAGGAGGTGACGAAACGGAAATCGTCGCTAATAAGATGTAGATACTTTTCTTCTCTCATAGAATTTCGGTAGTTCATAACTGATACGCGTTTAAGTCTATGAAATATAAGAATTGTCGCCTAGTTAGGTCCAGCAGAACAGATGAAAAACAAAACACACATCAAAATGATATAGTTACTTATAAAATGGAAGAAAAGCGTTTGATTTTTGTGTCCCGATTTTCTGTATGGACGTCCCGATTTTTAGTCGACAGGAGTTGCAGTCCTGTTACTGAAAGAGGAGATTTTTGTGCCTCTGTCCGGCAAACTCAATAACGGATGTGCGTGTACTGTATAATAACTTGTTTGAGAACACAAGCTGGTGATGTATGGTGCGTTGTGGGTGATTCGCGTACATGTACGACCATCATGATAGGGAGGAGGGCCGATTGATGTTATTCTGGTGGTCGTCATGATGGACACTATTATCTACAGTGTTGTGCAGCAAAATTGCTCACTCCTGTTAATTTTGCAAAAAATACAGTCCTCTAGAACTGGCTACACACGCTTTTTAGTTTTGTTTCTTCTTGCATTTTTCTGACCGTTCTCACGAGACTAAAATACTTGTTCAATATTCATTTGCATTAATGTGTAATGAAGATAATCGCACATTTTTATAAAGTTGATTGGGAGGGCAATTACATTGAATTACCATCAATCATGTACAGGTTGTAAATGAAATATTCTGTTGTCCTTTTCTCTCCACAAATAATTCTAAATAATGAAAATTCTCCGTCTTATATTAATGTTCTGACTAGACGATGACCTCCTACATGAACTGATGTGTTATCATCATTGTCTGTCGGCTGATGCTTTGACCGGCCAAGTGTGTGGTCAGCGGAAATGATGACAGGAAGTTCACTTTTCAGGTAATCTCCAACTGAGCGGCACACGACAAGTTCTCAAACTGGATGACAACTACTGGGTGGAGCCAATCAAGAATCAACTACAAGTCGGCGTTCAGCACGTGCTAGAATATGTGAGGACGGATACTTACCGACATTGAGTCCCGAGATAATGATCTTCATAGGAAGTTCGGTGATGCTGTTCCGATTAACTTCAACGAATCTCCGAATTCAAGTCGCCATTTGTTAGCTCCCATTACATAGTGTTTTTGAATAGATGAACCGACATGTTAGATAGTCTCCGTAGTACAGTGGCTAAGTGCCTGACCTAGCGATCTTGTGGTCCAGAGGTCGAGCCCCGAAAGTGTCATTGGAAGTCGTACGGAAGGGCCTCTTGACTAAAAGATCACAACACTCCAGATGATAGTGTGACTATGTCAGCACCGTCCAAGCCCCCAGTATGGGGAGTAGTGACATTAAACCGTCATTCATTCAAACCAACATTCAACTAAAGAGATCAGGCGATTGTTCTGATTTATATATCAAATTATTTATTTATAAACAAACACGGTTAGAGACTACGTTTAAATCTGTTAATTTCGAGAATTAATTTATCTGTTGTCCGTAATTCAGGTGTGGTATAATGTGAAAATAAGAAAGCAACAATGATATCGGCATCGACTCATGTGAAAGACATTTTAGAAATCTCAGTTAGCGTATATCTACATGTGTATTCATAGCATTGTGGCCCAGTCCAACATAGACTTAATTAACAATATTATAATCGAGACTGGAGTCGAAAGAAGGAGTACTGTCATCTGCACATCTTTTGAATAGCAATTTGATCTATCATTTATCTCATCTCATTCTCATCGTTAATTGCGACTTCTGATGCTTTGATGAACATCAATCCCCTCTACTGTTCTTAATATCAGCAGTCAGAAATGTTACGATTCATTGATTAGATTTGCTATGACAACTGGTATGTGATTTACGTGATTTTCAACAGTAAGGAATCATTTCACTCCCACATCCATCTTCCAATCTGAACATCAAAAATGAAGTGTCACTACTCCTCACTAGGAAATGGCCGGGCTTTGGTACTTTTAGTCCAGATGCCCTTCCTGCTGACTTCCAATGACACTTTCAGGGCTTAACTTCGACCAAAAGATTGTCTGGGCAAGCACTTAACCACCTCCTCAGAGACTGCGGAAATACTTTTTAAATGACCAAGCACTGGTGTCTGCATAATAATTATATCCATTTGTTTCCAGCTTTTGTAGCTTACTTTGTCAAAGATTTTTCAGGGATTATTTCGTCAGCGCATTTCTCACTGTGATTTCCAAAAATGAAGGGAAATGGATGTAATTTCCGTGATTGTTAACGGAAGTTTAGACCAAAACTATCAACTTAATTGTCTATGGCAGTGGTGGGCAACGCGTGGCCCGCCACCGATAGTCAAATCCAAAGTGGAACATTCTTTGAATAAGTGATGTCAAAATAGCCGACTCCGACTTTGACCTGGTGCTTCTTAGGTTGAGCTTGATCTTCTGTAGAATTTGCAAAAGCTAATGACTTAATGAGGTAATTTTGGCACAAAAATATTCATTCGAATGCTCAAACCATGTTCTCAGCATGAAGGTGAAGGACATAGCTATCAACTGCGTGAGTGCTAAGTCACATGGTGTTCGTTCGATATCTTTTTGAGCATGTTTCAACTCGTATTGAGCCACGTTGCAATTAGCCTAGAAATAGGCATGAATGAATCCAACATGTGATTTTTATAAGTCCAGTATTCCTTCCGAATTTTATTTGTATACTGCACCAATTTTGTACTAGAATGGCATCATCGCACGAGCATCTTTGGGGAGCCTATGCGCGGTTTCCGAAAGCCGGCTAGGTTTGGGTGACGTATGCCTATGTACACTTAGGTGTCACTCACTTCACTTCACTTCTCGTTTTACGTCCTTCTTGTCCCATTGCTTGAGGTTGGACGGAGTTTGATGGCTCGCTTCCACTGGTCCCGATCTTGGGCAAGGTGCTCGCTGATGTTGAGGGCATCCTGGTCTTTTGGAACGCAGTTTCGCTATGATTTCTTTGGTCTTCCAAGTGGTCGCTTTCCCTTCATCTTCATGGATTCCACTCTCCCGATGACCTTCTCTTCCGCTCTCCTGACATGACCAAACCATCGAAGCCTCCTCTGTTGAATTCGGTTCCTCAGGTGTGTCAGCCCGCACATTCCCATTACATCGTCATTAGTGACCCGGTCTCTCCATTTGATCTTCATCATGTAGCGCAGCATCCTCTGATCACACACTTCAAGTCGGCTTCTTTGTTGCTGAGTCAACGGCCAGGTTTCCGCTCCGTATAATAGTACTGATCGCACACACGTTTCGTACACTTTCGCTCTACACATTATTGGGATGTCTTTATTGCACAGCAGGCTGCTAAGATCCCTCCACTTCAACCATGCTGCCGAAATTCTGGACACCACCGCCTTCTCTGCTCCTGCATCGCAGCTAAGCACATCACCCAAATGTACACTTAGGTGTATGTAGTTTAAATAGCCTTTATTTGTATTATTTCATTTTGCACGATATGTAGGCGAATAGATGCAGTGTATAGTTCCACACTGTCATTATTCGATGATATCTGGTCATATTTTCCAATATGGTCACATAAATGCCGATCATCATTTGAAAAAAGCTTCCGCAGTCAGTTTGGTCTTCTCACTTTTCATTATTCATATAGATTTTATAATGTAAAATACAGTCTTTAAAATTACGCTCAAAAGTACGCAATAAAGGAAATTGAACATATTTCTGCCCTTTGAAATTGGTGGCCCCCGAGCCATCTTCCAGGCCACTGCTTGTGGTCCACTGTCCCAAGTTGGTTGCCAACCTATCATCTCTACTTTGTAATCTTTTCTGCTATTGCGGAGAAGTTTTATGAAATAAGGATGTCGGTCTAAGAACCTTAAGTTCCACAATGGAAGTTATGCAACTACTTTCTCCAAATTTCAGCCTGTGCATTCAAAGATGTTGTTATAGCTATAGACAATGTTAAATGATAATGCTGATCACCATGAAAGTCACTTATTTAACCTTGGCGAAGTCTGAGCCACTACAACTTTGGTGTGTCATTAATTGAATAATTAAAGGATTTTGTAGCAAGGCTTTTTAGTGTTTCCCTCTGACTGAATTCATTATCTCATTGATCACTGAAAGACAATCATTTCCCAATATTAAGTTTGCACGGTGCTGTATTACTGCGAAAAGCAGCCACGAATCTCGACTATTTGACAACACCTTGTTACGTATTTGCCTATGCAAGCCTGCACCGCTCCGAATGTTACAATATAGGCTATACGTGCGTCTCTGCGGTATTGAACGCAGCGCTATCGAGTTCTACATCTTTCAATGATAAATATTGCAGAGTTCCAGAGAACATCTTTCTAATCTTTCAATGAGTATCATTTTGATATAGCTATAGTTGAATATGAATATCGTTACGCGGAGATATCTGTGTAGGGTTTCTAAAATCCCGAGATTGAGCAGAATGGAGAATATCCTATTACAAAGCATAGATATACTAAATGATGATAGCATAGCGGGGGATACCGGTAGGGATTGCAATCCTGTTTTTCCGTCGGTTAGCGCAAATCCTGAAAACCGAGGATTAATGTGTCAATTTCGTTATTAGGCCTTCTCAGCCACATTACCAACATTGCCACCGTATTTTTGGTAGCAATTTACAGATGTTTTACTGCTTCGCTAGTAGAAACCGAATGGACTTTCAAATACCTTTCGATAACTTTCTTTGAGTTGCTAATTCAATATTGTAGCCTATATATAACATTTGCGTCAGCATACTTGCATGTGTGATCATATTCCTACGCCCTTTATGTTTCTGATCATATGTACTTGCAGGGTAGAGATTCTACAATCCCGGAAAATCTCGTCACGGGATTCCGGGATTGAGTAGAATGGCCAATATGCTATGACAAAGCACATGTGTATGTCAATAATATGGTATATCGCTATGTGGGAATAGCAGAGAGTCTTACAATAGCCTGCCTCAATTGACAAGTCGACTTAAAGTTTACTCCGCTTGATCCACAAATTGACAACGACAACGTTGAGAGTTCCGGTAGCAGGGAACAGTTGCGAATTCCTGATTTTTGCGCCTTTAGTTTGCAATTTCCTGAGATTCGGGATTGGTAGAGTGAAGACCCGGTATTAGAGCCTGCCTACAACAATCCAGAGTTTGCTTGATCCCGGGATTCGGGATTACAAGCTCTGACCCAGGATCGAGATTGACAAATTATAAGCACATCATGTGTAGCTATATACAAGTTAAATGTCAAGATAATCAAAATCACAACTATTTCCTCAATACATTGCACTTCCTCAATACTAGCACATTGTGATTCCAAAATCTCAAGCACAAGGTTGCACGATTGGAATATTTTACATGCCATCTTACCGTGAGCTAATGCTGTGAATAACAACTGTGGTGAAATGAATATAGTTCTTCCTGAACAAATTAAACCGTGATTGAGTTAACCATAGTCTAATTATGTAAACAAAAACTGTGTGGTCTAGTGAGCAGTTTGCCTCCTAGATCTCAATCCTGAGGATTAGCTCGATTCCTAATCCCGGCATTGTTTGGCCTATACTTCGCCAATACTCATCTTCACAGATTGACAAGCTCAATGGATTATTGAAAACGCAACGTTTGTAATTATATTGGAGTTTAAGAGTAAATCTATCGTGTAGGGATTTCTGGTAGTTTTATCTTCACCAATGCCTTGCTTTAGACGGAATACAGTTATATTGTTAATTTCTCAATCCCGGGATTGGAATCCCTACCGTACATTCAATTGGATACCGTAAGAAAGCTGTGATGGAACATGGATGGGGTAGATATTGTGAATTTTCCAATACTGACAGAATTGTTTCGAATACTTGTCTAACATAATATCAGTCATCTATATAGTCAAGCTATCATATCAGTCAAAAAGGCTCCGAGTTTTGTAGCCGTGCGACATTCAGCATTAAAAATGTGAAATGATGAAAGTGCGTTGCCTAGATACGGACATCATCTGTTGATGTATTCTGTCGGCTTTGATCTCACTCCATCTTGAAGAATTCAGTTCGAAGTGTGAGAAATAGATTCATGGATCAACATTCCGAACAAGACTTGGGTGGTTGAAATTTAAAGAGTGCGGAGATCTGTTGACAGGAGGAAGAAAATTCACGTAGAAGATGAAGGACAAAATCTATCCCAGCTGTGTAGGACCTTGCAAGATGTATGGAATCTAAACATAGACTTTGAAAGAAACTGAGCTGGTTATTCTGAGACGAACAGAGAGGGCGATGATGAGGACTATGTGTGGTGTCAAGATTATGGATAAGAGGAACAGTGAAGAGCTGATGGGCTTGCTTGGGTTGAATGAGGGTATTGATAGTTTAGTAAGGGCAAATGGAGTGAGATGGTATGACCAAGTTTTGAGGGATGAAGGTAATGGTTTTGAGGAGAGCGTTGAATTGTGAAGTTGGAGGTAAAAGAAAGTGAGGACGACCCAAGAAAATGCAGGAGACGGCAGGTGGAGGAGAATGTCATAGGATAAGTCATGGAATTCTAGATAATTGCACCTGGAATGATCACTTATTTTGACACGCTACGATGAGAGGCCATTAGGCAGACGCGCGTGAAATGATTGTTTCTGTCCGATTAGTTATCGTCCAGTGCCTTATCCTATCTTATGCATACAACTGTTGTTACATCTATATCTTATTGTTGATAGGAACATTAGCACATTGTATTTATTTGTTTGATATAGGGTCTTACAGCATTAACAAAATCATGAAGACCTAAAAACAAATGTATTTCAAAATAATGCTTTTAGTGATTCGAAAACTTGGAACACTTTGCGTTTGATTTGGCCTTCAAATCTCTTTCTGAGATTCGATTTGTATAGTTTCTCTAAAAGCAATTATACAGACGATTGGACATTTCAAAAACAAGATCGTGCCCATTTGTACACATGGTTCGACCGAATGCCTCAATGTTGTTGTCTAAAAAGAGATTTTCAACCACGGTACAAAATATGCGACGAAAACAATTTTCTGGATAATGCTCACAGATGATGTAATTTGAGGGAAACATTTGATGAATCACCAATACAACTTCCACTTCTTACTTGTATACAGACCAGAGTGCGGCTACCCGGCGGACTTTGCAAGCAACGGTGAGGAAATCTCTCCACTGCTTCGATAAGTCATGAGCCTCGAATCGTAAAGCGAAAGGAAGAAATTTGGGTGATCATTCCAGGTGTTAATATCTAGAATGTCATAGGATACGTCTGACGAAAAAGGACGCATTGGACAGAGAGAAATGGAGACTAGGTGTGAGGGCGAATGCGGCGCGATAAGGTACATCCACAGACACGGGGAAATCACAGGATTAAAACTGGATAACCATCTTTCAAAACTTCGTTGAATATTAAATAGGTAATTTTTCTGTCTGTAAACTTTCATTTAATTAATTAGGATAAACTTTAGAATATCAAAGATCAGTTGAATAGTAAATTTCAATATCGATAAATGCCATATTCAAAAAATTGCCAATATTCAAATATACCTTGTATGAGTCGTACGTACCTATTTGTTGATAGCAACGTTCGGTTACTATTCGAGGAAATATGGAACTTGAAAACTAAGTGCTTGACAGTTCACATTCGGTTAATGTTAAGTTGTAATTTGATTAAAAAGGATCTCACAGGTATCAGCAAACACTATTTGTTCAATTCATTCAAACTTTTATTCCATTCTCTTCAATTTAAAGGGAAAATAAGTGGCAAAAATCCATCATTTTGGAGTGGGACCCCTGAGTTTTTCGTCAGCAACATATCTACAAGTGAATTGAACTTTACACAATTATTTGACGGAATTTCTGAAAAGCACAGTCTACCAAATCCTTATGAAATTAACAGTGAATTGATCAAACTGCACTGTTGGGGGCTTGACTGTATATTTTCTCCGGGGAATTTATGCTGTGCAGAATTGAAATTTCTCCTGATCAAAACGGTGATGTTATCGTAGGACTTGTTGAATGTTGCGTGTAGTGCAGGAACAGTTGCATTGGTTCGGAATCGCACTCTAATTTGAATTGAAGGCAATTAATGATCGGTAGGAAAAGCGAATCTGTTGCTGTTTTTCATGAATTATGATGTTCCCGCTCTGAATAACGCAGAGAATTATACCGCTCAGAAATTATATTGCTCTGAATAGCGCATTACACAATAAATTATTTTTCGCCAGTTTGTCTTCTTGGCACTTAACATGGTATCTCTTCAGAAGTCTGATTGGAGCAAAACGTTGCTTAGTTATTCTCAGCAGTCTTGGCTTGCTTTCTCAGCATAAAAGAAAGAAATGATGTTTACTGGAACATTTGACATTTTGCCAGCTACAAGTATTGTTTTCCTTCATTTTGACTTTCTGTTTATACATGCGAAACTGTCTATATCTTAGTGCATCCTCAAACAGCACAATGATTAAAACTATTAATTAACTTGCATTGCAGATTATACGAGCGCCATCTACGGTCGAAAGGACCAACTCCTGAAAAAGTTGATAGATCAAAGAAGACGAGTCGAAAGCGGATTTGAAGATATTTTGTCCTTCAGACTTAACGGTTTTATATATTGCTTATTAATACATGACAATAATCAACTTAGTGTGTGTTTTCATCCTTTTGCATGTCATTGTCAAGGCCACGTTGACATTTCTCCTGACAACGAGAGGAAAGGTGCAGGATGTGGTTCTCCCTTCTTGCCCATCTAAATGAAGATTTGGTGCACTTATCTCGACTGGGGCGACATATCCATGAATGAACTTAATACGCACTGAGACATGAACGTGATATTTAGGATATCGTGCACCTGTATAAGTCTTTGCGTGCGAAGAATAGGAATATTATGGAAATATGGATGAGATGAAATACCATCCAACTAACGTGAGTGAACGGGATTTGTCGGTCAGTAGGGTGAAATAAGGACTAGTCCCAGTGCATATTGAGCAATTCTTAGCATCGTGGAATTGCATTTTTGATGTTCCACTTGTTTTGGTCGATCATTTTTAACAATTTAAACCAACCTATGACAAATTCACTTGTTAGCTTCATACTAATATCACAAAGTTAGAATATAATGGTAGAAACAGATATGTAATTTTGATGAGACCGATATAATTGACATCTTGATTATAATCATGGAACAATCACTTTCGCAATCAGAAATTCCTGTGAATTGTTTTAACAAATTATAAATTTTCCAGTTTGGCAGTTTGGAAAATATACCAGATTACGATTTCCTAGGCATACGGGTTCAAATAACTGTCTTCTTTAGTGAGATATTTGAAGAATCGTGGAATTATCAGTTGGAAATTTACGTAAACTATCAGAATTACTCTTTCCCTTTCTGAAAACTATCTTTGTTATAATCTCTTAACTTTTTCTGTACACACATTGTCTATCAGCACAATGTCTTCCTGAGCATGCAAACGCGTATATGGTCTTCTCTTGAGGAATCCTGTAGATCTGGGGCTGTACATTTACACAGAATTGCAGCAGCACATCATTTATCTCAGGCCAATGAAATCCAAAAGAACTTTTTTGATTTATTTATTTCAGATTTTATAACTTACGTCTCATAGCTGCAAACTCACCGGATAGAAACTTTCATGAAGTTTATTTTCAATAAATTTATCGGTATTGGATAATACTTTCCTCGGATAGGCCTACTCAAAGATAACCCTACTGTTTGCTGATGAAGACAACTGCAACCCATCAACCAACTTCGATGTTCTCAATTTCTGTGCGCAAAGGTGAATCTTCCGACAATGAAACAGTGGAGGGTATCTCTCCACACCACACAGATCTCACAATAATGTGTCTGCACGAACACATGATGAAAGTTTGATGTTTGTCGCCATGAAACACAATGTCACCAACAATTATTAATTAGTTAAAGGAAAATTTGCTAATTTGATAAATTTCGTAGATGTTAGATAGAAGCTGCTAATCCTTGAAACATTTCGTCGCAGTAGGTTAGCCATGACGTTGAACAACAATGTCTTTTGTATTTTATTCAAATGTTGAATATGAAATGGTAAACGAATTAGACTACTTTAAACTGCAATTAGTACCCGCTGGGAAGAAAGCTCGCGATTAGCTGGCACATATCTCGAGCGAATAACGAGCGCATAGCTTCCGTTTTGTCTCGCAAAATGTTGGCGAAAAGCTTGCTAATTTAGGAGTAAAAACGCTGCTGTTCGCTCGCGATTGGCGATGCTTTTCGAATGCTAATGTAGCGCGCTAATCACTTACTTCATTGAAAAGCTAGCTGCTCGCTTGATATTCGCTGTACCCTATTAGCATATATGAAGCCTAGTTCGTTGACTTCCTGTAGACCTACTTACACATCTAACATAACACAAAAGCATGCTGCTCAACGTCATACTGCCACGAAATGCTCATGGATCAACAGTAGTGGATGTAGAACTGTTAAAACCATAACATTCGGAGACAGTGACAAAAAATGTGAGACTCACCTCTGCTAAACAATTGTAGGCTTGCAGAAGTTTCTTCCATGCCATGAAGACGCAATGAGCTGGTTTGATTAAAATTAGTTGTATTTTCAGCATAAATTCCTGTAGACCAGCGGTTCGTGTCTAAAATGCAAAATAATGGAGCCTTTTTATTTACATGCAAAATTACAATTCATAAATGAACATTCGCACTGCTTACCTTTTTCACTGATAGTTTTTATGCAATAATAAGCCACACGTATAATGAACTACTGTTGATCACTGTCATCTTGCCACGAAACGCTCCAGGGACTAACAGCAGAATGACTCAATGCTGCTAAACTCAAAACATTCGGAGGCAGTGACAAACTGAGAACTCACATAAAAATTGTATTCATATCAGAAATTTAGAACTTACCTCTGCAAAATGGTCGCCAATTTCTCTCTCCCGTCGATGCTCATTGAACTGGTTTGGTAGAGCCCGCGTCCATATTTGATATTTAATTTTGTTGGGCAGCGATTGCGGTCTGGAATGTACAATAAAATTTTTATACCAGAGCCTTTAAAAAAGACCGTTTACGTCAATGCGAAATTTGTGCAATCTGATATCATATAACAAAAGGAAAACAAATTAATACTCTTATTTAGCCATTGCTACAAAATGAAGAGAAAGATAATTCATTTCTACAAATTTTACACATTTTAAAGTAAAAGGTTTTTAGTATGAATAATCCTACAAAAGGAATTCTATCGTTGGAGCCTTTGTCGTTTTACGAAAAATTCGATAACTTTAAGATTTTCGCAACATTATAATTTTCTCTATTAACTGAAATCACCCGAAAGACCAACGGTGGAAAATTTCAATGGCATAAATTATAAGCATGATGGTTTAATTCGATTGGCAGTTGTCCATCTGATTTCATGTAATCAAAATCAATGCAAGATGATTAAGGTGCACATAATTTTATTGAGGTGATTGCAGGATTGAAAAACTTTGAGATAATGTCAAAGCCCGATCCGTCGACGTTTCAACATACTGGCATTGATAACAGGTTTTAAACGTTTCACTTACTACAATGTTATCCGTATTGGTTCATAGATTGTACAATGTGCATATCTCGTTATTAAGTTTAAGTTGCAGAGATTCATAGTCTACAGCAAAGGTGTGTATAGCTATTACGCTAGTCACTACAATAGGAAAATAACCTATTTTTCTAAAACTAAAACGGGTTTCAAAATGTGACATTAAAGTGAAACGACTCACCCATTTTTACATGGCTTCAACCGTTGTCTTTTTCCGCAGTCATGAGGAAGGGAATTAAATTGACACACACAGTCATTGATTTGCACAGCCTTGATCCTATACGTTCGAAGTGGTTTATCAGAGTCACAGTTAGTAGTTTATAGTGTGACATCCGGCGCGACGCTTCGCTTCGCTTTGCTTCGCTTCGCTTGCGCCGGATGTCACACTTTTGCGGGGGTTTTCAAAATTTTCAAAAAAATCAAAATTTCAAAAATTTAGGTAGATTTCAAATTTCACGTGGCCGAAGGGCGAAAATTTAAGTTGTCTCAAAATATCACGTGGTCTAAGAATTTTGAAAATTTAGGCAGACGAAAATTTAAGTTGTCTCAAAATATCACGTAGTCTCAATATACCAGAAGATTGTATTCAAAATATTTATTCAAAATATTTATTCAAAATATTCATTTAAAAATGGAAGAAACAAAAGTGGAAGGAACTTCAGAAATGGAAGGAACCTCAAGAATATATCCTTCGTTATCATATGAACGTAGTTCTACTTTAATGGACATTGAAAAAATGAACATTGAAAAAATGAACAAAGAAAAACACAAAGATAGAGTTAGGTATATGAAAGATAAGGAATCTCAATTATTATTAAGATTAGAGCATTATAAAAAGTTAAGAAATAGATGGTCTAATGCTTTAACAATTGTCATTTCATCTGGCGTTCTTACAATTCCAGTAGTTGCTACTGCTTTAACTCGATACAAAATGAAAACACATTTCCATCTTTGAAATATTTTATTCACATCACAGACAAGTACTATGTACAAGTAGCATGGTTTACAACGAATAAAATATGTTGACTAGAAAATGTATTATGCCATGATACAATTGTTTCTGTATGAGTAAAATAAGGTAAGGCTCATAGAACTATAAAACCAATGAGGACAAGTAGCATAGTTTACAACGAATAAAATATGTTGACTAGAAAATGTATTATGCCATGATACAATTGTTTCTGTATGAGTAAAATAAGGTAAGGCTCATAGAACTATAAAACCAATGAGGACAAGTAGCATAGTTTACAACGAATAAAATATGTTGACTAGAAAATGTATTATGCCATGATACAATTGTTTCTGTATGAGTAAAATAAGGGAAGGGTCATAGTACTATAAAACCAATGAGGACAAGTAGCATGGTTTACAACGAATAAAATATGTTGACTAGAAAATGTATTATGCCATGATACAATTGTTTCTCGTAAATTCAAATAAGGGAAGGGTCATAGTACTATTATCTATTGGGAGTAGCTTACCGTTTCAATTGATTGAGTTTAAAATTTGATCAAGGGTTGGGCGGTGTCTCCCATGGCGAAGATACGAGTCAATAATAGCGAAGTTCCTTTTGAAAAATGATATAGATTCCGTCGAGTTCTTAATAAACGGAAATCGTAAATATAGTTTATAAAATTTTCTTAAAAAGATGTTATAGCCTCTGGAATAACCTAATTGTTTACAAACATGGCCACTTCCCCGGATTACAGTCAAAGCTCTTCCTTTTAACAACGATAACTTCACAGTATTGTTCACCGAAATGTCTTCTTCTCTTCTTAAATGTGCTAAATAATTAGTTAGCTCTGATGGTAAGATGTCTCTTTGAATTTCTTCTTCAAAATTATAGTTTGAACTGATATTGATGGCGTTATCTTGCAATGTGTCTTCAAATCGATTTATCACTAAAAATTCTCTGAATGTTTTTGATGCGTGGATGTCTTCTTCCTCCTTGGTTTAAGATATTTCTCCTGAAATTCTGTTAGCATCTCAATACACTTCTTCCGTTGATCTTCGTTCACAATAGTGTCTGAAATTTTTCTTTTCAAATCGGCAAAGGCGATGCTTGAACGTGCCATTTTCGTTAAAACGTGGTGAATTAATTATGATAAAAAATAAAATTGTTGAAAGTCGCTGATGAAATTGACCAAAATAGATAAAGGTCACACATGATTCGTAAGCAGTCACAGTCTCGTAGAACGCTCGCAGAATGAATGAATGCACGCAGTAATACGTGGAATAATGGCAGCAGCTGTTCAAGTGAAAAGTCATGAGTTATGCGGGTCACAAAGAATTCTCTCATACTGAATAGCTTAAACTGGTAGCAGCTGTTCATGTTGAGAAATTTGGTAACAGATGTTGCTAATGTCTTAATACAGATAAAAACAATCAATATTCTCTTAACAAGAGTTCATAAGAATAAAATGGAACAATGTAACGTTTTAATTTAGATTAAATTAAATCATTTCAAAATCGAATAAGTAGCAAGGAAAGTCATCATTGTGGAACAGTTTTAAATCAATTCCCCCTCCCTTCTGTCTAAGTAGTAAGGAAAGACTTCATTAGAGAACAGTTTTAAATCAATACCCCCTCCCTTCTGACTAAGTAGCAAGGAAAGTCATCATTGTGGAACAGTTTTAAATCAATACCCCCTCCCTTCTGACTAAGTAGTAAAGAAAGACATCATTAGAGACCAGTTTTAAATCAATACCCCCCCCCAGTAGTAAGGAAAGTCATCATTATAAAAATGTTTTAAATCAATACCCCCTTCTGACTAAGTAGTAACGAAAGACATCATTAGAGAACAGTTTTAAATCAATACCCCCCCTCCTTCTGACTCTTAGGGGTCTCTTAAGAAATTTTTTTATTATAAAATGAGCAACATAAATGAGTTTTTGAAATTATATGGAACACAGACAACAACGAATTTCGATTTAAATAAGATTGCTAATCAATTGGGAATAAAGAATTTTCACATATTGATGAGGGATGAATTACAATTCCTAAAAAATAGGCCAACAGGAACCTTCAGTTCACGGAACAAAGTTCCATCAATAACTGTAAATTTCATAACAAATCTTCATACGTCAAATGAAAAAGGTGTACATTGGTCAGCAGGCGTTAAAAATTATCAGCAGAACTATTATTTTGACCGCCCGGAGGCTGAGAACTATTGGTTCGACTCATACGGTTTGCCCCCTACAAATGAAGTAAAAGAATTACTTGGCAATGGAATTTATAATACATTTCAAATTCAAAAACCGGGAACAACTTATTGTGGGCAATTATGTTTATACGTTTTGAACAAATTACAAAAAGGAGTATCATTTCTAGATATTATGTTAGAGTTAAACAATCTATAACTCAAGCGAAGCTAGCTAAAGCGCCACCTAGAGGTTAAAGCTCTGTTTTCTGTAATTCATTTTGATAAAATCGGCCTCTGATATCTTCATCATCTAAATCTTTAATTTCATAAGTAATCGGATAACTTTGATTTATTTTGCAAACTTCAAATATTTCTTTAGTCCAATAGCCAACAAAGCCTTTTTCAAATTTATTCTTATATTTAAATATCCTAACTCTATCTCCAATTTTAAATTTTGGCTTAAGTTTCTGCAAATTCGGATTACTCTCATTCAAATTATTATTCTCGAATATTTTCTTTCGTACTAGATCAGGGTCGTCAGAAGCATTCTTTGGAGTTTCTTCAATACCAGAATGAACTTTATTATTGTACTCTTCCACAATTCCTGGTAATATCTTCAACCATTTCTGATTTTTTTGCTCAGTAAATTTCTTGAATAATTTATTTTTTAACGTCCGATTGAATCTTTCTATCACTACGGCCTTCCCTGCATTTTCAGTGGAATAAACAGTTTCAAATAGTGGCTGAACGTTTCGGTTATAAAATTCCGACCCTTTATCAACAAACAATTTTTTTGGCTTTCTATTACTTTCTTAAAAGATTTCTTCAAACGCATATTTAACTGATAGACCACTTTTATTTTTTAAAGGCTTTACCCAAGCGTATCGTGTATATAAATCTATAACGGTCAATGCGTATTTGTAGTCCCTTTCATTCGGCATATGAATAAGATCAGCACTCCAAATATCATCTTTATTAAATACTTTTACTTTCAATAGATATTTCGGCTTTCTATATTCCTTGTGAATTTCGGACGCATAGGTTCGAGCGTTGCTCTCAGAGTTATTAGTTCGAGCGTTGCTCTCAGAGTTATTAGTTCGAGCGTTGCTCTCAGACAGCTTAGCTGTCGTTTCATTTAAACCCTGGCCGAATAATATTTTAGCTTGTAAAGCTTTCTTAACAAACATTCTTTCAATCTTTTCTCTAAATGTAGGATTTTGAATACTATCTAATTCTTGAATCATCTTCTTGTCAGCTGCATGTCGAGAACTTAGATCATAATTTCGATAAGCTAAATCATGCCTGTAAGCGGCGGCATCTACTCTATTTATTGGTTCTTCACCTGGTTTCGGATTATTATTCTCATCTAGTCTTATATCTAATCGAGTTCCTGGACCGGTATATGAATGACCAGGAAGATGTTTTTCTTTCGAATATTTACTCCAAATAAATCCAGGAAAGTTTTCTAATGTTTTTTGTATATCACCACCGTAGGTAGTAGCCAAACTTTGTTTGTCGTCGTTACCTTCATAAATTTTACAATTTGAGTTTTTATTTTTGTTTAATAGATGATTCAATAAATCTAAATTAGAAATTTTTAATTTAATTAAATTTTCGGAATTTTTAGAATTCATTTTAAAAGATAAAAAAAATTTAAAAGATAAAATAAAATGAATGTTTTACCGAATCGGAGCGAAGCTCCTCAGGTTATTACCTTATCATACTAGGACTTAGATATATTCCAGAACCATCTTTAGTTTCTTTAATTTCAATTAAATCATCAACATTGTGGAGAATATTTTTAAGAACTCGTTTTCCTTCATCAACTAATTTTAATTTACTAATAAAATTATCTACTACTCTCCTTTCCTTCGGGCGAAGCCTGGAAGACATCTCCGTTGTCCCATGAAACCGATGTCCCTTCACCCCTAGCAACTTTCTCTACCTCTCTGTTATGACGTTTTTGTTCTTCTAATGCTGCCTTCTCTGATTTATTTTTATTTACTGCTTGGACAATACCAGCTGTCCCACCTGCAACACTTCCTGCAGCTGCTATGCCTCCTATTATTAGTGGAATTAATGGGAGAATCCCGCCATTCTTTTCTTCTTGTAATTGAATATTCTCTATCATTGGTTTACTTATGTAATACTTTTTTTTGTTAATCGTAATAGTTTTAGGGGTTTTTTTGTCAACAATATTACGTAATTTTAATTCAACAGTTTTATTATTAATATTACTTTTCGCTTGCGACATTTTTAATAAAAAATTTTAAGTTACTAAAAAAATTTAAGTTAAGAATTTAAAGTTGACAAAAAATTTAAATCTATTCTAGTTATGAAAAATTTTTAGTTAAGAATTTTTAAGTTAACAAAAATTTTAATCTCTTCTAGTTATGAAAAAAATTGTAATTAACCTATCCTAACCATCTTTCCATTAAGAATTTCAATAGAATATTTTGCATCTTCTAGCAATAAACCATAAGCCATCAATGAAGTTGTGGAATCTTTCTTTTCAATATTAATTGTTACATCACAACCATTTTTAATAATATCTTCAGATTGTGCACTTAAATCGAAACAGAAAATTGGATATAAATGTCTCCAATCTCCAGGAGTTAATTGTGGTTCAACTCCAAATTCTATACAAAGATTTCTATAAGAATCATATCCTTCCATAAATTGATTATTGGTATCATCGAATCTTAATGGATCAATTGGATATCGAGTTTGATTTAATGAAACTTGTAAACTTCGAATTGTATTAATATGAAAAATATTATTGTTCTTATCAAAACTTGGAGAATTATTTCTTTGAAATGTTAGTAATAAATATCTTGGGTATTCGAAGTTCTAGTAAAATGCCAGTTAAATCTTTGTTCGGAAAAAGTTACTGAACTAGCAGTACGCTTTAGAAAATTTACTGGAATTGGTTTGTTAGTATTTAATCTTTTTGCAATAGCTGTTTTCAACCTCTAAACTAGGAGTAATATGCTTAATCCACCATTCAAGTCTATCAATTTTTAAATATGCTTTTTTCCCAGTCTTACCAAAAAAGATTAATTCATTATTTGCTGTACGATGAATTATTAATTTAAATTTTAATTGATATGATATTTTATCATAATCTAAATATCCGAATAATGGAGACAATGACCAATTAACTGTCTGTTTACTTTTTTTGTTAAATTCACGTCTTTCTTTATATGCTTCATTATTTGTTTTATTTAAATGTTTTGCAATATTTTCTACATCTTTCGCAATTCCTGCGGCATCTGTTCCAGCGTGAGTTAAATCATCAATAATTATACCATCATTAGTATCAGGAAACCAACCTTCGATTTCATGCTTTTTATTATTTTCACCAATTGTTATAAATCTAAGCATTGTATCAATTACACCTGGGGAATCACTTATTGTTTCTATATTTTGAGTTGCAACATCTAAACGCATTTGTGTAAATAATCTTGGAAAAAAATTATTCTCTAGTGTAATATTATCGGTATCTGGTAATGGTGTTGTAAAATTAGCATCACTATATAAAGAATATTCACAGTGTAAAAATGAATCAGGTAAATATAAATAGCTCTGCTGATTATCAACTTCAAAAATTAAATCACCTCCAGTGTTTACTCTACTGGAAGATCCGGGATTCATAGCAATTCTTATATAGTCATTCTTTTTTTGATTGTAACTGGTGAACGGAGGATCATCTAATCTAAATTTATTTTCGATAAGCGAAGGCATTTTTATAAGAAATAATTTGACTTTTTGTTTTTCTCACAGATAGAAAAAAAATTTTTACTAAAATATAATTTTAGAATTTTACTAAAAAAATTTTACTAAAAAAATTTTACTAAAAAAATTTTACTAAAAAATATATTTTAGAATTTTGCTAGACCAGCTCCGCTACAGCTTTGCTGGTTAAACCGAAGGTTGCTACTCACGCCATTTCCTCTTATTTCTTCAATTGTTTTTTCATTATGTTTACTATTAGACGGAGCTCCGCTCCTCAAGGTTTCACCCTCTACAGCTATGTTAGCAATTTTATTTTTTGTTTCATCTGAAAGTTTTTTTAATTTTTTTAGTTCTTCAGAATCATTCCTAAGTTTACGAATAGCTTCTAGTTGTTTTAATTCGTTTTGAGATTTAACAGCATTTGATATTGCACTAGCTGTACTACCTATAGCAGCTGCTCCTTTTGCAGCAGATGTAATCAAATCTTTATTATTTTTAATTAAGTTAACGATACTACCAATACCAGAAAAGATGCCATCTCCTTCTTTTTGGACGGCACCTGCGGTGCCTAGGAACTTTTGTGTTCCGACAGTTTCTACACTATCATAATGGTTACACAGGTTTCATAGATGGTTCATGAGCAATTTTATTATTTGATGCAAAATGTTTAAGATTGTGTTTATAAATTATAGGCATTTTTTAGTATTAAAATTTGACTTTTGGGAAAAATATCTACGTGTTAAGATTTACGTTTGTGAATGGACAACAACTTCGAGATAACTTTATTAATTGCCTGTTGCACTTTATCTATTGCGTCAAGCAGCGTGTGATGTACTTTAATTTCTTTTCTATTAACTTGCATTTTCTCCTGATTCATCTTCAACGCCGTTTTAAGAGCATTTAACTTAATTTTAAGAACATCTAATTGTCTTTTAACAGAATCTAACTGTTCTTTATTTTCTTTAGAGTTTTCTTGTAAATTTTTCTTTAATTCATTTTCTAAATTGATTTTAAGATTTTTCATTTTATCAACTTTTTCATTAAGTGAGTTTACTTCATTTATTATTCTATTCATCTTTTTCATTTGTTGAGTAATTTTAGAACTTAATTCATCAACACTTTTTTGGAATGTAGTTTGTAACTGCTTTAAATTTTTTTTAATTCTTTCAGGAAGTTTTTCTATTTCATCTTCTAATTGTTCTTTTAACATTTTTATCTGATGTTTATTTTTAATGACTGCAGATTTTAACTTTATAGAAAGTAATATTAAAATTTTTGATTGTTCTGAAATCTTTTTAAAAAGTTTTGCTATATCTGCTTCTAGCTCTCTATCCTTTTTATCAAGTTTTAATAATTTTTCGTTTAATGATTTGTCATTAAGTTTTAGCAACTTTAATTCATTCATCAGTGGAACCAAAACATCGTTTATATATTTTTCCTTTAAATCATTGATTTGTGTATCAACATATTGTTTATTTGTTAACTCTGTATTTTGTTGTGGAAGAATAGAAAGATGCAATGGACCAGATAAAACGTCTCCAGTTTTCATAATATAATTTTCTATCTCTATTTCTAATTCACGATTATTCGGGATATATGCACCTCCACCAACATTTGGTAACATCATTTTTTAACAATAAAAAAATAAAATTTTTTCTAATAAAAATAAAAAATAAAATTTTTCTAATAAAAATAAAAAAATGGAAAAAAAACCAAATTTAGAAAAATTATATGTTCGTCCGCATCATCCTGTTCTTCTTATTCGACGAGATCAACGGGATTTGAAAATAAATGTTTTGATAATAATAATAATAATAATCCATGTATAGATGTTAATATTTTATTTCAATTACAAGCCGAAATATTTAGAGAACAGACTAAAGGTTTACCTTCTATAGAAACTAATTATTGTTTATTTCCAGGTGATCCATTTATTAAATTTATGGAGATTGTAAGTAAATATAATGATGTAGCTTATGTGGAATTAAATAAAGAAAATATGGTTATAATAGGTCATAATAATGTTTATGGATTTATTAGAGCAGTGTTACCAATTAGTAATACTGATTGGATAGAAACTAAAATTATTAATTATATCAATGTTAAAGAATTAGTTAAAAAATTAAAATCTTTTTCGAAAGAAAAAATTAGATTATTTGTTGACGATCAAAATCAATATAACATTCATATAGAGAGTAAAAAACATAATGAAGAATTATTATGTCAAGTTTATTATAGAGATACAATTTATAAACAAGAAACATTAGAAATGCCGCAAAGATATGATGATGATACGTATATAGGATTATATTCAAACTTAAATATTAATTTATTAAAATCTTATATAAATGGTTTAGCTCAACAAGAGAAAATTTATATGTGGACAACACCTTATACTATTAACAATGACCATAATCATAATCATAATAAACGAACCGAAGATTCTAGGGCTTTGCCCGATCTTAAAGAATCTTATGATAATAATGATGATTCTGTAACATCTGAAAATGGTGTAAATGGTAAAAAAGATTATAAAAATATTAGTAATTATAAAAATTTATCTAAATTTCATTTTCTTACAATTGAAAATAATAATGATGGTATAGTTGAAGATACTGTTAGACAACTATGTGTCGGGTCTACAAAATTTAAATTAGGATTTACATCTAATCAATTTAAAATTTTATCATCTTTAACTAAAACTAAAAGTGATTCAGATTATGGTGGTGTTATTAAATTTTCCAAAAGAGATCAAAGACCAATATTTTTCTCTATTATATTATTATCAGATAAAAGATGTAATTTAGAATTAGATATTCCTATCAGGGAATGGTATCCTATCATGGAAGGGCATCCTATACCAAAAAGTGTAATTTATGATGATGAAGAAACAATTTATGATGATGATGAAGAAACAATTTATGATGATGATGATGAATCAATAGTTAGTGAAAAAAAATTTAAATTATCTTTTGATAAAACATTATATGATGAAACTTAATATGATAAAACTTAATAGAAAATACCAAAATATTCGATAAATATATTTTCATATGTAATAAAATTTTTAGATGTAATAAAATTTTTAGATGTAATAAAATTTTTAGATGTAATAAAATTTTTTAGATGTAATAAAATTTTTTAGATGTAATAAATTTTTAGATGTTATAAATTTTTTAGATGTTATAAAATTTTTAGATGTAATAAATTTTTTAGATGTTATAAAATTTTTAGATGTTATAAATTTTTAGATGTAATAAAAAAATTATTATTCCCACGTGTCATCATCATCACTTAAATTACTCTCACAGATGATTGTTTGAAATATTTCAGCTTGAATATCTTCTCCGTTATAAGGTAACATAATTTCATTTTCATCTGGTGCTTGACGTTTAAGAATATTTATTTGACCAGAAAATTTTTTTTCTTCAGTATTATTATTTTTATCAGGAATACTAATTCCAGTTTCTAAAGATCTTTTCCATGGTTTATTAACTGTAGTCGATAATGTTTTCCCCGAATATAATTTTAGAAAATCTTCTACTTTTACTTTATCTTGTGAATATCCTTTGAATGTTTTCTTTTCACTAAGTCTCCCTTGTTCATCTACAGTAATACAGTATTTTACTTTAGGTGCAATAAACATTGCAAAAATAATTCCACCATTTCCATAATCATTTTTCCCTTGACACAATTCTCCTCCAACATATCCAGCAGCGTCTAATTTATTAAAGAGCTCATTGGAAATATATATTGAATCAGTATCTGTATAATGAATGTATTTTTCTTTGAAACCATTAATTTCTAAAATAAAGTTATTCATGATTCTTCTAGAGTGAGAAAGAATGAAAGAACCTAAGTGTGATGGCATGAATGACGTCTTCCCATCTTTTACAATATTAGTTTTGAGAAATTCATCATCTTCCATTTCTACTTTCGCTAAATATTGTTCATCATTTAATTTTTCATAATCTTTTACTTCTTGAGTGAAATTTTTTCTCAATGTATTCTCATTCCATAAATGATATTTAGTGGTTATATCTTTTTGCACAGTTTTGCCATATAGCGAATTCATCAATAATTTAATTAACTCATCACCTACAGTATTTCCTTCTGTTTTATATCTTTTTCTCAAATTAAAAAGTTTTTCAATATAATTTCGAAATGGTGAAACTTGATAATTTTTTTCATAAATTATACCATCAGTAATATGTAAGATTTTTCCCCCACATCTAACAATTTCTTGTATGTCAACAGAAGTTAATACATCATAACATATACCATTTCTAAACTGATTACTTTTACATGAGAATTATTATTTTGATTTTTAACTTTATCTTTTATAGGAACTGGTTGGAAAAACATATCATTCGGATATTGAAACACAACAGAGAATATTCCAGTTTTAGGTCTAAATGTTTGATTATTAAATTTATATACCATTTCCCGCTCTTCTTCTTGACGAAATTTTCTAGCTGATTCAGCTTTAGGGTATTCTGAATTTTCATCATACATAGCTGATGGATATAAAGATGTTGCATCAAAAGCCATTAGAAATTCATTTTTTTGTTCAAGTAGTTGATTTGAAATTTTCTTACAAATTTCAGTTTTATCTCCTAAATCTCGATACTGTTTCATTAAATCTATTAAATTATTTCCCGGGGACAAAGTCCCACCAGCGTAGCGACCAAGGGACAAAGCCCCACCAGCGTAGCGACCAAGGGACAAAGTCCCCCCAGCGCAGCGACCAGGTAAATACTGTTTTAATATTGGTAACAAGATGCTACAAAATGGCGATATGTATTTTCTTATATTTGCTGAAACTCTTCCACCTTTAACAGATTTTCTAATATAATTTCTATCCCATAAATCTATATGAGAATGAATATTTATATTGTCATTTTGTACGCTTTTCATCCAACCGTTAAATGTTAAAGCAGAGGATGTTAAATTAGTAGTTATATCTTCACCAACTAAATCTCGCATAACATTATTATATTTGTAGATACAAAAAGCTAAAGAAAGAATATCGTTAACTAAATATGGTCTCCATTCATTTTCTTTTTCTTTATAATTTTCATGTGTTATGTCTCCAATTTCATAATTTAATTTACACACATTCGTAGGAATTTTAAAATTCTCACACCACTTAGAAAGACTTGTTTTTACATGTTGATAACTACATTTCATTATAATAGTTTGAAGTGCTAATTTACCTGAAAGTGAATCTTTTTTCATATTGTTTTTAAATCTAAGAGATTTTTGAATATATCTACTAACACATTCAGTTGTATAAGGATTTTGTAATGAAGCAGTCAATATTCCTCTTGAAGTTTTAAGAGGCGGTTTAGATAATTTAAAATTAGCTTTTATCGGAAAATAGGAATCAAAACCTGATGAATTGTGAGCTATTAAAGTTACTCTAGAATAATTAAATTTTCCAAGAGTAATAAAAAATTGATGGATCGGACATACGTCCTCTGGGTTTCCCCCGATCGAACATTCATCATCCTCAGTTCTCGTAAATATTTTCACACAATTTTGAAGTTTATTAAATTCTAATTCAGTTAAATTATTATACTCATTAATCTGTTTTTTAAGTTTTTTAATTTCATCTTCATCTTTTGATCGTTTAATTTTAATCATATCACTTAGCAAACGTGTTTCTAATTCTTTCAATCTTTGTTTCGGTAAACAACATATAAATTTATTAAAATTAATAGCTCCTACAGCGTAAGGAATAGGATGAGCTGTTGAACAGTTAGGATCGGGAAAAGTTTCGAGATCCCAAATATATGTTGAACCATAGTCAATTTTTTTCTTTGTTATGATTTTATATGGACGCGTTGTTAGATTTTCATCAGTAACTGTTTTATATATGGGTTTGAAATTATTTTCAATTTCTCTAATAGCTTTTAATTTATGAGATTTATTAATTAAACAATAGTGACCAATTGTTGAACCTGCGTGAAAATAATTGTAATAAACATAATTATAAAACGTTTCAATTCCTCTAGGATTTAAATGACGATTGGCAGGACTATAATATTGAACACATTCTCCAAAATATTTATTGAATTGAGAAAATTTACAGTTTGACATTACTCCTGTTCTGGATGTGGCTTTCTCTTTATATAAAAAATTATTAAACATTTCTTTCATCATTTCTCCTTGTTCTTTATTAAAACCTCGTAAAACATTATAACATTTAATAAAACAAAAATCTTCAGAAGGAATATAACAATATTCACCGAAATATTCTTTGATTCTATATTTCATATTAATCCCTGCCCCTCTATGCGATCTTTGTACTAACTTCATTCCAAAATCTTCATATTTAATATTACCTGTAAAAATCCATTCGTTAGCATCGGATTTCTCATCCAGATTCGAAAACCATGTTTCAAATGATTTTTTATTATAGAAGGTTACGTAAAAATTTTGAATTATATTTTCCTGATCTTTAATAACTTTTCCAAGTAAATTAATAATTTTACCATTTGCTAAAAGTTTCCGCATATCATTTACTACATTAATAAAAGATACATTTTCATATTTAATTTTCATTTGGATTAAATAAATTACATAAATCATCACCAAGTTTCATCCTTAATTCTATCATCAAAAAGATATCACTAACAGGAGTTTCTAATATTTCTTTTGTTCCACGTTTCTGTTTTTTAGTATTACGTCTAATACTACGCTTAGTACGTTTCTGTTTTTTAATACGTTTACTACGTTTACTATGTTTAATTTGTGCATCAAACTCAGCAGTTTGTTTCTTGATTAATTCATCAATCCTAGACGTTTGTCCGAGAGACATTTCACGATTCATATTTTTTAAAAGAAAAAATGAATTTTTACATAGAACCTCGGTTCCGTTTTTGCATATACACAGGAATATGTAATTGATGTAATGTTTCTAATTCATGTGCTGTTAAATGTTCTTTCTTAACCAACCACCATAAATTATTATACGCCAAAAATACTCGGAAACTTCTTAAACAAAGTGGAAAGTCTTTTGTTTTAACACACGGTTTAATACCATGTTTTGTTTTATAATCTGTAACGAGCGCTACGTATTTATGATGATAATAAAATCTAGCTTCTTTCTTCGAATTTACTGGATTTGTAGGATGACGATAATCTTTTAAAACTGGTACATGCTCTATCTTATAATCATTCAACATATTTTTTTTATTTTTATTAACAAAAAATTTATAAGAAAAAATTATTCGGTCACTCCGTTCGGTCACTCCGTTCGATCACTCCTCGAAAATATTTTCTATAACTCTTTCATGAATTTTTTTATCAATATTAATTGTGATAAATCCATAATCTTTTGACCAAGCATTGTTACACGATTGTTTAAATTCATCTTTATTTCTTACACATAAATCTCTTAACAAATCACTTAAGTTTCTTGCATTTATTTCAAATAGTATAAATATATTGCATTCTTTCTAATAACACTTCCGTCTAATGAATACATACTTTGTGTTAGATAAAATACACTACAGTTATTATGTCTACCTCTTGTGAAATAATTTCTCTGAACTGACTGATTTCCTATCATTAACACAATCATCAAAAATTACACAATGTTTCATTGTTTTATCTAGTTTACTAGGATCTTGCATATTACCACTATCATCTATTAATTGTATTTTTATATGCTTATTTTTATTAGATTCTACTAACTGATTATTTTTTGTTGCTTCTTCACACCACGAACTTATTTCTTCTTCATCTTCAGATTTTTCATATTCTTTGAATAATGAAGCAATTGCAGTTTTTTTAAGATTATTTTCAAATCCATATTTTAAAAATTGATAGACGGGTTGTTCTGCTGTTGTTGTATAAATTATAAGATTGTTATAATCCAAAAAATTTGGAGTCGTTAAAATTTTAAATAATAGATATGTTTTTCCACATCCTGATCTTCCACAAATAACTGACAAAACTTATTAGATAAATTTGGATGATGATTAAATTTCAGTTTTTTTTTATTTAATGGTAGCACTTCACTCATTTTTTAATAAAAAAATTTATTTTTATTTTTTTATTTTTTGTTTCTAAAGAAGAAGAAAATTAAACTTCTCTAGCTTCGCGTAGGAGTTTATACCTCTCGAACGGGAGTTTATACCTCTCGAACGGGAGTTTATACCTCCCGAACGGGAGTTTATACCCCCCGAACCAAAAGATCTATCATAATCTCTTCACCTCCAAAATTTATTTCTTGTCCTTTTTCATCAGTGATTCTAATGTTAATGTTGTTAATAGTTTTTCTTGTAATAGGAAAATATATTAATGTTTGTGGAAATACATTTAATCTATAACCAATGGGTACAGTAAAAGCTGGAAAACTGAATATTAAATTTGATAATTTACCATTTATATATCCTCCTTCAATAATGTCACAATGTACAACAATTGAATTTATTTCAGTTATTTTTGGAATCTTCTCACCTAAATGATAACCTTGACTATAGGTTTGTTTATTAAATCCTAATAGCTTTGACAATGATCTATCATGATTAAAATCAACTTGATGATTTTCGTCTAAAGTAAGAGAAAATTTATTAACTGCCGGTTCAACTGCAAAATGTAATTGTTTCTTATCTTTAAATGATATACCTAAATGTCTCTTAATTTCATTTGATATTGTTTCAACTTCGTAAGAACCAGGAAGAAAAGTTAGTATTTTCCATGTTTTACCTTTATCAGTAGAATATCTAAATTGATCATTCGCATCTTTGATAACGTTTTGTATAGTGTTAAATGTAGAGGAAACTAGTCAATGCAATTTGATAATTTTTATTTTGTTCCAAATGTAGAATGGGTTCTAAATTACAAGTGTGTGATGAAGTAGTTGTTATAATTTTTAACGTCGTACTAAATTTTGATGAACCCAAAATCTCTGTTAGATTTTCTAAATGATTATTAATTTTGTCTAAATCTGCTGAAACACATTTTTTAGTTAAATTTTTGAATAAATATTATAGATAAAAATCGTAGATAAAAATCATAGATAAAAATCATAGATAAAAATCATAAATAAAAAGCATAGATAAAAATCATAGATAAAAATTAGAAACAACATATTTCAGCTACACTTTTATAATCCTCTTCATTTAGTATCTTCTTTTCTAACAGTCTTTTCAATATAGCATGAATTTCATTGAAACTAGAATTATGTCCTTCTTTTATTGCAGATATTAAAATATTTAATCTATTTAGTAATTCTTGTGGATCATCTGGTAAAAATATAGTTGTTTCAGTTTTCTGTTTTTCAGATAAACCTTTCCCTACTTTAACTCCCGTTGATAATAAATTTTCTAATTGTTTATAACGTCTAAGAGATTTTACTGCACCAACTCTGTCTAACATAGCTTTATATTTTATGAGATCTTCTACAGCATAATTATTTAAATCTGCTCCTCTTAAAAGATTAACAAAATTTCTATCTAAATTAAAAGGAGATTTATCTGGTGAAAAATTAAACCTCGAAAAGGTTGTGGAAATATTTCTTTTTGTCCGAGATAAAATCTAGGTATTGTTTTTCCATCTATAAATGAAATAGAATGTTCAAATTGCATAGATTTTGGTAATTTCTTATTAATGTTTGATTCTAGTAATCCATAGTCATCTAATATAGTTTTGTGCTCTGATCTGTTATATCAATTTGTTTATCATTATTTGTAAGTTCTTTTTCAAGAGTTTTAAATGGTTTCATAGTTTTCTCAAAATCAGTTTTTACTTGATCGGTTTGCTGCATTTTTTCAAACATATCAGATTGAATACCAGCTTTTATCATTCTATGTTAAGATGATTTTCTTTCATAATATTTCTTTGTTTTATTAACTCTTCTAATTGTTTTATTCTTTTAAAATTATCAGCTCTAATTTTATCCATTTTTAAAATATAATATTTGAATTTTGTGGTAACATTGGAATACAACAAAAACATTTTAATGAACAAATTATTTTTTTATTGCTTTGTTGTTTGACATCTTTTCGTTTAAAGTTTTCTCTTTTTAAGTTTTGTTTAATAAAGTTTTTGTTCAATAAAGTTTTGCTTAAATTTTCGCTTAAAGTTTTTAGCTCTTCTAAAAAAAATTTGTCATTTTCTTCATTAGAAAATTTTAGCATCACTAGAAATTTTGCCATCCTTTTTATTTTTATCATCAACTTTTTCTGTCTGTGATTGAAATAATATTTGATTTACTTCATTAGTTCATACTAGAGCATTTAAAAAAACCGTTGAGGCACAGCCTAAACGTCAATGTGAAATTTGTAGAATCTGATCAAAAGGAAAGCAAATCAACACTCTTATTTAGCCATTGTTACAAAATGAACAAAAAGACAATTTATTTCTACAAATTTTACACATTTTAGAGTAAAAGGTTTTTAGTATGAATAATCCTACAAGAAGAATTCTACCGTTGGAGCATTTGCCGTTTTACGAAAAATTCGATAACTTTAAGATTTTCGCAACATTACAATTTTCTCCATTAACTGAAATCAGCCTAAAGATCAGCTGAGGAAAATTTCAATGCTGTAAATTATAAGCATGATGGTTTAATTCGATTGGTAGTTGTCCATCTAATTTCATGTAATCAAAATCAATGCAAGATGATTAAGGTGCACATAATTTTATTGAGGCGATTGCAGGATTGAAATTCTTTGAGATAATGTCAAACCCCGATCCGTCGAAGTTTCAACATGCTGGCATTGATAACAGGCTTTATATGTTCCACTTACTATAATGTTATCCGCATTGGTTCATAGATTGTACAATATACATATCTCGTTATTGAGTTTAAGTTGCCGAGATTCATAGTCTACAGCAATGTATAGATATTACGCTAGTCACTACAATAGGAAAGTAACCTATTTTTCTAAAACTAAAGCGGGTTTCATAATGTAACTTTAAAGTGAAACGACTCACCCATTTTTATTACATGGTTTCAACCGTTGTCTTTTTCCGCAGTCTTGAGGAAGGGAATTAAATTGACACACAGAATCATTGATTTGCACAGCTTTGATCCTATATCTTCGAAGTTGTTTATCGGAGTCACAGTTGACCAAGCTGCGTACAAAGCACGACACCAGACATCTCACAACTTGATGCGCACTTAATAATTGACACGATGTCGGGCAGGCAATTGTTCAAATGAGCGCAGGAAGTCCAACCTGTTAGCAGACAGCCTTGTCGGGTTGTAGCGGTATTGTCATAACGACAGGGAATCGATGTATACTGCTACACCCTGCACTGCGCTCGGTGTGTGAATAATGTCAGTTGATGTCACACAGTAACTGTCTGATTAGACGGGAGGCGTGCGTAGGAAGAAAAACAATCCTCTGTTGGAATGGTCAACAAGCAACTAATTGCTCAGTGCCTAAGTTGCAATGCAAGTTTGCTGTCCGATGCATTTTTGGTAGAGATTTATTTTACATAATTTAAAAAACTTGATTGAAACATAAAATCATCAAAGTATTGTGAATCACTGTCATCTGCAGTGACTTGCAAGCAGGATAAAGTCGCTCATATGAACGTATTTTCATTATTCGACGCACTGGTTCAGTTCATTATTCGACATTTCAGTTAAGTTACAATGCTTGATTATTGTAGTTGAATAGATGTCTACTTTGGTCTTCAATAATGGATGAGACCATCAATAATGGATTTCTCAACACTGACCTTTAAGGACAAATGACGACATGCTAAACGGAATTTCTATATGTTTCACTACAAAATGATTAGGCTATAGAATGCGGCGGAAGCACACTCTAATTAACTCTTTGATGACATCAAGAATTAATGAGAATAACTAAAATGAATCTGCATTTTCCGATTAAAAGCATAGCGCTAACGTACACTATTTGCATTTTGTCTCACCATCTATAGTAGTAGTAGTAGTAGTGAAGTGTATATATTTCATGAAAAATAAAAATCATTCAATACAAATGTTAATACAAATAACGGAGAGTAAAGTGTGACATTTACATACAAATAAAGTTGCAGTTACTCAAGAGTTCAATCTCAGCGTTGGAAGGACATATTGTAGTCAAGACAAGCTTTTACAAAAAAATGCGTTTAAGAAAAATCTATGCGACTTCAAACAACAGAATGTGTTTAAACAAAGGAATGTAGGCTATAGCTGGTGATAAAAGTTAGTAACATTGGCTTTACCAATAGCCATCTATTAATCAATGACAAGAAGCTGGCAAATTTCGCTTTGCCAATAGCTATCTCTTGGCCAGCGAAAAAAGTAAGCAAAATTCGGTTTGCCAATAGCCATCTACTCGCAAACTGCATTAGCGCTAGCTAAGAAATCACTTGCTCGCTCACTAAAAGCCAGCGGGCCGTGAGCACTTTTCCCAGTGGGCTGAGTCTGCTGACGATGAAGAATCGAATGCCACTTCTGCAACCTACACCTTCAAAGATGGTACAACGTGGACAAGAGCTGAAGTCAACTCATCGGGATCGGGTAGACCTTCACGAAACCTATTCTCCAAGTCCTCAGGTATCAAACCATTTGCAAAAGGCAAGATTGACTCTGAAGTTAGTGCATAGAGGCTTCTATTCACGCCTAGAATGATGAAGCTCATATTGGATTGCACTATTGAAAAAGGTAAGGAGAGTGACTAGAGCTTCTCCATGACTCTGGACGAGCTGGAAAGTTTTATTGGTCTGTTGTACCTGAGAGGTGTACTTTTTCTGAACAAAGCTGATGTGCATGACCTTTTTTCCTGTGAGTATGGTGTCAGTTTTTTTCGTGAAACCATGTCTAGGGATAGGTTTGTGGATATCACGACAAATTTACGTTTTGATAAGAAGAGCACACGTTGTAGCAGGGTTGTGGATGATGTTTTCACACACATTCGTGAGCTTTACGTGGAGTTCGTTGAGAACAGTAAGCACGTTTATCAACCATACCCCTTTTTGACTGTCGATGAGCAATTGTTGCCATCAAAAAACCGTTGTAAATTTTTGCAATTCATGGCTTCGAAGCCAGATAAAAATGGAATAAAAGAGTGGCTTTTGGTTGATGTGAAGACAAAGTACTGTGTAAACCAAATCCCATATTTGGGGAAAGATCATTCTGAGGATACTACTTCTGGTAGTCAGGAATCTATGGGATCGAAAGTTGTCAAGGAGCTGATTGAACCTTTTGAAAATTGTGGCTATCATATTACAGCCGACAACTTCTTTACTTCAGCTCCATTAGCCAAACATTTGCTTCAAAAGAGGACAACCTTCTTAGGAACGCTAAGACCGAATTCCCGTAGCATTCCTCGTGACATGGTCACGAAAAACAAGGATCTGTTCCAATCTGATTTCTTTGAGTCTGATGATGTACTCATGGTGAACTATCAGTGCAAAGCAAAAAAATCGGTGTCGTTGCTATCAACGCTGCACTGCTCACCAAAGATTGTTGCTGAAAGTGAAAAGAAAAAGCCTGAGATTGTTGTTGATTACAATCAAACAAAAACAGGTGTGGATACGCTCGATCAGATGCTCCGCATCTACAGTACGAAAGCGGCTACTCGCCGATGGCCTGTTTGTGTATTTTACGATTTGCTCAACAAAGCAGCAATCAATGCTCATGTTCTGTATTGTGAGGCAGTTACTCCTGTGCCAAGGAAAAGGTTTTTGCACTCGTTGTCAAAGCAATTGTGCGAGCCGATGCGTTCAAAGCGCAAGCGCAAGGCTGAGGCGTCAAAAGAGGCTGTCAAAAACAAGCAAAAACGAGTCACGTGTTCTTTTTCTTCGTGTGAAAACAATTTTTGTGATGATTGTGACAAAGCTTTCTGTGGAAAGCATGTCCTGAAAATCATCGTTTGCAAATTGAACTGTGATCAATGTCAATCTGCAGGTGACTCATGAACTTTCCAGAGTTGAGTTTTTAGTTTTTTATTCCAGATTTTTGCTAATAAAGTTTGTTGAAACTAAACGTATTGTTTTTTCTTTATGTATAAATTAATCCTAGAGTGCCCACGTATAGTTTGTATTCAATATCTCAGGTTCAGATAGGATAAACCTTGTTTATTGATGGCCCGGTCATGCATGACCGGTATCGGCTTTCGAGAGGGGGTGACCGGTCCCGGAGTTCTAGTGATAACTGAATTTTCTTTGCGGATTTATACACCTAGCGCGCAAGGATTCGTTTGGTGCAAAACGTTTGATGGAAAAATCAATATTCTTCGAGACCTCGGTCAGAGGACAGAAAACGTCTCGGTCAGAGGACATTTTTTTCATTGGACAATGGAAACCCAGTGAAAATTCAATGATTATTATTAATTACAATATTTAGGGTGGGACTACTGTCTTAAAGAGCTGATCTTCTTCTTTCAGATGATGCAAATATTAGTGGGCGTATTTGAATGTAGCTGACCCAAAGTGTTTAAATGAGCTGACCGAAAATCCGTGTTGAAGTGAGAATACTGTAACTTTGGACATGCTTTTTTGGTCTCTTTTCAGCAAAAACGGCAACTTGTGAAGAAGGTCTTGGCTTTGTGACTTTTTAAAAGCCATGCCATAATAGGTGAGATCCTGACGGTTCGATTAAAAAAACTATTGAAATCGGTTCAGAAATATGGATTTTACAAATCAAAGACACATTTTCGTCAAATGTGGATTAAATTGCCCACTTACATTGCACCTTATTAGGTCTACTTTTTCAGCTTAGCCTACTGAATTCATAATGAATATTGCGAGATGTCAAATTATGAGTATAGCAAACTATTGATGTACATGAATAAATAAAACTATTGATGTACATGAATAAATAAAAACAAGCATATAAAGATATATATTAACATTTCGATCATTGCATCAACGCCCTCATATCAGAAACTCGGCTACGGATCTGGTTTAGCACACATTGATAGATTGTGGTTTAGCACACATAGGGTATCTTCACTAGGTGACATGCCACGCGTAATTACGGAACACCGAAAACATCCGTGGTTAAAGACATTCTATTCTTCTACGCGCTACACTATGAGTCAGGAATCACTTGATGCTGTTAAAACATGGGGAATGTTCATGAATAAGCGCGAGCGAGCGTTTTTAGTTTGCGCGTCGATCGTCTACGTTGCCGCTTGAACCCTAAGCATGTTCTGTCTTCCCTGAGCATGAAATTGAGGTCTTATCACATTGTTTAGCCTCTGATACATGCAGACACATGAGACGCAAAATATAACAGGACTGCCGACACCCGACAGATGTTGCAGCAATGTCAGGCATAGCTACGGATGTTTAGGGTCATGTGTAATTACGCGTAATTGAGCGTGGCATGTCACCTAGTGTTAAAAGAACCAAATACAAATATCAGGAGCAAAAAAAATCAATTTTTCGAGATTTTTTTAGTGGACAAAAAGGAACCACTTTTGCTGGAATTTACCATAGGCCTATATACATTAATTAATATTTCCTCTAATAATTTACGCCAGTCTCCAGTAAATGCCGCCCTCTAAAACTCCGCATGTGAGAAGTCAACGTATTAATAAACGTGAGGCCTAGCTTTCATATATATAAGAATGTACATACATGTAGGAGAATGACTTTGCATTGGAATGGGACGATCTTTATATGAAGAGATGGCGCAACCTATTTTTGGGCGCTATAACACAGTTTTTAGAAGTAGGCACCACCTGTAGCATAATATATAGTTGCCTCTGTTCATGATGACTATATAGACATCGACAATCTAGGTGAATCACCTAAAATAAATTTTTCACCTAAATTCCAGTAATTTTGTCGAAGTACCGGTACCTAAATTGTTTTTTATCCGACTAAGCATTGCTATATGATAATTGTGGAGTGCATGTAATCTCCAAAAATCCAGTGTTATCTGAACTTCATCAAATATTATGATGAGTGAAAAGATGGACCCATCCGAAGAATTTTCTTCTGACGCCTTCTGATCTTGCTGTGTCAAAATTCTCTTCATTGGTTAGTAGATGTTGACAGACAACGATTTATCCAACCATCTTGATACGGCAAATACTGACTAGGGAACACATCGAGAAAATCGTCGTGCCCGATTAGTATTATAACCGGAAGAATGATGACAAGCATTGCTGATATGCACACTTCGTATAACCAATCAGTAGCATGTGAAGTAAACTGATCTCTTCGTGAAATGTGCAGCTATTGTCTGATTTGCACTGTTGTTATTTAGTTTGAAAAAATCACACTTATGTTAACAAGTGATCACTTGTTATCATATCCTATCAACTTTCACAGACAATGCAATGTATGCGCTTATAAATGAGACAACGAAAAAGTAAAGAAACAAAAAAATGAACAAAGCATACAATTGCAGATGAATTTAGTTTAAAGGATCTTTAGTTCCCCTAAATCTGCAAAATTATTCACCTAAAAAATACCTAAATCGATCAAAATATTCACCTAGGTGTCTGACTCAGAGACAGACTATAGTCGGGACTGCTATATCTATTATCAGAGTCTTCCTTTGGATCTTATCCACCACGATGATGTCTGGTCTTCTTGCTTGTAAGTAGTGGTCAGCCCGCACTTCGAAGTCCCACAAGATCTTTGTACCATTACTTTTGATCACTGATTGAGGGTCGTGCTTTCATGATCCACCACATCAATTCCTTTGTCCTTGCAAGTCGCTCTATGGATAGACTCGGCAGCTTCGCTATGTCTTCGGAGGTATTCCGTTCCTGCCAGTTTTGAAAAGCCAGTCAGGATGTGAGAGACAGTTTCGTAAGTTACTTTACAAAGTCTGCATTTCGGGTCTGTTGAAATCTTTAGGATATGTGCTTTATGTGCCTTCGTGTTCAGAGCCTGATCTTGTGCGGCTGTTAGCACTGATTCGGTCTTAATCTTTAATTTGACAGTTGCTATAAGCCAATTGTACTGTGTTTCTTTTGTTGTAATGTCCTTGGTTTGTCTGAAATATTGTCCATGCAGAGGCTTCTCATGCCACTTCCTTTGTCTGTCGTCCACTTGTGCTGCTTTCCATGTTTGGAATTTTTCGGGCCCGTGCTTGTTCTGATCATCTGATTTCACCACCGCCAGCAGTGGATCGTCTTTAGTATTCCATATATACTCGTTGAGGCTCCTGTCCTCTCCCTTGATCACTTCTCGGATGTTCATAAGCCCTCTACCTCTATTTCAACGTGGTAGATATAGGCGATCGACATCGACCCGTGGATGTAGCCACGGTTTACCATTATTATAATAACAATGAGAATTAGAATTACAGTTGAACTTTCACAATTGCCATTATAATTACAATTACTCTAAAATCAAAATCTTCAACTACAATTACTTCAAAACTACAACTTCAAAATTTATTAAACAATTACAGTTGCAATCATTGTATTTGTTCCAGCCCTGATGTCACATGTGTTTTTTTTACAGAAGCACTACGTCGAAACGGGATCAACGAGGGCCACGATGCCGTGAGGAAGCTGATCGTGAATTGGATGAACCAGGAGGCTCTACGGCGTCTGGAGAGACGATGACAGACTGTTCCATCCGCACCCAATGATTATAATAAATTTTATTTATATAGTGTCTGTTTTCGAATGAAATCTGTGGTGCACAGCTGGATGAGGGTTTTATGTGCAGAACCAAGCTAAAAACGCAATAGCAGATGTTGAGGTGAGGTGGCATTAGTAAGTAACATTTGAACAACTACAAGCCATACTAGCATTCGAGTAAAACTGCAAGGTAGCAATAGTCGCATTTAAGTAGCCGCAAGGTAGCATTAAAGTAGCTGCAAGGTAGCGAAGGTAGCATCAAAGTAGCTGCAAGGTAGCGAAGGTAGCATTGAAGTAGCTGCAAGGTAGCGAAGGTAGCATTAAAGTAGCTGCAAGGTAGCGAAGGTAGCATTGAAGTAGCTGCAAGGTAGCGAAGGTAGCATTGAAGTAGCTGCAAGGTAGCGAAGGTAGCAGATAGGTTGCCATACGGTAACTTTGCTACGTAGCATATACGTAGCTGGGTGCGCCAAATGCCACGTATCTGCTACGAATCAATAGGTAGCGGCGCTACCTTGCTGCTACGTAGCAGTCAGGTTTTTTGTTGGCCGGGTACCCATCGTTTCTGGCGGTTGCTGTAAGTGTATCGTCGAGATAAGACTCATATCATGGCTCATCAGGATAAAGTTTTTGGTATGCTCCATCTTAAAGAGATCATTGGAAGGTTGCAACGCTCCAATTGCAATAGACCCCATCATCTACTCTATGGACCCCATACTTCTTTATCTTGTACTCAAAATCAAATTTACTAAGACTTGAAATTGCTTGGGACAAAACTCATAATTGACCAACATTGTTCGCAAAATCGATGTAATTGTAATAGTGTAGATAATTACAGCTTTTGAAGTAATTGTAATTGCCAAGTCATACATCATATTGAATAAAGGTCGTGCAATTGTAATTAAAGATCTTGATTTCAAAGCATAATTGTAGAAGTTCAACTGTAATTATAATTGAAAAAAATGTGTATAATTGTTTCAACTTTGTCGTCCGCGGAATGCATTCAGTCGATCACAATTCCAGACCTGCCAACCTTGAAACATGAAAATCCGGGACAAATCTTATTATCGTAACTACCTGCGTATAGGACGATACCATGCATAGGACGCAGTGCACATTTGACCCCAAAAGCGATGGAAAGACTGTGTGCCTGCGTATAAGAAGCATCCTAATTTTAATCCTTAATTTCCATTATTTTTTATAGAAACGGTGTCATTGTCATCTCCATTCAATTGCTACGATCGCAGTGTGTGCTGATTCATGACTCACTCATCCTGTCAGTCAAAAATATTGATATATTGATAAATATTGCAAGTATGATTATGCATAATTGACGTTTACAAGTCAACAATATGGTCTCAAGTCTCTTCAACAGAAAGATCAGTCTGAAAGCAAGATCGTAAGATACATCCCACCTTATTAACAGCATTCGTCGCAAAAACTGGAATGAAAATTTGGATAACACTTACTACCTTTTTAAACTCAATAGAAGAAAATACATCCGGGCTACATAATGATTAATAAAAGACATCAGCGTGAAAAGACAATGCCACTAAGAAATCCACAAACTTCATCATCATGCATGTTTCCTTATATTAGGATTATAAGCTTATAGTAGCGCAAATTTTTGAAATATGCGTTCTTAAACGATCTAGAATTCATCTTAGATTAATAAATTCAAAATCCGGGACAGCATTTTAACTTTTCCGGGACATCCGGGACAGCTCCAAAATCCGGGACAGTTGGCAGGTCTGCAATTCGGACAAGTGTCAGCTGAACCATTTAGCCCGTTCGAAAAAAACTGCAACCAAGTTTGCCTGAAAACTTAAAAATTGCATGAGAAGCAGAATAACTTTTCAATTAGAATGCTGCATTAAAATTTCTTTGATAATCAACCTAATTTTAATTAAGTTTCTTGTCAGTAAATTTTCATTATATTTGATGGCTTATAAGTTTCATCATAGCCTAAATAAATATCATGATAATCTCAATCAAGTGCTGAATCGCTAGTATATAAACACAGGAATAACTTGCAAAAATTAGCCTTTTGAAAACTGATGAAGTATCATTTTCAACCTCAGGAATAGGACCGCGGATGAGAATGTGGCAATGGTTTCCAATAGGCTGACTTATTACATTAGGTCACTGCGGCAAATTCTCATCCCGGAACAACTGAACCCTTAAATAAATGAATTTCCCTTGTATGCTGACATGTTTTAGTTGATACTTAGTCACACCTACTAGATACTTGCGTGTAGGCTACTGTATGGCCGACATAATTACTACATTATTACATTACTACCGTGCTCATATACAATAACTGTATCCGCAGTATACTGGAGTACGCGGCACCATTATTTGCTGGATTAAATTCATCAAATGCAGCTATTTTAGAAAATGTTCAGAATAATTGCCATCGTATCATTTGCGGTACCTCTCGATGTTCATGCTCTCACTTCGTTCCTCTATTTTACAGGCGAGTAATCATTGGTCTTAAATTATTCGATTCTCTTGTTAACAACGCGGATCATCCCTTGCATCACCTACGGCCTCGCGTTTTGCAACATCCTGGGATGTTTTGTATGCCAGCTTGCAACAGTGTCATTCAGTCCACCTCTTTTATGGTTACTATGATTCGATTATCCAACAGTGGTTTCCCACATTAGCTTTTCCTCTGTCACATCTGTTTCAAATTCATAAGTTTTTTCTTGTTTTTTTGTTATATTTTGTTCTTTGTTATCTCTGTATGTGTTTAATATTCCCATTATGTATGCCATTCTGTAGCCTCACGATTTCTATTATTGAGGCATTTTCAAAATATATACGTTTATTATTATTATTATCGCGAAATATAGAGGAGTAATACAAATATGTTTAGTTAACGAGGATAGGGACATTTGGTCAGACCCGAAGTCTGATCCAGCAATCGAAAAATCTTTTATCTAAGCTCGATAGCCTCTCATTTTTATGATAAAGCGTTAAGATGAGGTACAATTACTGTAGTATATTTCTGTACAATCGTTGACACATTGGACATGATCTAGTTTCTTTATTCCTTCTGCACTGCCTGATTTGAATATGATATTGAGAAGTCACATGTAGCACTATCCATAGAAGTTTAGCATGCATGCGCTTATCTCAGTCCATTTTTGGTTAACAGCTCGCTGCCTTGAGATGTATTACATGCTATTTTCATTCTGTTGTACCATTGCGCCGTCTTTGGAACCTCAGTCATTGCATCACTGAATGCATCACAGCCCTCTATGGAACTGAGGACTCCATAAACAGCTAAGTCACTGAGATCAGGTTGCACACCCCCTTTGAAAGGTCCCTTACCCACAGCGCGCATCCATGTTCGACATCCTTCGTACAACGATTCCCGCACATCTTTATCCAAATTATAACGTCGAGCGATTACTTTGCCAAGAATGTACATAGCACATGATCCAATAACTATGACGGAATATCTCTGCCATGCCGGGAAAATGTCTTCCCAGCCACCTACTTCCGACACATAGTTAAAAGCAGCGAAAGCTTCTCTAGGTGTTCGATAGATATTTGGCGCCAATGTATGGATGAAATCCTCATCTACCCACTTTCTCCATTTCGCTTCCTGTCGTCGCTTCTGGAGAATCTGGAAATAAAAAGTTCTGAAGTATTACCTCGTTCATTTGATATTACTTATCATGTGTAGATCATGAAAATTACTTCGTACAAATAAAGATTCCTTTGTTGAAAGCAAATACAAGTATGCCACAGGTTAGACTGACTTTCAGAGTTCGCAGCCGTCTATCGACCACTGTCAAATTATGCTAGAATCTTTTTCATTTTCTTTAGAAAATGCATAACAGAAGCTGTAATCATCGTCGCTTATTTCCATGGGATTATATCACACTATATGGTGGCCATGATAACAAACTAAAATATCATTCATAATTCACTTACTAATCACTTACTTTTACAGTAGCTGACAATGTCGATGCGAACGTTACCTAAGCAAGAACGTAGATGTGCATCTAATTTTAACTTTTGTTCAGAAGAGCAAATCAAATCAGCTGCTAAGGAACAAACGCATCCGATAGCCCTTGATTAAGTTAGATTAAACTGTTGATTAGCTTCTAATCAATATATTTGAATTTTGCTCGAAGGAATTAATAATGGGAAAAAAGCACTACCAGCATTTCCATAAAATAAAGAAGATTCGTAAGCAGGTTTTGGTTTCAAAATTTCTCAACTAAAGAAAATTCACTTGCATTTATGACAAATTAAATAAGCCAGTTCATATGGGTTTTTCAAAATATATAAATCCTGAAGTCAGAGGAATATCTAGGAAAACAAAGAAATGACACAACGTGAAAAAGTTTAAAAAGTCACAAAGAAGAATAATACGACAAAATTCTCACAGATCGGCATTTCTCTTTCGTCAAGACAGCAAGACCTACTTTTTCTACAAATTCATTCAAGCTTGGATATTTCCTCTTCACCTAAGTGATAGAATTATCTATTATTTGCAAGCCGCAGGTAAGAAACATTCAAAATATGAACATATCAGTGGAGTTTGGGACTGTATGTTGGCATTTTTTCAAGATTTATTTGCCGACATACGCTAACTCCCCTGGTTTTCTTGAAATAAAGCACCTATTGGATAACCTATTAACCTATTGGGATAAGGAAAAAAAGAAAATGCCGGTTGTCAGATAGGACAGTTCTGTAAACTGTTAACGATCGCTCAACGTCGACACTTGTGATTGTGGCATACTTCAGGTTGAAGGCCATTGGTGGGGGGGGGGGGGAGAGACATGGTGGTTGGGAGGTCAACGCCAGAATCACTTCGAAGAACAGACGCGACTTCATCAAGCGCCTTAAAGTCAGGGTTTCGCTCCATCACAGAATTAAGCATCTTGATCAAGATTGAACCATGATCTCCAGGCACTGATCGCACTGATGCAAGACCGTCGGTAACCAATCGAATTTGTTCGAAGATGGTTAGAACTTGGCTCTCCAATTTTTCAATTAGACTCGGAAGGAATGAAAAATGTGCTGAAATAAATCTGACGTCATTCCGCATCTGTCTGTCTTCAAACCTCTCTGGCGCTTTCGGGATAACCATCGCTTCCTGAACGTCGAATGCAATCAACGACGGACGTTACTGTGTCGAAGTTTTGAGCGTAGTAAAGTGCGGCTAGTATCCAAGTACCCCATCGGGTCAAGATCGGTTCAGGGGGCAAAGTCGCACCAGGATTTTCTCAATTTTGAGAGTTCTGGACAACCAATGATATTTGATTTGACACTCTGACGAAGCATTATCAAATAAGAAAATTATTGTGAGATAGCTGTGAGATAGAAACTAAATAAAGCATAAATAGTACACGGTTGGTAACTTTGTTTGTTTGACTAATGAAAATAGTATCAGGAAACAGTGTCTTGATCAATTTTAAATGATACTTTTTAAAACACCAAGAATGTTTAAAAAATGCTGAATATGTGGAAAATGCAGAAAAGTCTGATTCCTAGAAATAACACATGAAGATAATCGTCTGAAAGAAATGCCTTGGGAAAGCTAGCATTAATACCATAAGGAAGTCGAAATAGGGACTATTAAAAGGAAAAACAGAATAACTATACCACAGCAAAATTGGAAATGCTGACAAATACGAGTACAACATAAATTGTTCTCTATCATGATAGACAACAATTTAGAGGGCCTAAGAATGTCTGCATTAAAAGCAAAGCTGTTGCTCGGATATCAGCATTGAAACGTGCATTCGAGCAAAATGATAGTCGCGCCAGGCCAGGAAAAGATCACGCATTTAAGTATTAAAATTGATTTTGTAAGTAAGTGCCACCAATAATGAAATGGAGGGGTAAAAATCAGGGATGCGGAGTCGGAGTTGGAGTCCCATCATTTTTGCAGGAGCCGGGGTCGGAGTCAGGACTCCCGACTCCGGCCTATAACTAGACCCGAAATATAATACAAAAAAATTATCTATTCTCGTGCATATAGCTGTCACTGTCTTGATATCAACTTTCCCCGTCAAACAAATGTACGGAGACAGCAGTGCATGCAAAGCTTGAAATATTTGAGGGAATGGCCCGTGATAGTGAAAAAGGGATTGTCTTTTCACTCGGTGATTCAGTATAGAAGACAAGCCTTCCTTGCCTCGATCACACACGCGCCAAAGGTCACATCAGGGACAAAAATGAAATACTAGTTTGTTTGAGAGCATTATCCTCTTACCCTAGCGTCAATCGTGTGTGATGGCTCCTCTAAAGCGCATATTAAATTCGAAAGTGCACTAATTTTCTTTTAGAAGGATGGGGATTTTCCTGCCTGGTAGAGACTGTAGAAAACCATGTGAAGCACACATCAAGAAGATGGGAGGAACCGAGTCGTATGCATCCAACTGAAGGCGACATTTGATGAACTTTCATCGAAAATGATTGATAATTGATACAGCAATGATCACTAAAAATAGGCAAAGGTAAGCCTATAATGATCTATGATGTAGGTCATCAGTTAATTTTTCAAAAGCTAGGCTATATACAGGGTGAGTAAAAAGTAACGCCCGATTTCAGCTACCTGATTTAATATGCAAATACTGATGTCTCTCTTATCTTTTATCGCATATCCCCGGTGAAATCATGAAATTCATGGTTCATCTGAATCATGGTCGATTTCCAATTCAACATTGTCACTGACTCTCAAGTCAGATTACTGTGCAAAGATCGGGCATTACTTTTTACTCACCCTGTATATTGGCCACCCGGAGTCGGAGTCATATCAAAATGATAGGACTCCACATCCCTGGCTAAAATGCAAAGCAGTCTCGATTCGATCCAATTCAGTGAAACGTTGGTCTCTAACCTTACAGATTTTCATCGAAGTGTAACATTATTTCGAAAGAGCCCTGAACACAGTCAAAATAAATCTTGGACTGCTTCATATTTATTATCCACTAATATTGCTACTGATGTAATTTAGCAGTAGTGGGCTCTTCACACTATAATAATATGTACAACTAATATATAATAATAATTGTTTTATTGAGTTCACTTCCGTGACAGATGCGATGAACGTTGCAATTATACGATGACAATAAATGGAAGATACAAGAAGGAGCAATAGTTCAAGGAGATAAAAACTGAGAAAAACTATCGACAAACACGAATGAATGAGTCTCCAGACCTCGAAGTCTTAGAAAAAGGAGGCTGAAGCTCACAACTAGAACGGGTGGCAATACCTGTTTGACGATTGACATCAAAAATATCTAGAAGAAGATGATGTTCATTAGAAGTAATATTTATAGAGAGTTTCAGACAACAATTATCAGAAAAGTCAACGATACAACTCCAATGATACGTAAAGCTCGCTGCTCAATACGTTCAAGTCTTTTCAGTAAGTAATGCGAGGCATTACAAAAGGAACAAAAAGCGTAAGTCAAAATAGACCTTATGAAGGCCACATAGCATTTGAGCATCATGCCGGTATCTGCACCACAACGTCGTAAATTACGCAAGATGAACAACCTACGGGATGCCTTCTTAACAATAAAATTAATATGCGTGCTCCAACGAAAATCATTAGACAAGTAGACACCAAGATATTTAAAATTGTCAACTTGTTCAATAAAACAATCATCAGAAATTTTAACAGGACAGTTGTGTTTCACGTTTGGTGACTATATCCATTACCACTGATTTTTTAATATTTTAACTATTTCACAGGAAATGTTCGACAGTGTAGCAATGCGAGAATAACTAATTCGTGTATCCTACTGAATCTACAAACAGTAGGTGATCGATGCTTAATATGATGACATCAGCGACTGAATAGTCGCCATCGCTAAAAATATCAGTTAACAATTTTTTTGAACTGTTCATTAAAATTGCATCGGTCTCGTATCCTTGACACATCCACATAATCATCGTTTTCAAAACTTCAATATTTGAAAGAGTAGATAAACACAAATAGCTGAAAACCATGACCCAATTTCGTGTTTGTAGGCGAAATACATTTTTATTCGCTTCATCTACCTACACAAGGACAGCGCAAAGATATCATACTGGAAAACTTAACATGGACAAAATGTCCCTTGGAAGAGTATAGTGTGGGTCGAACGTTTTAGTGCACTGGTTAGATGCCGAGTGTGATGCACGTAATAGCATGAAAAATTGGTGAACCGATTAACAATAATAGCTATGCTGATGTATTGAGTCGTCTGCTGATGATTGCACATGTAGCTATAATGCAGGGATGAGAATGGGTTAGCGGGGCCTCGCGGATGCTCAGAATGAACAAGTGGATGAAATGTTGACGTGGGAGTATTCACAAGCATGTCCAGTGTTAAGACACGGATATCCGTATGTTAGTGCCTCATAAATGAGTTATTTTTGAAATCTGAGCTTTATGGAAGAAGTACTTCAGCAGAAGATCAAAAAGAGGCAGAGAGTAGAGGAAGATAGGTGGTCGAAGAAGCGACTACAACTGCATTTAGAATAACATCCGCTGATGCAAGGGCAGTAAAAAAGTTATACAAAAATGAAAGAAAGAAACATGAATACTTGTGAATCAGTAAGAAATCATGACATGCGCATGAAAACACAGGAATCTCTAAGGGAAAAAATAAGTGAGACAATTGAAAACATCCCAGCTTGAATAAGCATGGATTAATTGTCTATGATCATAATGCTATCAGAGAAGCAGTGACATGTCTTACGGGAATCACAAGAAAGAAGCAAATAAAATATCGAGGAATGAGAGCTCTGTCGATGACCAAGAAAAGCAGCAACATCAACATCATGTGAATATATGTACATACGCAATTGCTAAATGCAGCTTTTCATCAAAATACTCACTTCTTTTGACTGGTCAGTGCCATACATGATGTTGTATCGATTTGGGAAGTCCAATTTCTTTTTGCCAGTATTGACGTCGGATACCTCCATTGAGGGGTAATATGTAATAATTGTTTCAAACTTCTTGTTGTTGTCTAAAAGAACTGTTTCCAAAGCACTTATTATAACAGAAGAGTCGTTCACCTGAAAAAAGAAGTGCTCAATTAGCATACATATTATCCAATCATTAATTGGAGGTTAAGCAGATATTCTTCAATAATTCAGTAGATTTATTCTACAATCCTTATGTGGAGGTCATGTTGTTATTTATGAAAAAATCAATTAGCAAGGTGGTGGCCAGGTTTCAAGATTCAAATTCCGGAGCAATTCCTGGGCTATTTCATCGAATTTCCACGCTCTTTTTATATTGACCAGATATGTTTTTCCACTTACACCGCTCAAAAATTATTCGGACACTTCTCTAATCAATTTTGTCATAAAAGTTGAGACATTTCCTGTTTGAATTTTTCCACGAAATTTTGACGTGAACGATATTTGACTCCACCCAGTTTTCAAAAATTTTGAATTCTGTGAGCGGTGGTTCTTAAGATCATAAACATACAGGCCTACTTTTCCTCAATGGCCTGTATGGCGGTCACCTCCATCATTTTTATTATCTGATTCATAAAATTCTATGAAGTCGTATTTAAACGATTTTTCAGACTTAAATTTTATAAAATGTTAAACTGAAGCAACAAAATCCATTTACGAATGCGACACTTTGAACTGCAGCGTATTCATGCCATGACATAAAACCGTGATTTCAAAATGCACATGTTAACACAAAGGCACGATGACACCAATTTACCAAGAAGCATCAGCAAGAGAAAACAGGAAAACTGCCACAATCTACTAAGACCGTAAGCGCCAGAAGAATACCTAATTGTCATCTTTTTTATCACCTTTCGTAGAAACGGTGGGCGCATGGTAACCGTCGATCATAAAATTTGTGTCTGATTCTTCGCGCAAAGTCAGGTAAAATTCAGCTAATTCAGGTAGAATTGTAGAAAAATATTGGAGAATCAAGGTCCCGATCTTTCTTGATTCAGCGAATGCGATGCAACGCAGCAATGCTACCTCTGTATTGCGGAAATTACCATCGGATTAAACCATGTCCGAAGTTTCTTTATCTGGTTTAATTTGATTCAATATGACTTTGCATTCCTCCAAATTATTCAACTTGCCGCTTCTTCGCATTGTATCATTAATTCCGTCAGTTTCTTGCAATTGGTGTTCATCAAAATACAAATTATAACATGCCGAAAAAATTTTAAATGTTAATAGGCCTACAATGACTTGTGAATGCATAGCTTCTGAAATTAACACGTTTCAGAAGGCAATTTTCTACTTCAGCCATGCATGTTTGAAAGTTGAGGTCTGAAAAACTGACCAAAATCAAAAACAATATATAAAAGTTATAAGATTATATGAATCAGTTGATGAAAATAAATATTTTGAGATCATTAGAAAGTACGAAAATAGAACCCTTCTATCGTTAGTTGTAAGATCAGTCAGACCTCATAAACAGCTAACAGGTTACAAACCACTGAATTCAGGCCTGTTCATCTGTGCTTGTTAAAAAATAGCTAACCGGCCAAGTGTGTGATTGAATGTGTAGGCCTAATTAAGTTAATTCGAAGAACTTTAATGGTTAAGATTACTTTCAAAAGTAATAAATGGAAGGCTTCAACATTATTTCAACAGGCTATCAGCCAATCCCGCACTCTTGAAATATCTCATTCGACCGTCGGTTATTAATTCGTTGTGCGTTAAGAAATACGCGTTTAGCCGGTTAAACACATGCATCCAGGTTTTAAATAGCTAGGCCTTATTTGTTTCTAGGCATATGGTATAGGCTAGGAAAATTTACTTGATCTGTTATCTAGCACGGTTATATTGATTTATTTTTCGCGTTTCTGGTATAGTCGTGACCAAAGCAGAGAACAAAATCTTTGTCGCTCGAAGAAGATTCAGATGGTTCCATGTACTAGCGACCTTCTTTTGGATCGCGACCCCGATATTTGGCAGCAGTGGTCTATACATAAGTCCCATTGGTTTGGGTGGCTTTGTTGTCACGATTCACTGTGAAGTTTTGGAACTCATCACTTAGCTCACCCATTATTTAACTTTTATTCAAAATACCTACGAAGACTCTGATGCACTTTTTGTGCGTGGCAGCGTTGGTAGAACTTTGTTGGTATCATTTTGGACCGATATCTTTCCTCAACTTGGTGTGGATGAAGGCGAAAAAGTAACCTACATTGTTAAATTGTGCTATTCTTGCTCAGATGTTTTGTTATTCAAAGAAATTGTGCACTTGTAAAATGTCTCATAAGTGAAGATAAAGGATTTTTTAGACATGACATTTTTAGTATGTAAGACTCGCAACTTCAATGACATCATTAGAGGCTGCATTAATTGCAAGCAAGCACGATAAGAAACACAAAAAACGAAACCATTTTTTGCCGACCGTTGTCGATTGATTCCGAGTTTATACTAGCATGTACAAATTAATTTACGTATAGTCATCCAAACGACTTCGTTCAATTTGTAGCCACAAATTGTTTTTATAGAATGCAACAACACTGACTTGCGAAACTCTAAGGAGCTATAAGGAAAATATATGAATATTATATGGAAACGAAGCAAATTTGTGAACTCATGAATATTTCACCCAGATGTTGTGCAAACAAATATTGGTTATTTCAACCAAGATTCGAAGAAATGTAATAGAAATAGTGGGCTCAATAATAGCTATGTTAACTTATTATTAGTTGAAATCAAGAAATTATGCACATTTAGCACAGTGGCAAAAAGTTACAAAATGGCATTTCCGGGCTATTTAAGGATTAATTGCCTATTTCGCTAAAATTTAAGGGCGATTCCCGGGCCTCAACAAAATTCTCGGGCTCGGCCGCCACCCTGAATTAGCAAATGTCCACTAATGAAACGGTCACACAGCTCAAATGCAAATTGTTGTGAATATTTAATAAGGTGCTATTTATGAATAATAATTTTTTAGATAAGCAATTTATGAATATTTTATAAAGCATAATAAACAAGATCCAAAATCATGAGATCGTGATGAGACGTTTACTTAGTGCATGCCCAAGACTATTTTAGGGAAATTCCACGAAGATCTTCAAAAATAATATATTTATGTAAATTTGCAATTGCATATATACCAAAAGTGTAAATCATGCATGGCTGCAATGAGTACATTCATGAGTAATAAGAATGTATAATGGTCTTTCACTTACCTGAGTGAAATCACCCTCACGTCCAGACTCTTCAACAATTACGATGGGCACCTTCTTATAGTCAGACCACTTCACTTCAGTTCGGAAGACACTGTTCACTTCGACAATATTATAATTGATCCCATAGAAGTCAAGGAATGCCCTAACTTTACAACAGAATGGACATGAATGATATTGGAATAGGGTGAATTTCCTCTTCATTATATCACCATTATTTCGACGTATTTGTTTCGTGATTTTGAAGTCAAATGGTGAAGATGCAGCGAATACTTCCCGTTGTTTCTGAAATGCTATCGATGTACCACCTACTGCTGCCGCAGCAGTCGCAATGGACAAGCGCCCAAACGTAAGACGAAACATCTGAAAATATGATGTTACCGCTAGCACGAAGAGATGACTTTGCATCAGTTAAGATTTATATCTAACATTAATGCAGAATTTGAAAACAAAATGCATTATATTCAAGAGGGATTTGTATTTAATATGCATACATTTCAATGACTCCCGTGAAGAACACTAATTTTGTTTCTGAAAAGACAGGTCTAAACTTTAGATCAAATTTTCATGCAAAATAAGTGAGACTGGAAGGATTTGCACCAACGACCAGGCAAGTATATCCACACATACTGCTATAATTAGCTGAATGAATTTATCGTATCTTAAGTTCATGAGACTTTTCATCAATTATCATTTTTCCATATGCCGAATGATCGGATTATAGCATTCGCCTACACATTTTTATATGCATCTAATAACTCCGAAAAATGTGAAATTTAGGAGAAAAATTATAAGTCTCCTAAAAAATGGCAAAATAATATGAGGAAAAATTGATTTGAATGACATTTATGAAGTAAAAAAGGAATACCAACCTCATGTAGAACTACTACGGTTACTTATGACATTAACAATTGCTTTTCTGTTAAAAAAACATGACGTAATGAATTTGAAACTCGCATAGTAGAAGCGTTGTTAATAGATGATAAAACCCTTAAATTAAATCAAACCCTAGATCTTAATGGTAAATCCCTTTTCTTAAAAGTATTCGAATATTTGTTTTTGATAATTGTTACTGTTTTCCTTTAATCGTTGTTTTCATTGCCAGCGTATGAGCTTATTATGTCAATTCATTGGTTGCAGTTGCGCAAAAATAATTCTCTTGTTGGACTGACTGGCTTCGATTGCCGTCAACATTTGTAGTGTCTGAACTGCTATCAGCTCCGAAACATTTGTGTAACACGTGCGTGTCTTCACTCTTGACGTAGTGGCTGTCCAGATGACGTGAGTTTTACCGTCCTTCTCGCAAAATAATTTTTAGCTTGTATGTTGTCGTTTCTCAATGTTTCTTATAGGTACATGATATTTTAGCTAACGAATTTTTTAACATAAGTTCTCCTGAGGAAGCCTTGATTGAAGGCGAAAGCGTTTGAGACTACATGTAATGAAGAAGACTAGATAAAAGTACGAAACAAGACTGCAGTTTTTTTCATAAGCAGAGTGGCTATGCATATCGCATTACTTACCATCCTGTGGTTAAACAAAAGTAAAGATGCGACTGAAATGTTTCACCAATACAACAGAGATAATAGTATGCCAATTCAAAAATTACGCCGCATTGAAAAACTGACGTACAAAATAAAAAAAACAGAAACTAGACATTGAATATTTTCAAAAATGTAAATTCTTGGATGTATCGCAAAATTCCTTACCGCTAAGTACCCGTCTAGTGTAATAACGGACAGATGTAGAGATCAATAGAAAAGTCAACTAATTGATGATCACATAAAATACATCTCAAAGCAACGCAAACGGGAAGCTCCTGCAGCGATAATGAATTTAAGCACGTACGAATTAACGGCATGTGAAAAAGAGGCATTACATCATGGTATGAAACACCATATCCTACCTAGAAAGATAGATACATATAAATTACGATATGAAATTGAAAAATCACTTACTGCATGTGATAACTTGTCGAAAGACATAAAGCAAGAATTTGTAATAATAACTTAGGAATTCGAGAAGGATGTAGCAGCATGTGATAGCTATGAAAATAAAAAGATGCACAGCACTCTCAGTAGATTAAGTAAAAATAAAAGTACTAAAATCTGTAAGTATGATAAAGGTAACGGTGTGGTGATACTGGATAGTGAACAGTATACTGCAAAAATAGTTACTATTGTAAATGACACTGCTAAATTTGAAAAAATAAGTATCTTAAGTAATTTAGATTATCACCCAGTCTGTAAAGATGATCGAAGCTTAACGTAAGTTTTGAGCGAATATGTAAAGCCGAAAATATCAATTAGTACTTTCAGACGAATACCTCCGTCTGGTAGTTCAACAGGTAAATTGAAGTTCATAAAGAAAGGCAAGGAGCATGACCAATTGTCAGTGCCATTGGCACTCCGGCATACGGTTTAGCTAAGTATTTGGACGAAATAATTAAAAAGCAAATTAACACGAGGTATATGCTCAGCTCAACTTATCATTTCATATTCAAGAAATTGAGGCTGAGAAGGAAAAATTTGACTCAAACAAATTTTGTGCAGTTTTGACGTCGGGTCAATATTCACAAACGTACCAGTAAAAGAAGTAATTAATTTCGCTACAGATCTTGTTTATAGTGAAAATAAGAATAGTAAGCCCCATTATGATAAAAGCTATTTTCAAAAAGTTATTAGTTTTTGCGGTCAATGGGTGTATATCTTTTAACGGTAATGTACATCGCCAAATCGATGGCGATCGTATGGGCTCACCATTGGGTCCTAGGCTACCAAATTTCTTTCTTTTTAACCTTGTGCAAAGTTGGATGAATAAAGCATTAACACGTAAATTTTATAGACGGTATGTCGATGACATATTAATTTTTTTTGATAATATTGAGAATATACATAATTGTTTCTGATAGGAATGGTAGAGTGTCAACTAAAACAAGTATCTGTATACAGTGAACATTTTTGTATGAAAATATTCAGTTTTTTGTGCAGATTACGTTTCTGCGGTCCAACAAATTATTCGAGCAGTTTTTAAAAGGTTAAATTTTTGCAAATTATTCCTGTGTTTATATACTACCGAGATGAACTGCTTATTAAGTAGTATGGAACAAGTTGGATATCAGAAGGGATGAATGCTTGCTAACAAGCATCTTAATTAAGCGGAAATTAAGCTGATGATAGAGGAAATTTCGTGAACTGCATTATAATGCAAGTCCCTGCCAGTCTTCAAGGAAAAGTTGAAATCTTATTGAGACCTCGTTGGCTGAGATGTCATGTTTTTTATTCTATTTTCAGTGGCATAATCTTATGATTCACAAGACGTCATTTCACGAATCTGAATAGTAATGTGGACCCATTAACATCTATTTTTCAAGTTAATTATGATAAGCGTCCTTGATTATGATGTTTTGCTCTTTCATTGGCAGTTTGTGATATGATCACGCTTAGTAAAATAATCTTGTTATGATAAAGCTGAGCTTTCAGTAATGGAAACCCATCGAATTGCTAATTTCATACTAATTTAACATGCTATCTTACCTCTCCAAGGTATCATGACATGGAGGATCTGTGGAATACTTTTCTTTATTCTGCATTGCTAACACGATCAGTCAAATGCAAATGATGGTACAGGGCATCGACTCATGTTCATTTAATGAAATCGAAACTGTTGGGGATTTAATAAATGCTGAGTTGATACTCTACCTAATATACTATGCCTAACATATCTATCTAATATATAATGTGGTTGTATAGAGCGCATGTGTGCTCAAGCTGGAAACTGTTTGACATAGAGATTAACCCTTACTTTACCATGGGGTGTCTACACACCCCAAGACGTCGCATTTTTTGTGTATTTCTTTAACTGGATAAAGTCCGATGATGCCCTCCCAGTTTATCCTTGAGGTGAATATCACTAAAAAGTTACAGTAATAAACTTTTTGAAGTGTGAAGTCATTTCGCGGTGAAAATATTTTTGAAAAAATGTAGCGTTGTTTACCATGGGGTGTATCACACCCCAAATATATTTTTGGCAACGAACAACAATGGAGGTTTATGATTGTTTTCTGAATGATCCTAAAAAACAATTGGTGTATTCAATTTTCTACAGTCAACAACGTGGACATTTTATGATAGCGTGTTCAGCACACACGGTCGTTTGACAAAAAACACATCTTTTTTTAGATTTTCTGTCACGTTCTCTTGGACAATGATTGTATCGCCTTTGTTTCAGTACCGGTTGGATGATAGGCCTCACTGGCAACCTTGCTGGCTCAAGTGCGTTGCCCTCTCTGCAACCAATAAGAGACTTTGACAATTGAAGTAGAAAGCGTTTTCGAACTTGTCCACTTCTTTGTTCATATTCTGGATGCATGTAGAGGAACAAAACCAATGCGTTGTACGAGCAGATGTTCAGCAAATTCATGAACAAAGTCAGAGAGAGGCCAACGATTGCTTTTCGAATGCAATTATATTTTGGACCAGTTGGTCTAGTGTGTCCACACCGCACTTTCCTTTATTGTAATCAAGAATGATTTGAGGTTTTCTTGACTCATCACTTGAAATGTCGATGTCGTGATGGTTGGTTGACAAAAGAATGACTGCTTTATTTTTCTTCGGGACGTAGGAAACAATTGTTGCTTTGTCTTGAAATCCGAATACACTGGTAAATTGTTGCCTGAATCAGGCATAATTTCCGAAGGTAATTCGGTTTTATTACGACGAATGGTGCCCGTCATAGTCATTTGACGTCCAAGAAGATTTCTTGCAAGCTGCAAACTTGTAAAAAAATTGTCCATATAGATGTGACGGCCAGATCTTGTGTAGAAATCGGTCAATTGAAGTACAACACGCTGACCTTGACCTCTTTCCGGAACATCACCAACTCTTCCTACGTAAGGCTGTAAATTGAGAAATAATAGGTTTTTGAATCACATAAAGCCCATAACTTTATTCCATAGCGGCCTGGCTTTGAAGGGATGAACGTTTTAAAAGGACAGCGCCCTCGGAAACTGACAAGCTGTTCGTCTACAGTCAATTCAGATCCAGGTGAATAGTTAGCTCGAAATTTAGTCACAATTTCTTCGAAAATACGGCGCAAAGGTGCAAATTTGTCTTGAGAATTTCTTTCACTCCGGCAATCAAATCGAAGATAACGTAAAAGTTGAGTGAATCGATTTCTGGCCATGGAATCATTGAATGTTAGCCTTCCCTCGGCCGCACTCCAGAGGTCAGCCAGTCGTGTTTTGTTCTCATGCAAAGCGCCAGCAAGAAGCAACAGACCGAAAAAAGTATATAGTTCTTCTACATTTGTTTCTTTCCAAGTATGTGTATGCTCGCTAGCTTCCTTATTGGTGCATTCAGCTATCTTTTGAACAGGATTGGGAGATGAACAATTTGAAGGCTTCCTCAGGTGATGAACCACAGTGTCTTTGAGCATGCTTAGTAGGACCACTTTGATTTCGAATGATATTATGAATTCTTGCCCTTCCTCCTTGTTGTAGTGATTTGCGGCACCACTTCTCAGAGCCACTGCGAGATTTCATCGTATTGTAATCTTCATGAATTTCAGCCACCATGGATTCAATTATCCTATCAGTATCGCATACACTGTCTTCGTCAGAATGATCAGATACGGTTGTTGTTGGGTTATCGATGACTATGTCATCAACATCACTATCCAGAGTTTCGTCGCCTTCGTAGTCGTCATCTGATGAGATCTGCTGTAACAGTCTTTCTAATGCTTCTTCAACTCCGTAACTTTTCTCTCCAGTACTTGACGTATAGTAATTTTAATCAAATGCACAGGAGAAATGAAAAATGCAGACAAGTTAGATATAGACAATAAATTGCTACGACTCTATGATAAGATTCCATGGCATAGTGGTTAGAACTACAGATCATGAAGTAGCATGACACAGGGTCGAGTTCTGAGTCGACCTACCTTTTTCCCTTATATTATTTCTAATCTAAAATCATATTTTCTGAATTACGAATGTAAGAGTCAGGTATGTGTATAGTCAGGATGCGTCTGTTTACCCTTCGAAAGATTAAAATTTCAGGATTAGAAAGATCTGCCGTTACATCAGTCGATTATCCTACATATAGTCACTTAGTTTTTCAAGATAAATGAGAGTTTCCTGATACTTCGTACAGTAAATACCATTATAGTCAGAATCCAATAAATTCATACTTACTTTTTCTTGACATATCCACCGCTATATACAGACAAATTTTTCACAAATCGTTTTAGAAAGAGAACGTATGCAGGTGATATAATGCCAGTCAGCAGGTGAAGTATTTTCCGAAACGGTGATTAAATTTAAGTCAATTAAAACAAAAACTTGCGAAAACTGACTGCTTTATTCGTGCTTCTAGCACTATTCAACAGTGTTCGAAAATCTTTTAGTATGACAATATTGCTAAGATTGATTAAAAGCATTTACAACAACCGATTGTGAATTGGGGTGGATCGCACCCCATGGTAAACCATGTTACTTTTTTTCACTTTTTTGTTGCTGATCATAATCAAGCCGACATTCAAAATTATATACAACGCATGATCGTATCAGCTTATTTGTTTGATCTTTCAGACTAAAATAATGTCATGTTTTACAAGTGTTAAATATTATTTTAGCATCATGGTCCAATTTCCTAAATATTTTAACAAGTTTGCGTCGACATTTTATGGATGTTTCACCTACAGAAACTTGGTATCCTTCCACTCATCTTTCCTCGTTGCTTTTTTATCCATGCTATATTTTATTTCCAGGAACTGCTTTATTAACGAGTTGATGAAGTCAATGGGATATGAGTTGCTTGATAGAATTCTTGTAATATTTTTAACCCTTACTTTACCAAGAAAAAAAGTAACATGGTTTACCATGGGGTGCGATCCACCCCAATTCACAATCGGTTGTTGTAAATGCTTTTAATCAATCTTAGCAATATTGTCATACTAAAAGATTTTCGAACGAGACGCAGATCACATCAAAAAATAAAAGAACACATAAGAGCTAGCTCAGCCGTAAGTAGCCATCTGAACATATGTCCAAACTGTAGTAATGACATTAATAATTGTTTTTCTGTTAAATACACAGGACGTAGTGAATTTGAAACGCGCATGGTTGAAGCGTTGTTAATAAATGATAAAACTCCTAAATTAAATCAAATCCAAGGTCTTTATGGTAAATCCCTTTTCTTAAAATTATTCGAATATTTGTTTTTGATAATTGTTACTTTTTTCCTTGAATCGCTTACACGATGGAATCGTCTATGTCATCTGGTTCATCGCGACACAGCCTACATTTGCTCTGCATGGAGTACTTTCCTCCAGATAATGCAGTTCTTCATTCAAAGCTCTACCCTTCGTTGAGATAGGAGGATTCACTTCAATGAATCATGATAGATAACTCACCAATGATCGTATGGAAGCACGTTTTCGTGATGAAGTAACGCTTTTTTTTAACTTATAGTTTAGGCTTTCTTGATGAGGACAGTAGCTGTGAGAACACGCTGATGCTGGAAAGAGCGCTAAGGTCGAACTAAAATCCAAAGCAAAAAGCAAGAGAAGATATCCCAATTAGGGCTGTCTAGTGTCTAAATAGCAAGAATTTTTGGTGGGTTATGGTCTGTTCTCAAGTGGTACGTGCAAATAAAGCTGGGTGTCCCAATTATAGGCCCTCTAATACAGGAAGCACGCGGATTTGCAGCCTTTTGCAACTTAATATAGGCTGCATGTAGAAGAAAAAACTGATGAATACTGATACTCAACGCATGTGATAAAAGGAAGAAAAAAATGTGCATTTTGTTGATCATCAACCTAGCAACCAAGCACTTTATGAGGATTGTGGAAATGTAGATCTGATGCTATGTTTTAATCGGATAGAACTGAGGCCAAATTTTCTCAAAAAGATACATTTCTCACATTTTCTCGTGCATCTCTCCCTGTTTCTCACAATTTCTCACGATTTCTCACACCCAACCAAATATTTCACGTTTTTTCACATTTCTCACATGTGGACCATCCCTCAAATGACAAAGACAACATGACTAAAGTAAAGGGCAACATGACTGTAAGTCATGTCGTCAACATGCAAATAAAGGCCTGTGCTATGAAGCACACTTTTCTTGCTCTACCAGTGCTCCCATTTCAGTTTTTGATATTTCCTCCGCAGCTACAAAAGATTTCCGCAGTCAAATTTTGACGAAAAATCCATCAAATCTCATAACGAGTCAGACCGCATAACTACATGCCCAATTCCCATGTGTTCATGATTAGCCAGCCTACTTCATGATATTATTGTAGTTAGTTTCATGATATTAAGGTTAACCTCATTTTCAACGAGTTGTTTCTCACCTAGCTTCTTATCAATAGTTCAAAAGTCCATGTGGCAATGATTTCAAAGAAAATGGTAGTAACTTTTGGCATATTTCCTGACCATACCAGAGCAGTTATTTCATCGTAGAATTACGTTTTTTGATGTTTACTAAATTCTGTTTGAGTTAAAATCAATTTCATCGCATGAAATCAATACTAGTACCACTATTTAAAATTTCATACCCCAAAGTTATCATACATATATATGTAGTAGCTATTAAATATATTTCCACGAGCTGAATTTTTGGAGCAGTAAGGTAAAATCGTAGAGATGAGTCGTCAAGGAATACATTCGACTTGGATGCCAACGAATTATTATATAGGATCTACCTGATGCAGGCTGAGCAGCCAAAAAATTTGGTTATTTCTTATAGCTCTAACTTAGGCTACCTGGTATAGTCCTTATATTGATATAGGGCCTACCGTACGATATTGAACGGAACAGTCGGTTCACAGCAGAGGTGGGCTATACAGGGTCGAAAAAAGGTCACATATTCAAATCCATTTGAACACCAGCTGATTTCAATGAGTTGTGTCTCCTGATCATTTTGGTACTAATTTTATTGAAATCCGTGCAAAATTGAGTAGGTGCGGACAAAAATAAACATGGTAAGTCACTCTGTAAAAATTTTAACGGTTGATGTATTCTGCGACAACTCGCACCAAACAATCCCTTCAACAGGAAGGAACTGTGACTTATATTTGGTTGACTATAAATACACCTGTGGATTCCTAGCATATAAACTAGCATCATTCGTGTTTTCTTTGAATAATAATATGAATGGGTCCGTCCCAGAATTCCTAAAATTTCGACCGGCGATTTACCATTTTAATTTTCTGTAGATACTTCAGCTGATGCCCGTGTGCATGTCAGTGCATGAACTTTTTCAACCTCCGTACAATATATAATTACTGCATCATAATTTTTCAAATTTAGTTTCGGAAATAATAATTATGCTTACTTTTAATCACGTGAAGATATACGCATATATAGGCCCATTATGCGTTGATGATGGTTCCGAAACTCTGCCCAAGGGAAAGACTAGAAGTGATAATCGAATGGTAGGAACATTCGCAGCAACATTTAAACGCATGTTCCTGTTACAAAAAATGCGGATCATCGAAGTAGATCATCCAGAAGAATGCGATCTATGAATTTTTACTCTGTATGGAGTAATAAAATTACAAAAATGACCATGTTATATGCTTATCAAAATTTTAAAGATGCTAGATGAGCTCTCGCATGAGTACAGATCAGAAGTGCAGATAAAACATAGAAGAGAAGAACAAATCCCTTGAATTGGCGAGTCAAACACTTAATTTTCCTAGGTTTTTTAAAGAAAATGTCCGATCTCAACATCTTCGATAATGGTGAAATTATTTCTACTTCGTCAGTCAATCGGGAACCATGAAAGTTTGGGTAATGTCGACATATTTGAGGGAACCTGCAATGCAGAAATGCAAGCTGCACTACGCAAACTTGTAATCTTATCAAAAGAGTCATAATATGTTCCACTGAAAGTACTGCTTAAGTAATGAATGAGCCACCTCTGTAAGACTACATCGGTAGCCTACTTAAAATCGAGCTACACATATCACTGAGGAACATAGAGATAATCAAAAGAGGCAATGGAAATATTTTCTTTCAATCAAGTGATCACCTCAAGAGGTTATGTAGCACTGGCATGAAAACTGAAGAATATATCTGATGCATATTGGTGCACAAGTGGAAGGCGTGGGAGGTTCCTAAATCACTATTGATCTAAACCGAAGTAGTACATCGAAGCATTCATCCGAGAATAATTACCAACAACTCCATCTTATACAGACTTACCGAAATTCGACATCACAATTTTGGACCAATATTGTACTGATTATGATAATTGACACAAGCAATACACATTCTCTTCCGAAGATGGCTGACGAAGACCAATGCAGATACTCGTACAATGAATGCCTATGAGTCTTTCACTGAGTATGAAACAAAAGGCCCTTCGTAAAAAACGATATCATGAAAAACATCGTGAACGTTCCTAGCAGTACCTTAACTTCTGCAGCTTCCTGAAATTTTAACTGGATAATCAGTTGCCTCTTGCAGTTACAAAATATTTGGATGATGCCGCGACTAGTTATGGCACAATAATTGGAATGGAAAGAGTCAAATATTTCTAACATTTTGAATTACTATTTCTTATCTAGATGTGCAAAATTTTTCGATTACTATCCAGCAATCATCTTCAGGTTCAAAAGACCAAGTTAAGGATAAGTTTAAAATACGAGGAATTTGAAAATGATATTTACAATGAGATGATATGACATGATGCTAAATAGGCCTACTTAAGCCTACCTCCACATATTTCCACTATACCGCAAGTGGCAATTGATTTTCCGGCAATAATTTTCAGGTGCATGGATTTTTGATGTTGCTAAGACAATTCCCACGACATCAAATAAATTTCGTTTCATGACTTTCCTTATGACAGTTTCATCCAAAACTGAGTTTCAGGATCATCTTGAGAGAAGACTATTTTGGTAAGGTACCTTGTTTTGCTAAGTGGGATGCTAATGAAAAGCGTCGGAGGAATGTAGACACAGAACAGGTAACTGTATCAGTGATCACCCGGATGGCTCTTTTACAGCAGAGCACATACAGCGGTGTGACATAATTTAATGACATGATGAGATGGAGACATCTTGAGCTCACTACATTTCAGAATGTGAACATTGTTCAGGTGATCCCATGCGTTATTATAGGAGCATTTGATCTTGGTAGACAAGTTTTGACGTTTTGTCTAATAATTTGTTTGTGACTGATGCCTTTTTATTGAACTGCGACTCTCCATAAGTCTGGTGTAAATAACAAGTCCTGTCATATTGTGCATTATGTACCTAACTATTTTTAGTAACTTAGCAATATTTTTGAAGTGGCTCACACACAGAATTAGATTCATCTGCGCGCGCTTCGGCTTCCTAGAAAGTAAGGGTTGTATGTGACCTTTATGTCGAAATGGCACATCACAGAATTACACAATTTGCTCCTTCTCGAATGGATAATTCGTGCATCCCTTGCTATTGGAAATGGCAAACAAAAAACTGTCAGCAGAGGACGCCAGGGCCAGTGAGAGACGCGGGCGTGCTGTGGTATCACTTCGCACACAACAAAACACACATCGCTGTCTTGGCTATCATTCGACACAATGTATGCACTATACAGTGAGAAATGTCGACGAGAGGATGAGAAACCATCAAGTGAACTAATTTTCGTGCGCCTGCTACCTTTTTAAATAATGATCGGAATAGGAAGGCCAACATTGTGGAGAAAACTTGTGCTCAATGATGAAAAAAATCCAAGCACTTTGCTGGAACTCACATTAATCCGCAAGCGACGCACGACTATTTTCCTATCTCTAACAGGTATTAGGAATTCCATAGTGCCCACTGAATAGGTTTCTCGATGTGCCGGCGACTTCGTATTAATCAAACTTCTAGCAAACTGAACCAAATAAACAAAATATTTAATTCTATGGGCCCACACCTACTCATTTGTGGGTCAATTTTGATCAAATTAGTGCCTTAGTACACAGAAAGGTCGTCTTTACATAAAAAAATGGTGTTGAAAGCGATTTGAAATACTTCGATTTTATAACCCACCACTATTCACAGTGAAAATTGGATACGAGAGAAACTAAATTAGTTTGATTTAGCATTTTGCATTGTGGAATAATTCTCAAACAATTCTTCATTTCATTTGCCACTGTGTTCACTATTTAATAAATTTCCTCAGCAAAAAGTTCCTTCCGACTTTCCGCTCAGAATTGGAACACTATTCTACTAAAGAATAGGAAAAATGAACTAGTTACTCGGTGAAAACGAAAAATCAAGCATATTTTCGAAAAAGCGAATGTCTAGGTGGTCTGTTGTCGCTCTTGCGGGTGCAAACGCACTCCAGGAAGTGGTTGCAAGTAGTTCGGAAGTCATAGCACTCGGTTAAGTTCAATATGAAACGTCACAGACACGAAAACCGATTGTCGACAACAGTCGCCGATGGCATTAAAAGGGTTGATTGATTTGTGAGGTGCTTAGAATTTTCAAGATCTAAAGTGAATAATATAAACTGTCTCTACATTTACTCCAGACTCAATAATGCGGAATTCAATAGAAAAATGTCACAAATACTTCAGAGAAAAAAAATTAATTTGTGGAAAAAGTCAGAGAAGCTATCCAAGTGAATTACTCATTGGCCATTAGTAGGAAATATGTGAACTGTTTGTCACAACCTTTCCTCAAACAGTACAATTCTCAGCAATTCTAAGTGAAACAATACCGAACTTAGAATTCACGGGACCGGTGTTCGTCTACAATTTCACGTGCTAATGATTGTGTAAAATGTTGAAACTAAGTTTAAAAATATTTATAGTTTTCATAAACAATTGGTTGAGGCATTAAAAAAAGACAGTATGTCATGCATTCAAAGTCAAAGTCATGATGCTACTGCAAAAGTGTAGTGAATAATGTCAACGTCATGTTAATGCATAATTCAGCCCTCGTTTAGTGACATGTCAAAAGATCTCACTACAACCCAACTGGAACTCAATCAATCTGCCAATCTGTGAATAGAAGAAATTCGTTGTGATTTATTTTGATTAAAATTTTTCACTAGTACTGACAGTGAGCTCTATGCTTCAAAGCAACCAACTGTAACAGTTCCTGAAGTGACTTTGATGTAATAATTTTATGACTGACTTAAATAACTTTTCTTTGCTGATAAATTTATTAACCAGCTGTTTTACACGTTATTTATATTGATGTTATTTACGTATGTACATGTAAATTTGCAAATGTATTCAGCGACGTATTCGTTATACATGTGTTAAATCTATGAATGCATCGAGCATAGAAATTGACAACAATAAAACCTCTAGAATGGAAATTAAGCTTCATGCAATGCACAATAACGGCACATAAATCGCACGCATTTTCACTTAGATGCACCTGCCAACGTCTGTATCATTGGGTTAGAATCAGTCACATGAGTAAATCGAAGCCTTTCATTGGTGATCCATGCCCCAACTTAGTTCCCCCGGATGTGCCGCGACCTTGAGTCAATTTCCATTCTAGCAAACTTCAGATAAACAGTTTATTTCTATGGCATCGAGAAATTAATTAATGTCGTTGTCTCATTTTTCCTAATTATTAAACAATAGGATTTTAGTAAGTTACCATGTATACTTTTATTTCAAAATTTGTCTTGATTCATATTTTGATTTATGTCTCAGATTTTGCTAATGTTGCTCTGAGGTAAGGCTGAGTGCCCACAACTTGCGTAACTTAGCAATCTACTAAGCCACAATACAAGAATTCAATTGTTGCAATCCAATCAATTCTATATTCACCAAATTGAAACGTAAGCTATAAAAGGGATACCATTCTATTCGCACTTTATTAAGTATTACTCTAACACCAACATGCAGAAAAATGTTTATACTCGTCATTGCTCGTCATTGTTGGCCAATTCGAATCGATCGAAAGGAACAAGAGATCAACTGAAATCTGGAAATCATCATTGATGGAACTTCAAAAAGCATCGTATCCAAATGTTTGAAATCAGCTAGATATTGCAGGTCACTGCATTATCTGTATGTCAGACGCAGCCTTTCCCGACAGACATTCACATCTGCTACAGCATAGTAATATACTTACTCAGTGGTTTGGACCTTGGAGCATGTTGAACGGTCATTTCTATTATGTAACATGATTGAGATGGTTCAGATTATTTGTGATGATCAGATGGTTCCACAATAGACAATTGGGTTCCTGGTCAAGAAATATAATCTAAAAAGCTGACACCCATAGACATCGGATAACATTATTAATTTAGTTAATCCTAATAATGTTATCCAATGTCTATGCTGACACCGGTTGAAAAAAATGCAGGCCGCCTTGTAAAAGCTCGGATCCTTACTTCTGCTATAGATAAGTTCAGTAAAACTTTTAGCAGCACCTCATAGATGTTTGTTGGGGAGACGAGACAATGCAAAATCGTCCTCAAATTGAATTCAAGCAACTCCTGCAACCTCCCTACATGTAGCCACAACTACATAACAATAATTATTTGAACTACCACTGCGATGATCAAAATTGTGTCATTTGGTTTCTGTTTTGAATCATTTACTGTCTAAGATATGCGAAATACCTACAGGCTTTCTGCCCTACGTCTTACATGATTGTCAGACTTTTAAATTGAATATTGCCTAGTCAACCTAACTGTTTTTGTTCTTGAACTTGTGTAATTTTTGTAATCCAGCATGTTGCAAAATACATTCGCCTATTGAAGTTGCGGTAGTTAGTCACCGATCACCTGCTTTTGCTTCCAAGATTCAGGCAGCTTCTTTATTTGTTTGAAGGCAGCCAATAACCAAGTTAACCCAAGGTGTTTCAGATTTGGATGATGTCCTGTCGTTTATCATTCTTGAGCAGCCGGTGAAATAGGAAGAAATTTTAATTGATTTTCATCGATTCGACTTGTTTTTTAAATTGCTTACCTTTTACAGTTTACCGTTTGCTAACTTCTTTTTTAGACACGTGTTCAGTGATTGTTAGGCAATGATAATGTTATTTTTCTGGTTTTTATTGCAGCATGCCTATATACTACTAAGTGAGCAGCAGATTATTACAAGGTGAAGGCGGCTGTCACGTAGATTACTGTACGGACTTGTTTACTATGTGATGATTCATTTGCACTTAGATCATTGTGTGGAAGAGTTTTATGTGATCTATTTCATCAACGCGTGAAAACAGGCAACAGATGCAGTAAATGTAGAGATAAAATTTCTTGAACATTTCAACACGTCTTTGAAAAGTTTGTCAACCATGCATCGCGTCAATGTGACAACCCTTCCCAACCGCGACTATTAATTGTTTCCATCGTCTAATGCTTATTTCATGCAATCGTGGTATAGCTCCACTGACATAAACTCTCTCTGGGAGAAATTTCAACAATGATACTTCTTAGCACTGCACTTATGTGCACAGCACCCTTTGAAATTTGAAGGCTCCAAAAATGTCAAAAATTCTATTTTTTGATAATTTTTCCATCCTCGCCTGTGAGAAATAACTACTAAGGCAGGCATCACCGTATCTTATATGACATGGAGATGATTCTGGTAACATCACTGGTTATTTCACAGTGAATTGCGCAGTTTATTAAAACAGACCCATGTGCATCAGTCCAGTCCATCGTATACAACTGTGTACCGCACTGCATGCAATGGCCTTTTCATTGGATCGAAGTGCGCAACCATGAATGGAGAGATGTATTAGCTGGACGATTGCATGAATATTTCATCGTGCAAGGATTTTTCGATAAAAAGTTAACCCAACAAAAGAAGTTCGACTTATTGTTTTCACGTCAATTGGTGTTCAAATAGTTTAAATATGTTCGAATACTTGAAGATCACTATTAGTTAAAATAATTCTTCAAGATTAGTTTTACTTTAAGATGAGTAAATATTTCGACTTGCAGCTTCATTAATGTTCCAAAATCTTTCTCACGTAATTTTTACAGATCATTGACAGCCAGACACCAACCTGACCTACATTTGTTTTGTATCTTGTCTGCTCGGAAGAAGAACTCCAGGTGTGCACTGTGCATAACGTGAATGGAAATCACATCTTGAAGGGTAGCTATTGTTCCGTGCTTAGGCATGACATGCCTCGCCGCCAGTCTCATGGATCGAGTTTTGAGAGTCATGATGATTTGTGTCTTGCGTTTGGCATCTAATATGGGACACTATTTGTTAGAAAAATCACGAAATAGATAAATTCGCATAAAAAACTCGCTTTCGGCTCGGAGAATTCACAGCTATTGATGCCGGTAGAATCTGAGCATTTTTCCTGAAATCAGATGCCTTACAATCAGTATTCAGCAAGTTTAATTTTAAACATCTCATTGATGATGGAATTAGACGTTCTCATCAACAAAGTCCATTGATACACAATAGAATTACCAAAATAACTGAGGATGAACGTTAGCTTTTCTCAATTTGCGAGATTATCACGTACTTTTTCAATCAAAATCTTTAGTAGTCCATATGCTCACGATCGTTGTGAATGATCTCAGACGCGGATTTCTCTACTCGTCCCAACTTACATTCAATCGAGTAGTTGCTGTCAATAGCATCGTTTGACAAATAATCGCTCACTCACCAGCTGTTCAAATGTGCTGGACATTCTATATGAGCCGAGACATGAAGTCGGAAAAAGTTTTTTGGAGGTGACGCTTTTCGTTGCTATATTCGGTTAGAGCATTAGCATATTCAAACCTTGTAAATCACTATTTACATTCCCTATATGATGAAATAAACAATATTTTTTTCTGCATCGAAAAAAATCAGAAAAGGGAAAAAATAGAATAGTTTCTTTGTTTTATATCGCTAGTTTAAGGAGAGCAAATGTTCCGCACATGAAATAATTTTTTGGTAATCACAACACTTGGGCAAAAGTCAATTAGTTAATCGTAGTATACGTAATGCAAGTTTGGTGACCCTCTTTTAAATATCTAAATCAGTTGTTCCAACCTTTTCATGCTGCGTACCCCAAAATAGAAAATCGTAGGATTTTTCATTATTCATACCTATGTGTATAAAAAGTGGCAAGTATGTTTTTAATCATCACCATGGCGGAGAATTCGGATTCGCATAAGTATGTGGTCGAGTTGGTGGTCGCTAATTAACAACGGATGCTTCAAGGCCAGATGATGGCAATCCGATGAGGAATGTGTACAAAGTTAACAGTACAAATTAGACCACTTCAGACCCATGAACATGAAGAAATTTTAAAAGTAAAAATGAATTATGATAAATCTCCCATATTATGCTTACCCCTCAAAAGTCCTTCGTGTACCCCAAGGGGTACGCGTACCCCAGATTGGGAACCCCTGATCTAGATGAATGAATGTCACGTAACTAACGGAACTATGCTATTAATTTCATGTAGCTCCATAAAAAATACTGCGGCTGTAGAAGGACTCTACTCCAGATTATTCTTCTCTGACGATAGTTTAATAGATTTCAACAAATGCTTAACACACTTTCACCGGTAATTCTGCCGACTGCATGACAATGTCAGTTATCATGAAAATTCCATCAGCTTCAGCTGTATGAATTCATGCTTGCAGTGTCACAGTGGCAAGAAATTTGACTGACATAGATAGCGACAGGGAAGTACCAGCGCACAATAACCGGATGGGTAAAACCGCAGCACCATCGAACTATCAAATTCCTTTCAACGAGATTCCGTGGCCACGGACATCAGTTAACTCCTGTCAATGCATTAATTTTTTACCTTAATTGGAAAAGCTGAGATCTGAAGTAGAATGAAACGAAAAATTTCGCATGTCTACTTGATGTCACGTGACAATATTTATGTCGCGGTGCTGATCTGCTATATTCATCCAGCTCTATGCCACAAATTATCATGTGCCAGATCACATGATCAAACAAGTAGATACAATATCAATGCTTCTACAAGCATGAATACACTATCAAATGCTTCGACTAACATGACTAACTAATGACTAACTAATGTTACATGACTAACATGGATCCTCTCAGCTGCTCAAGTGAAGTGTAACATGTGCAAATTTAGTAGCTCACATCGAACGATTGAAGAAGTTATGTGAATTCATCAGCCAATGAGTGGTGTGAAACAGTCATGACCAAAAATAGATGTGAAGATAAGTGCAATTATGTGGATATGCTAGCGATGCTTTGTATACGTACTTTTTTGATTTGATGCATTCATCACTTACAATGAGAAAACAAGAAGGAAGCATTGTTGTTAGTGTATCCTATGTCTCGAAAACCATATTTTTAATTGTTTTAAAGCAGAAAACCTTCTGTTCCTTATGTATTCCATCACTTTTGCCCTTCAGTTGGCCAATCTGCGTAATGAATCGACAAACTCAAGAGCTGTTATGACGTATTAAATAGACAATTTACTAGGCCTATGTTAAGACAATTTGTCCTTTTAAGCCGTTGTGTTGGTAATCATGGCTCATGAGTGCCCAACATGTCCGTGATGAGCTATGTGGACATTGATTTATTCTAGCTTGTCTAGCTGATGTATGGCTATCTATCTTGGCTCGCTTTTCATGGCTCATTGTTTTCCTTCTTACACGTTCCTTTATTAAATACTACCCCGAATGTCTCTAGAAATTAACCAATGAGAATGGGGAAGGATATCGATTTATTGATTGCGCTCTAAGCTCTGAAATGTGATCCTAACATTTGTTGAATATCATATATCTTGTTGAATTCTTGATTTCCTTTTTCTTATTTTCAATGGTCATATCGATGACTCCGGATATGCATGTCGTAATTGATGTTGTGTCTGACATTGTATTCATCATGCGTGTTGAATATAACACGTATGCGCACACATTGCATGCGTTGTCATGAAATTAAGTATTTCGAAAAATGCATCACTCCCGTCTGTTAAAGCATTAATAATTTTGGATCAAATGCTATTTGTGTGATGTTTAACAAAAAATGTCAATTCGAGCTAGAACTTCCAATTTTTCCACGAAATGTGAATCAGATTCTTCTCTCAAAAACTCATGGAAATTCAATAGAACTGTAGGACCTAATTTTCCATTTTATTTTTCTTAACTGCTTTCACCCTAATAGTTTCTTCGACATAAGATACAGGGCCTAGTCAAATTCAAACATAAACGTAGTCGTGCGTATCATTGACTTTGTGTAAGAATAATTCATGCACGTAATCAGTCAGCTGATTGAAGTGGAAGACCGAGCGGAAGACTGACATTGACCCATACCCACTTTTCAAAAATGTTTATAGACATATGTGAATAATGCTACACTTAATTTGAACATGACTTCACTCAACTTACTTTTTATGATGCTGCTCTCTTTCGAAGGAGGGAACGATTTTGTATTTGAATTCCAAATTGCTGCGTTTTCAGAACTGCGAGGGACGTGTATCGTTATTGTAATTTGAAATCCTTAATGAAGGTTTCCTGCATTTCGAAACCGATCTTTCGTACATGTTTATTTTTAAACTCATGTTCACATGCATCTGGCGGTCCACACAATTTATATCGACTCATCTTTCCTTATGATGAGATTGACAAATCATTTTCTCTAGGACGGACGAAAGCGACATACATGATTCAAGGCGCCATTGCAAAATTTCGTTGACAAAGGCAAGTTTCATTTCTTCAACAGAACAAGTTTGATCTTGTGATTGATAAAGTGAACTATTTGGACTAAGACTTATTTAAGTAAAAACGGTCTATCATGCGCAACAGCGTCCATTTAATCCCACTGAAATACAATTTAGAATTTTTGTCTCAAATTCAGTTTCTGCAGATGTCTTGTAAGTCGTATTATAAAGAATGATCGCGAATCAGATGTTACCCGTAAGTAGGAAGCATCTAGAAAAAAATATCACTTATGTAGCTTATACAAAAGCACCACTGGAGCCTATAGAAGACTGTAGCACGTCGACTGAGCGAGCCAATGGGAACAACGCATTCTTTTACAACCGTGAAAAATCGATAAACACAGTGCGTCACCCTAGTGGTGTATAGCTGATGACTGAATCGTGCCCTCTTAATTTGCAGTAAAATAGTGCTATCATTAACACTTATAGCTGTGTCAGCGTTGCCTCATGAAGACAAATGATCTGTAGAGGCTTTTTATTTTAATCATGTTGATGAAATACTTCTTCGACTCTTAGAAAGCGTCATCGCGTTTATAAACCAAATCAAGGACAATGGAAGACAACTTTGGACCAAATTCTCCATTGATTAGCGTTTTATACCAACAGCGATCTTTATTTCACATTATCCTCCGGGCTAAACCGACCTCTCCCGAGCACAAATTTTAGTCCGTGGACCGGGGGTTTAGAAGCACTGCACCAATCCGTTATTTTATCGACAATGTTGGTGCAATGACTGAGTTCTACAAATCAATTTTTCTCACAGTCGACAAAGATGAAGTCTTGAGAGTGTTGTCTTTAGAGAAAGTTGTCGTTTCCTTCAATATGTTCATCAGATAAGCATTCCTCTGTAATATTATCTAGTCTTGAAACTGATATTGTCCAATTTTATAACGTGATTGCTGTTAATTGTGATGGTTTCACAGTCATGGATGCTACTCTACGGAAATTGAATGAAGAAATGTCACTTGATAGTGAGCAGTTCTTGCGATTTACACGGCGTCCATAATTGCAACCAAAGCAGCTGATTCATCTTTCCCAGTGTCTCCAGTCGAACTTGTTCATGAGGTTTAGTGGCAATGGCATTTAGGGTTTTGAGACAGGAAGATATCAATGCTGTTGCTATACTCTTCGATTTAGACGAATTAAACCTTAGTTCATTTGATCCTACTTGGTTTCTGAGCTTGCATGAATCTTTAAAGAAAGTCGTGGATAAATTTTCGATGATCAAGGTGTACTTCTTGCTTTATCTCACCCAGAAGCCATCCAGAAAAGTTTCATGGGCGGTATCAAAGGATTTGGGAATTCCTTTCTAATTCTCTAATTTGGTCTAATTGGTTGAAACTCTTCTGATGTTTCTGAGAGAGTAAGCGCATTGAGTGTCATTCACGATTTTGAATTGTTTTGCTTAAGCAAGAACCGATCGCTGATTTGTTATTTCACGAAGTACAAGAGCGTTTAGCAGCACCACATATTTCAAAGACAGCCAGAAAACTGAAAGTCTAAAACTTTGAAGCATTTCGAGGATTTTCTTGTCAAAATACCTTATGTAGGTCCTACCAAAAGAGTAGCGAAGGATGACATGAAAAATTACACAAAATTACCACCAGCTTTTATGTTTTTCTGTTGAAGAATGGCATTTACTTTTGTCATTTCTATGATAGAAACATTCGTGGCCTCTGGAAACTTTTATTGGTGCACTTACTTTCCATGTGACTTGCATTTCGACACAAAATGGCAGTAAAAAAAAACTTAATCTATTCATCTATGGATTATGGATCATTTCTTTCGGTGCGCTTTTCGGATAAGCAATTCAGACAGCACTCTTCGAAATCCTCATTTGAATGCTATGTTCAGAGTGACAGTTCAGCCATATTCGGCAAATATCGAGAGAAGCTTTTCCTTGAACAGTCGCTTTCAGACTCCCGTTGCGAACATGATTTCAGAATAGTTGCTGAATGATCTTAAACGTATTGCTATCCATCTGAAAAACATTGGGAGGTTGCACATTCATAAACAGCAACAGCCCCAATGAGCCTTACGAAATGACTGCCGATGTACACAAAGAGGTAAAGGAGCGGCACAAGAAGAAGCGAGATCTCAAGGAAAGGCGCCGATATACTGTCCGCCGTCACCAGCACATTTTGTCCACGATGCAACAGAAGTGGAAGTACTCCATTGGTGTGTTTCGGAAAAAAGCGGAAGATCATTGGCTGGCAACCAACCGTTTTGATGATGTACTTGTAGATACCACAATTCAGTCATTATCTTGGACAAATAGCTGAAGCTTCCTACTTAACGATAATCCCTTCACTTTCTGAAATTTTAGTTAACTTGGTTCGACAGAAGTCTCGAATCATAAATCTTTTACCGAAGTGGTTATTTTACTTTTTATTGTGTAAGTAGGTACTTATTACTTAGCCATCAGTTATGTGGGCCTGATTGTACCAGTGTGTGTCTACGGTCTTTAGACCTTCGTCGACATGACGCTGACAATGAAACTATTTCGTTTAACCTTTTCTCCAATACACCTCCCGCATCGACTTTTACCGGAGAGATCGAAGCGGACAAACAGGTTTCTCTTCCCCATTACTAAAAGTGCATACCGGAGAACTACTTTTGTTGCTTATTGTACATCATTCTTTTACAATAGTGATGTTATACGTTGATGACTTGTACCGACTTATTACTTGTGACCTGTAATTTTGATTTCTATTTGGAAAATATAAACATTTATTATTATCTATTAGCAACAAAGATAAACCATCAGTTTATTTAATGCAACCATTTTCTAGTTTCCTTGTACTTTTTGAAATTTTGTTGTACCAGAAGAGTTATTCAATTCATCATTGATTTCTAAATTCTCTATCGCTGTTTTCAATTGATTTCAGATGTCTTCATCAGATGACAACCTCAGCAGTAGTGATTTAGATGAACCAGAACCTAAAAAGAAGAAGTCCGATGACTCAGCTGAGAAGAAGAGTCGACGGATGCTAGATTCTGATTCCGGTGACGACGATGATGATGACGTTGATGAAGAGGAGGAGGAGGATGAGGAAGATGATGAAGAAGATGAAGAGGAAGAAGAGGACAGGACAAATAAACGAAGGAAGAAGCGGCCTGGTGGTGTTCGTGATTTCATCTTGGACGAAGCAGAAGTTGAAGATGATGACGAAGAGGAGGATGAGGAAGATGAAGACGTTGATGATATTTTTCGGCATGAAGGGGAAGAAGTTGAAGACCTCGGACCTTCCGCTATGCAGATTGATTCTCATTACAGGAAAATGAGTTTGCTCGAGTAAGTGAAGTGGAACCTTTCACTAGATAATTCAAGTAACACTTAATTTTTTCTACTTAAAAACCACGTGCTTCACAAAACTTGTACCACAGTAAGAAACTACAGCACGTGCTTTATGCAACCGTAACTTAAAAAAATAAATTACATGCGTATACTGGTCTAGGAATTTCAGCAAAACTTATAAGAAGTTCGAAAAATTGCAATTTTTAACTTGCAATTCCTTATAAAAGCATCGCCTAAAGTTAGCTTCTGTAGCCTACATTAGAATAATGTATTTGATCAAGTGTGTGTAAATAATTTCGAATTTTTCAAAATTATTATTTGGGCAATACATCAGTGGGATAAATCAATTTGTGTGATGTATGTCCCTCTTGGGTCCCACAAGTCTTTGATCACTTATTTTAAACATCAGAGTAATGGTTTACAGTAAGGAACTTGCTCATGTGTGATAAAGCTCAACCATGATGTTCATGTGCTTCCTCTCTGATGACTAGGCCTGCTTCTTGCATGCTCCTATCAAGGAAATTAGATCTGTGGTGATAGTAATCGATGTCAGAAGCTGACACAGTGAATCCAACAGAGGCAGTGGTCTGAAAGTAATATTTTGATTGTCATAGTTTCTAAGAACGATCCCACCAATGAATGTGAGTTATACAGTTATTCGTCTTCAAGTGTGATAGATAAATCTACTAATTTGAATATTTGTTTCTTGTTTCCACATTTCAGCACTGAAAATGAAGCTGAAATTGAAGCCCATTATCAAAGACTTTATCAGGAGAGTAACTATGACGATCGATTTGGTGGTGGCCTTGAGATGAAAGACGACATCAGTCAGCAAAAACTTCTACCCGGTGTAAAGTAAGCTTCTGTCAGCTGTACACAAGCATGTTGCTCATTGTATTAATTTGATTCCAGAGATCCCAATCTTTGGGTTGTGAAATGTACGATGGGTGAAGAAAAGGCAATAGTATTAGCATTGATGAGGAAAATGATAGCTTATCAATTGACAGATAAACCTCTACAAATCAAATCGGTAGTGGCGAAGGAGGGATTGAAAGGTTATATTTACATCGAGGCTTACAAACAAACTCATGTTAAGCAAGCGATAGAAGGCATTAATGCTTTGAATAGGGGGAAGTGGAATCAGCAGATGGTGCCCATAAATGAAATGACAGACGTCTTGCGTGTAATCAAAGAATCGGGAACTCTGCGTCGTGGCCAGTGGGTGCGTCTAAAACGCGGAGTGTTTAAAGATGATTTGGCTCAAGTGGAATCCGTATCCGATGCAGAAAATATTGCACGCTTGAAATTGTTGCCACGAATAGATTACAGCCGAAAAAGAGGCGTTTTACGTCATCAGGTAAGTAGGCCTATATTTTCTTGAGTCAAATTCATACAATTTTCATTCAATCGTAACAAGTGTTGTTAATTATTTTGATCGTTTGCATAAATGATAGATGAACATTTTTTAGAAATTGAAAATTGTGGTTTCATGTAATATATCGTCGATTTTTTTCATGATTTCTATTTTAGAAACTCAAGTGGCTCAAGATAAAAGTGGTTCCACTGTAAAGTTAGCGGAATCAACTCGGAGACCAATTTCTTGGTCTCGCTGATATGCTCAATAAATCAATTTTTTGTCACTACCTGATCCAATTTGTTGCGCTGATCACAAACATATGCTTCATTTTTCACATAGTCAACTAGTGCTTCTGTTTTTTTTAAACAGTTGCTTATTGAGCGACTTGCAGATTCAGTGACCAAGGTTTCGTGATCTTGTGCTCCAATGCACAAGAATGTTAATAACTTCCTTGTACTTGTACTTATCGCCAGTAGGGTTGTGGCTGGCAATTCACTAACTTTCTTAGATTTCAGCAAGAAAATGTTTGATGCACCATAATCACCACAGATTTTGTAGAAAAAAATAGTATTACACTCTTTTGTCAGACGTGTTTTGTTAGGAACAAAGCAAGGAGATTTCAATGGGAACAAGCCAATACTGAACATAACATAATGTATTGGTGTTTGTCTGACCTTCAAAAAACTGATAGCATAAAGAACAGGCATACTCGCACTTCACTGAAATAAAGCGGTCAGAGCAATAAGTAATCTTTACAAAGTAGAATTTTGTAAGTTCCACAGTCACTTCTTGTTTTCGTCACCGCGAATGATTGATCCTGTGGAAATACATGATCATTAGATGAGTGTAAAAAATCCCCATCTATCCGATGACTTAGGAAGAATTCAATAGATAGCAGAAATATTGCCTTCATGTACGTCAAGTAAAGAGAAATAAGATATAAAAGCTATTGATGCAAAATTCATTCACTCATGAAAAACGCGAGCAGCTAAGTGACGATGATAATATGCTGTCAAACTCAAATATAGAGATAGGCAGGACCGATCAACAGCAAATACAAGGATTTACCAATATGTCATCAATATTATTCTCTGCTGAAGAAAAGGACATTTTAGGTGGCGAGCCGTCTTGTTCCTATAATACGAAACCAAAGTTTGCAGATAGAATTCATCACGAAGCAGAAATCCAGACATGTTTCAATCGCCTTCAATATTAGGATTCTGCACTATCTAAATCAGCGGAGGTACATAAGTTTTTAGGTGGAGTGGACAGAATGGCACAACAATCGTTCGATGATATCAAGACATCAAGCGAAAATGCGAAAGATATTTCAATCGTCAAAGAAATCAAGCAAAAACCAATGACGATTATGCCATCTGATAAAACCAGAAAGTAAATCGCCAAGGATAATTCTTCATATACGAAATATTCAAAGCTCGCTTAGCTCCGCAGACAAACCATCAAATTCTGTCCTCTCAAAGACAAGACAACACAGTTTTAGCTGCAATCAATTGCATCCTGATATACGCCAACTTGGTCTATCATCAACAAATTTAGAGTGTCAGAGCCCCTTCCAAGCATACCATGCGCATTACCCAGTGATCACAAACCTGGTAATTTGAAAAGTAGAACAGTTATAGCGAGTTTAGATTCAATCGTTCGTCTTCTGTCGCAGGTTGTTGTGGAATCATTCAGTCCCCTTGTCAAGTCTTGTGTTAGCACTCATCTCCCATCAGCTGAAGCTTTTATTCAGTCTCATACAGATGGTATAATTGGCCTTTTCAATATCATTCGCGTCTCTCGATGTTGTGAATCTTTACGGCAGTATTCCTCTTGAAGATGATGATGGAATTGGACGTATTGCTTGCCTTATAACTTCCTAGAAAACTATAGACCATCTTCAAAGATGTCAAATTTGTCTATTTTTGATTTGGAAGGATTGTTTAGGCTCTGTTTATACGAAGACCGATTCCTTCTTCGTGGAAAGTTTATATCTCAAGTGACCAGAATTGCGATGTAAAACAGTGTAGCAGCAATACCATTCGCCATTATATACATGTTTCATATTGAAAGTGAAATAGAAACATTTGCTGTATTGGGAGATGCATTGATGACGATTTTGTCGTTTTTAGTAATCCTTATAAATCGAAGAACTCTTTACAATCGCCAATTCTGTGAATGAACACGCAAAATTCACATATGAGCTCACAGAAGAGTATAAATTACCTTTCCTCAATACCTTCGTCCACTTTGAGCAAGGAAACCGGAATTTTCGGTTAGATGTCAAACCATCTCACAGTGGCGCATGCTTGCCCTACCATTCTTCCGTAACAAAATCCCGAAAACGAAATCTTGTGAGTACTGAGCTACAACGGACTAGATGCAATTCCTCTGTTGATAATATCGAGAAAAGTGAACGTGTGATTGTAAATAAACCTCAAAAAGTCGGCTACTCCAAACATTTTATTCAACATGCTGATCGAGTGTGCAACAAGAATAAATACAATGTTAGAGGTCAATCTGTGACATGCGTCAAGCTTCCGCACATCAACGGAAATCAATGAAGGAAACTCCTCGACCTACGAAGATCAACGAATATTCAAAGGAAAATAAGACAGAAATTCCACTAGGTCTGTCATTGAGTCTTGCCACTTGGTCTGTCTGCTTGTCCTCGAGATTGTATAGCATATACACTTTACATTAGCATCTTTTCTGAACTGTTGTAATAAGAAATCATGCATATACAGAATTACATGCCGAAAATGTTGCATAGGTCAAACAAACAGACCCATGAGATCAAGAATTTACGAACGCCTTACATCTCGTGTCTCAGCATAAACAGACTCACTCTGGATTGATAAATTTCAACTGGACAATATTGAGAATCATGAGCGATAATTATACTCGCGTGGTTGCCAACTCCATTTTCATTAGGATGGAAAACAATTTGATAAATGGGTTCGAGGGGAAGGGCATTGTATCCTTCTTATCATAGTTTTCTGTTCTTCTCTTATTCATTCTGTGATATATCCATAGACTTTTGCACTGCCATAAAATTTTGGTTTTTGATGAATTTTTTTGATGGTAGGTTACACATCATTTCATGATACTTTCCGTATTTCCTCGTTTCTGAAAGGTAGATGATTATACTGAAATTTTACAAAATCAATAAATTGCATTTTTTCAATAAATTTTACATTATTCACAATTAAATTTTGTATGCTCTTTGATGACTGATTTGGTTCACTTGTACATGACCAAGACTCCCACAACGTCGTGCAAGTGAATATTTTATACCTACATTGAGGTGTCATTCGGAGAATAATGATTAAGAATATTAAAGAAAAAAACACTCGCGAATTTCAGCCGACTTTCCGCAAATGACGTAGCAATCGCATGCTTTATGAAACTTAATTTTGAAAAATTTAGTTGAGAAATTCAGAATCAGAAATCTGTTTTCCGGTTTTTTACGAAATAAGTCTAATGTAAACATTTCAAATTTGTTCACTCAAACCCCGCCCCTGATATTACTCACTTCTGAAATCTGAAAAATAAATGATTGTTTTTGGAACTTGATCTTAGCTCATTTCTCTTTTCAGCAATCGGGTGAAAACGATTCAACTAGACGTCGCGTCAAGCGACAACTTCAAGCTCGTTTTGAACCTGAAAAGATTCGTGCCCTTGGTGGCGAGATAACTATTGAAGACGGCGATTATGTTTTCGAAGGAAACAGCTATACTCGTGATGGATTTCTCGTCAAGAATTTTACTTTCTCAGCTATACTGATCGAGGGCATTAGTCCAACGATGGCCGAATTGGACAAATTCGGTGAAAACCCTGAATCTGTGCAGGTTGACCGTAAGTATAGATGCGATGTTGTGAAAATTGACCTTAACATATCATTGCAATTTAAAGTTTTGTGGCTGGTCAAATATTCGTCGAAAAGTAGACGATAATTATTGGCTTGAGCTTATTTTACTTTTTGACTCAAAAGGTCAACTATTTGCAAAAACTCCAAGCAGAAACGAGGATAGATTTTGCGTTTCGAATGAATACGTTCGCATACATTTTACACGTTCCTTGAAGCGACCTGTGGAGTTAACGGTGTTTCAAATTCTGCCGTTGAGCGAAATTCGACCGTCGATGACAGCTATTCTTATGTAGGCCTAAGTTAAAAGAAGGAACGCTAGAAGACACCACTACACCGCAGTGTCACCGATAATCAGATAAAGAAATTCTGCTTCAGCTCACCTAAATAATTAACATGAATTTTGTGGACCATAATATTTTAAATGATATGTGCGATCAGGAACTGCTTTCCTTTGCTGGTGTCATATGAAATCAGAGCCACTATCATGCGAGGATACGAAGTCTATTCAAAAAGTGATGATGTAAGTCGCAATACGCTTTGGACGTTAGCAGCGTCCAGTATCAATTGTAAGCTAAATCAGATAGGTATGCATCTTTTTAATGGATTTCGTATCTCCGCAGAATGGCTCTGATTTGAAGCAACATTATTTTCTTTTGGGATCGTATGCAACATTTTTTAAGCTTCTAACAGACTGCCATGGCGTGTATCAGCAAATCATTCACAGTAAATCATATATTACTGTCGGACTGAATGAGTTTATTATAAACTAAAGCCAGACAAACTTTCACCAAACAGAAACATGGGTTCAGAACACTTCTACAATATCAGTTGCATCCCAGATAAATACGAGTATGTGTAAGAGAAAAGGCAGTAAGACAGAAAGGAATCACAAAAATCACAAAAAGGAATCCACAGCATAACGGGTTCTTATTCATTATACATGAAGCATGATGGCTTTTGTGGGAATATATGCAATCTCCAGCGAATAAGGGACAGTTGTTAGGAAATATCTTGCAATTGATTTCACAGTTCGTCCGTGCGGGAGGTTAGTCATTATTCGTGAAAGAAAAAAGTTTGAATAGCTCTTTTTGTTCACCAAAATTCACCATAACTCACCCGACGCGTTTCGTCCTTCCGACAGCATCAAGCGCTTTGCATACCATCCCTATACGCAGTCAAATTTCTTCTTAAGCTGCTTACAAAATTATACTGCCAAAATAATTTATTTACAAAGTGGCGCATGTTAGAGACTTTGCGTCATGTTATCATGAATAGCCAATCATTATTATTCTCCCCCGTTATTTGAAATGCTAGAATTTTTAAAAATCATTCACCCTTCATCGTTGCAGTTGCTGTAAAAAAAGGAAGTGGTGAAGTTGAACATAGCTTTGCAACCGGTGACGTCGTTGAGGTCTGTGAGGGTGAATTGAAGAACCTTCAGGGTCGCATCACCTCAGTGGATGGAAATCAGATAACTGTCCTTCCAAATCATTCCGATCTAAAAGATCCCATTGTCTTTACACCTCGAGAATTGCGCAAGTACTTCGAAGCTGGTAAGCACGTCAAGGTAGGTATAAAAAGAGCTATCAAGGCATTATTCGCAAATTCACAATGGCGTTATATTCATTAGGTCATCAATGGACGCAACGAAGGAGAAACTGGTCTAGTCATTCGAGTGGAGGATAATTTGGCCATTGTCTTGTCGGATCTTACATTTTCGGAATTGCGAGTTGCACTGCGTGATTTGCAGCTTTGTCAGGACAAAGCTACCGGTGTGGATTCTTGTGGCATTTATTCATTTGGAGACTTGGTTCAAGTGGATCCTCAAACTGTTGGAGTCATTGTTCGTCTTGAAAAGGAATTCTTCCATGTAAGTGTTGCCAGTAAGCATTGTATGAGAATTTTCGGACAATTTACGTGATGCAAGCTACAATTTTTTCATAAGTGACATCTTGATAATTCAGTATATCCCCGCAGTGAAGCATCTCCACATCTCAAGGTCGACATTTTGTTTTAATTTAGACCTTGAACTAAGTATATGAAACCAATCTGTTAAAATGCATAATGCATCACGAATTTCTTATAGGATTTCTACATTGTTATCCAGATCCGGTTTTGTGGTTACATTCTTTTATGCACAATTGTTTACTCGTTGATTTTAGGTGTTAAGTTTTTGATGACCTTAAATAATGAAAGGAACTCATCTTAAGAAACTGCATTACGCTTTTCTTAGAAAAGCAATGCGGGTGTTATTCTATGCTGCACATGTGCATGTACATGTACATCAGAATCCTTCGTTAGGTTCATAGCACATTTAATGGAGTCTGACTGCCGTTTCGTCTAAGCTCTGTCTAGTCGAACTTGGCGCACATGTGAGATATTCGTAAAAGTTTCGAACTTGGGTCAAATTACGCGATGCAAATCAGTTAACGAGTCAGTGAGCTTGGAGATACTGTCATCATATTCAGGATAAGAAGGGGACAACTTAACAAAAAATTTCTGTTTTGAAATTCAAGCCTTTAAGCATATTCTGATGCATATTTGAATTTCAAAACGGTTGCAGAAGTATGGACGTAATCTTAGATTCATATTAGAATGGATATGAGCTTTCAAGCAGAAATATAGTGTATTTATCAATGCAATGATTAGGACATGTGAAAATGATCACGTGACCAATAACGGAGGAACATTTGAGGTGTACAGACAAGAAGTCTGCCGTCGTGACACGAACACGATCGTGTTCAGCCTTGTCATTCGTGTCGTGATCGTGTATTCACGATTAGAGTCGTGTTCTATTATTTTCCTGTTGATCATAATTCATCGTTAATTTGATATCTTGTTCTAGCCTAAAACATACTCTCTGCGTCTCCATTTTATTATCCAATGATAAAAGATGAATAGACAAAATTCCTCCTGATTTATTGGCTTCAACTCCTATGTTTTTGCATAAGATAGTAGTTGTAACAAACAGTTGTTTATTGATAGTGAAACTCCTGGACTTGTGACTTATAGTGATTTACATTTTTTGCATCCACTGATAGCTACAAGTATTTTTTAGCTGTTGATTAAGAAATCTAAACGTTCTAAAAGGAAATAGTCTCTGGAGCACCTCAGGTATTTATGAGAGCGGTATAGAAGTTGAATAAACAATAAAACAAAGTTGCAACATTTCATTTTGATTGGCTGTCAATAAGTATATCTCAAATCTCATGGGAGTAATCGTGTTAACTGAAGCTCAATGCCTGTCATTATATTTCGAAAAGACTCTGACTTCAACTGGAAACTTCAAGATGTTGTTAAACAAAAGTTCAAATGTGAAAAAACAAAAGTTACTTGGAGTAGATTTGACGGTTGACTTCTGATCGTCTTATAAAGCAGTTGACTATTATGACACATTAGCTTTATTACAAATGCTTTTTCGTGAGGAATTTTTGCTTTTTATATTATAATTTTTTATCTGTTATTTCATACATTTAATCAATTTTATGTTATCATTGGTTCATTTTGCAAATAGAAGATTGTTATAGATATTATGAACACTTCATTGCTTCACGGAAATCTCGCGATAAATCACCACGCATATGGTTGTGATGCCCGACGGACTTTGAAAGTGCTCGCGCAAATTCTCAGTTTTACTGACAACATGCATCCTCCTAACATGAGATGTGCCACTAGTCCCTCCATATTCAGCTAAATACGCTAAATGGACATTCAAAGGAAGAATATGTGAAGATATAATGTATACATGTAATACCGTGTGTGCCAAAAGTCATGCAGTTTTTCATTTTGTCATCATATTGACAAAACTTGCTCAAATATCGAGACATTTATATTTATTTGATCAGATATGACCCGGGGTTTGTGAAAAGTGTAAAATTAGTTTCTTATTCACTGAATTTTTTCTTTACGTCAGAGTGGAAAACAAGTTATGTTTCCATAAAAATCATGTAATTTTTGATAAACTTCTTATCACGGAATTAACTGCTATTTCAAGAAATTTAGGAAATCAGGAATCATAACAAATGTTCAAATGGTCCACCATCTTGATCAATAACACATTCTAGTCTATGTGGAAGATGATGAACTGCACGCTGTAGCTCATCTTGACCGATGCCTCTTGCGATTTCTTTGATTCGTTCTTTCAATTGGTTCAAGTAGTTTGGAACGAAATTGTGAAACACTCGATTTTTCATTGTACCCCACAGGTAATAATCCAGAGGTGATAAATCTGGTGAGCGAGGCGGCCGTGCTTGGGGAAATCCTCGAGATATTATTCGTGTATCGGGTAGTTCAGCGGACAAGAAATCCCTACCCGCTTTCGAGAAATGAGGCGGCGCGCCATTTTGCTGGAATATCACCTGATTAATCAGATGTCTACGACACAGTTCGGGAAAAACGTGGTTCTCCAACATGTAGCGATAGTTGTCACCTGTCACTGTTCCAGTGAAGAAGTAAGGAGGAAGCATTGTGTTCGCAGTGAATCCAATCCAAACACACACCTATGGAGAGTGGAGTGCTGACTGAACAGTCAATTTGGGTCTTTCTGCACCCCAAATAACACAATTCTTTCGGTGCACATGCCCATTGACGGAAAAGTAGGCTTCATCGGTCCACATAATGGAGTCCAAAATGTCAATTCGGTTCAATAAGAATTGTGCGTATTGAACTCGTTTAAGATGATCATCTTCACTCGTCATTTGAGTTAGCTGCAGCTTGTATGGATAGAACTGTAATTCTTCACGTAGGATGCGACACACACTTCGTTTTGGGATGCCACTTGCTGCAGACACCTGGGCTGTGGAAGCCACGCCAAAAACGTTTTCTTTCTGTAAATGCTGCAACGTCTCGCATACTTCATCTTTTCTATCATCAGTAAGACTGGGTCGCCAAGATTTTGGCAAGTCAAGGACTGACCCAGTATCTTCGAATCTTTTAATCAGACGACTAATTGTTGTGGCACTAAAGGGATCAGCTCTAAGTCCATGTGCAGTTTTGTAAGCCCTTAAGGTTACAGCTGCGCTACAATTGTTAGAATAATAAAGTCTGACACATTCGATTCTCTGCTGTAAATCCATGTTCACCTAACCACACTCAAAAAACTATGTTTTGAAATTCTGTTCAATTGTTATGTTCACAGCTGATGAGTCACGCATAGGTTTATCAAATGTGCAACATTCGCTCAGTTTGCTGAGTCACCATTCCTCAATATCAATCACAATTTTTCCGAACCTTCGTCGTAATCTTCTGCTCTTAATGGCATAGATATCTTGAGCTTCTATCGCGTGATCTGGATGACTTAAGTTGATTCCCCAGATGGATACTGTTTCAATTGCACGCTGCAGCAATTTTGCTGTGATCAAAGCTAATACATGTGTTTAGCTCTGATTTTAAGAAAAATTTCTATGAATCAGAAATTAATTTTGCACTTTTCACAAACCCCGGGTCATATCTGATCAAATAAATATAAATGTCTCGATATTTGAGCAAGTTTTGTCAATATGATGACAAAATGAAAAACTGCGTGACTTTTGGCACACACGGTATAATGTATAGTATGCAACCAGTTTTCTAATTCGGTGCACAACCCGAAAAGCTCTTTCATCATTTGTATATTCTCATGAAATTTAATCTTAAGCTCTCAATTAGTTGATTGCTAAACTTATACACTTGGTCAGCCGAGACTCGTGGTTTAGGGAACGGTGTGGTTTGCTTAATTAAATGAAGTGAATAGTGATTGGGAGTTTGTTGCTTCACATGATCATAGCTGATCATTTCAGGTTGGCCCTCGTTTGTCTCTTCATCATTGAATGAGTGCAGAACAGAGATTCGAAATTTTCTGACCTCAAACGAGGGAGGTGATGACTGACCAAATGACTGAGTATGGGAATCATGCAAAATTGAAGTTTGCCAGTGAACGGCTGGGCCGATCTTGATAAAACTAGCATATTCTTGGAGCTGATAACACCAGCATTCTATTAAACCCAAACTCGATCGAAAACGCCAGGGTTAATACAACAAAAGTTGTTAATTTGTGTGCAGTTGACCGTTAGAAACATTGTTTAACGCGAAAGTATCGTAAAATTAGGCATAAGTGTAAATTGAATAAAATTGGATAGCTTCCGAATTCGAAAAAAATTGCATAATCTAAAAGCTTAATAAGAGCCTGATTCAATGGTGATAATCCTAATTTTCTGTATTGCGTAGTTTGTCTGTAGGTATCGGTGAATGAATTTACCAAACCTTCATACTTTTAAGTCTGATGACCACAACTGACCAGACACAACTCAAACGCTCTGCCAATTGAAATTACTTCTAAACATGACCTCTTACATGGTATAAAGTTAATTGAAATTGAGCATCCTCACCAATGACAAAAATTGTGTCAGATTTTTCAGTATTATTTTTTTCGGTGAAAAAAGTTAGTATTGTATCTCTTAGCACATCCAACGAATCTTAAAATCTGTGCATCATGATGAAGCTGAATGATAGCTCACGCTATTTGCTAATTTTCATCAAAAAATTCTGTCATCTTCATATTAAAATCCTGCATCATTGAAACGCTCAATTTTCTTTCGGAAGACCTACTGACCACAACACTTAAGAAAGTAAAATGTACTTCAAAAAAATCTATGGAACATGAGATTTCATATGGTACATCGTTCTCCCCAAAAATTGAACTAAGACTTCAACACGAAAATTGCAATTGAAAATGGGTTAACTTCTTTGTGCAATTACGGCTCGTATTTTTGAAACGGTCTGTATAATATGTGAAGAATATAATAAGTAGAGATGCTCTGCTCACAGTATTGTTTGAACTTTGCAGGTTCTCACAATGCACGATAAGGTTATCAGATTAAAACAAAACGCTTTGTTACGTCGACGTGAATCAAGGTTCGCCAAAGCGATGGATTGTGATCGGAATTACATCCAAGTGAGCGATGCTATAACTTTGAGTGACAACAGTGGAAAAGGAGGACAAGTTCGACATATCTACCGCTCCTGGGCCTTCATCTATTCTAAAATGCTGACCACTAACGGCGGTTTCTTCGTCTCTAAAGCGCGTCACTTAAGACTATCAGGAGCTAATAGATCAATAAGCTCCAGCTCGTTTCTGGGTGGTGGCACAGGAACTGGAGGAGGTCTAGGTGGCTCATTCATTCCTCAGAGTCCTCGAATAGGTAGTCCGATGCATCCCTCTTCCGGCTCTGATCGTGGTGATGCAGCTGGAGCCTCGCCTGGTCGACAAGGAAATGGTAAGTTGCTTACTGAAATATTTTACTTGTTATAGAGCAGTCATAGAGTTACAGTATATCTAAATTATGATGCATGTAATGACTGTATTCAATGATTAAGCCGCCCAAGTTATTACTATTTCCGCTAGCTTAATGGCTTCTACATCAGATCGCTTTAAGTACAAACGCGATGCGAAAATTGTAGAAACGTTTTAACAACATTTTAGACTCGCTGCTCCAAGAAAAGAAAATACAGTAACTAAATTTGTAGACAATATTTTTAACAATATTCATGTTAAATTTAGAAAAAGTTTGTCTAGATAACTGGGTCTGCAGATTTGAGTCGTGCCAGCCTACCAAAGCAATTTGATCTAACGTTTCTTTTCTTATATTTGTTATTTATTTTAGGTAGAATTCATATCTCCTTCTTTATCTGTTTCATCCATGGTTATGCTGTGTGTGAAGTAGGAGTGATATATCAATCGCAGGTTCAGAATAAGAATTTAATAATTACTCTTGTTCAATTTATTGCATAGTTCATGCTTTAGTTAAGATGACCTATTTGCATGAGCGGCGAGCGAAGTTACACTGACTAAGTAGAAATGACTATTAGCTGTTACGTGTTAGTGAATTCAGACACCCTGCCGTTGGTCTTAAAGATCGGGCAAATGTCTACAACGTTAAAGCTGTAAAATTGAGAATAATTGATGTAAAAGTCATTTTTAATATACTGCACATGTGCATGCCCAAAATGATAAATTGCTGATAAAAGACGGAATTTCATCCGTCATTTATTTTCGAAGGAATCTTGCAACTATTTAACGATATATATTTGAATGAAATTTCTGGTCGCTCCTAGTTCATGCATCAGGAAGTAAACTTAATTGTTAAGATGCTTCAGAAATGTCTATGATTCACATAGATAATTGATTTTTACGTATTTTTCAGCACCATCTTTCGGACGTGGTCGAGGCATGAGTGTCCGTCGAGACAGAGATTTGATTGGCAAGACTGTTCGTTTAATAAAGGGAATGTTCAAGGGATATATTGGAATAGTCAAAGACGCCACGGAAGCGGTGGCTAGAGTGGAGCTTCACGCTTTGTACAAAACGATTAATGCTGATAAATCTGATCTGGCACTCGTGGGCGGTGAACGTCTGGTGAAGGAGCGTCCGACTTCAACATACAGCTCTCGTACTCCGTTGGTGGGTGCTGGGGGTGCTACGCCAATGTACGGATCTCGAACTCCTATGCATGGCTCGCAGACTCCGATGTACGGCTCACAGACACCGCTGCATGATTCCGGTGGACGAACACCTCATTTGGGTGCGATGACTCCGCGTGCGGACGGAGGATTAACTCCACGAGCGGGCAGTGGTGCATTTGATCCTGCGAGCGCTACTCCGGCACACGCAACAGATTTGGACTATTTCGAAGCAAGTCCTGCAAGTGAGTGTATACAGCTGCTAATTTTGAATCGTTTAAAATCATTTAAAATGAATTAAGATAAATCAATGCCACCATAAAAATCCGGAATTTTTAACTTGAACTGTATTTTTAGGTTTCACTTGAAACGGCGAGTCTGCTGACTCAAAAATCACATCTTTTCTATACATTTTTAGATTCGCATATCACAAATCCTGATTCCTATGCTAGTACGCCAAGTCCTGCTGGCCCTGGTCCATTCACACCTCAGACTCCAGGCTTGGCTTCTGCTCGCGATGTCGGGGGAAGCTCTGATCGTGTCGGTGGTCCTGGATCAGTGCCTGTTCCATCTGTCGGGTCAACAATTGAAGATTCGCCGAGAACATTACTCAACTCCACAGACGGTTATTTGAGGTTTGTAATTTGATGGCAATGTCGTATTTTTAGGATGTCCGTTGTTAAGAATATTATACGTGTTAAGTTACAGCATCCACGGGTATTTATTATGTGCGGTTCGCTTACTCGTATTAATGAAATGCACGAGGACAAAATCTACAGAAAAGTTTGAGCGGATGTACTTGAAGCACTGTATTTCTTCGGATAATAGTCGCACCTCTTGTCAGGGGTTTGCAATGCAATAGTAGCCCGGCCCGTGACATTTGGTCCGGATGGGGGATAAACATAAAATTCTTACAAAATCATTGGCAACACTCAAAATTGATCCTATTTTGTAAATGAGAAACATTGAACATGTCAACTACATGTTGTACATGCATATGTCACTGCATTTAGTTACACAATTGAAGCAACATTTTGTTTATCATTCGGGCTTTGCATAAACATTCTAGGCTAAATATAGATTGCTATGAATTATTTTAAGCTTCGTTCAACGCTGTATTCTGTAGGCATGTGGAGAAAAATAAAAAAGCGTACGTATTTTTCTCCTGGCTAGCCGTGAGCCACATTATCTTCACAAACCATTTTCGGTTAAAGGTTCCTGTGATTCTACCGTCCTGAGTTAACGCAATATTTTCGGAAGCATGCCTTCCTAATCTCTTCACTTCGGCCTTTTCAGTATCAGTTAAGTGACTAAAAGGCCTTTTCAATAAAAAATCAACAGAAATCATTCAGCGAATTTACGAGTTAGGCCTAGCCTACGATTTGCTAAAAAATAAATCTATTCTCATGTACCGCTCGTGCTGCATCCTGGTTCATGGACTGATTGCTGATGATGCTAACCTCACATCACACTCTCAGCAAAAGGGAATCACAACGCGCTGTCTTTGCACTGACGGTTAACCAATCAGAAGTGCTAGGGCTCCCTCTCGAGTGCCCATTGTCTGACGTATTCATCGTGTGTTAATTCTGTCTATTCGCTCAGATCGTGAAATGAACTACGCTAAAGTCATCTCAATCTCGATGCTTGGGCGCGCCCATCAGTCTTGAAAACGAATAATGAATTTCGATAGCGTTATTGTCGTACAAATAGAGTAATGTAGATGAAGGTAGATGAAATTTCAGGTTATTTAATTAAGTTAGACAACATCTCAGTAGGTGGGGCACTGCCTGGAGCCTTGATGAAGACCAACATTGACCGTGAAATTTTCACCAGTTGCGTTGTCCGAACTCATGACGGACTCTGAATGCTCGTACATACATTTAACGGTGGAGACAATCCATTCATCGATTCCGAGCTTCCTCATGGACGGCCACAGTGCGCTCCTAGGCATGGTCAAATGCCTTTTCAAGGTCAAAAAAAGCGTTTAAATTTTCTTCTTTGCTGAGGTACTTCTCCTGTTACTACCTGAGGATGACTTTTGCATCGGTAATACCTTTACCCTTCATAAAACCAGTTATTCTTTAATGATGCCATGTTCTTTCCATTTAGATTGCCCAGACAATCACTTAAAATCTGCTTCATATCATGAATGAAATACAAAATGGATAGAGTGTTGAAGAGGCCTTGGTTATTCATTTTTTCTGTAAGTTTTTGTTAGGAAACTAAGTACACAAGATGGTAATCATTTAATACCCTGTACTTCTGATGATGGCCTAAGAGGAGGCCGAAATTAATAAATTATATAAAGTGATTACCATCTTGGGTACTTGGTTTCCTAACAAAAACTTACAGAAAAAATGCATAGAGTACGGCCATCAATTTTAATTGCTTTATGGTGACATGCAAAAAGCGCGATGATTGAAGTGTAAATTTTAGTCAGTAGAAAAGAAATAAAAATTATTTATAGAAAACGTTACATGCTAGCAGTTTTAACCACTTAAGCATAAATCCCGACGTGTATTCTACAAGACGATTTCAAAAACGAACGTGCATTTCGAATTATGTTGATTTCTGATTGACTCAAGTATTGCGTTACTAAAAACTCACCCTGTATAATTAAGGGTTTTGAGAACAATATTCTACAGCTACAAAATTGCTCCCGACATTCTGATGGCTGGCAGTACGATCACAGGGATGGTCCACATGTGAGAGATGTGAAAAAATGTGAGAAATTTGGTTGGATGTGAGAAATGTGATGAAACGTGAGAATTTGTGAGAAACAGTGAAAGATGTGTGAGAAATTGATCATCGGAGCGGACCATCCCTGTGATCATGAAAGCGCTAGCACAGCATGAAGACGATCGTATTTGTGTCAGTTGAAGACGATCGTCAAAAATTTACCCAGTGGAGCTTCTTGCAGATAGAAATGGAGTCAATGATAAAGCCGTTGTTTACCTCGACGTGAGACTCCAATCTAGTAGTGACGGTCTTCGAACCTCAATATATCATAAAGTGGAAGATTTTGATTTCCCTGTTGTTCTGTTGACATTTTCAGACAGTGCAATACCTTATAACATGGGAATTAATGTATTTGACGGCCCGGTTTTACGTTTTTGTCGCATCTGCTCGCATCTTGAAGATCTAATTAAACGAATTAATATGACACTTTTTGTGATGAGCGGCAGAGGATATTGTAAGTCTAAAATGAAGGCATGTACTGAGAAAATCCTAACCGGTCATAACAATTTTCTAGTCAAGTTTGGATATTTCTCAGCCAGGCAGCTGACATCGCAGTGCGCATTTTAAACTATAAAATTAACACTGTTTGTTTGTTTTCTTAGCATTTAATTTTTAATTTTTTTATTGGTTATGCCATTTCAGTATTTCACACATATATTTTAGTTTGTTTTGGTTGTATCCGTCTTTTGCGGTTGTTCTGTTTTTGTTTTTACTATTACTATCAGTATTACTTATTATTACACATATCATTACTGTATTGATTTTAGAATGCCAGCCGCATATAAGTTTATGCGGGGCCCCGCCCGCCTGGGCTTGAGCGTTCAGGTAGAGGGGCCGAAACGCGACCAGGCGGGTACCTGCTGACGACTGGCTATTGTTTTATTTGTTTTAACGTTGTTTTTTTGTTTTTTTTTATCGCTTACTGCCCTAGTGTGACGAATGGACTGTGTCCGTTACTGGTCTCCATAGGGTTGACATGGTGATTACTAAGTGTCTATTTATATATAAGTTCCTAATCAATCGAGCCTGAAACTTTGACCAAGGAGATCACTTGTTAAGCGGCCTTGTACGATCTCGTACACTTAAGGGTGAAGTCCAGCCCGTATAGCGCTATGTTATGGACCCCCGGGAAGGTCCGCCCGGCACGCAATCAGATCCGTCAAGTCTTTGTGCTTAAAGACCTTCATGCATTCATGCATTTGTCGAGGATCACAAGTCAAAGGACCATTAGGGGTAAGGTCCAGCCCCGCTTTAGAAGCGCTGATTGAAAAATGGACTAGTGGGAAGGTCCTCCACACCGATCTCGTCAAGTTTGGCTCTAAAATGTAGTCCTAGGATAGTCAAAAGTTTGACACGCCTTGAACGTTTAATGTCTGCCGGTGGGAACGCACCACCTGTCCTCTTAAGGACAAACCTTAAGTCTTATTAACTATAAGTTTATTAAAATTATGAAACATTTAGACGTCGTTATGGGAATGTCCCAGCTTCAATTGCAAACCTATATTTCAAGCACCTGACGTAGTCGATGAAAGTGAAAAGCTGGATGAAGCGAATAGTGAAACATTGAGTTGCATCCTCACTTGAAAAATGTGAAGATAACTGAAAGATACCATTTCATCCAATATCAGTTATCATCAGTTGGCCCGGTTCACGTCCTTCAGTATCAGCACAGCTATCTAAAAGGTTTACGTGGATTAAATTTGAGGTATGTAGTTAGCATGTTTAGGGAATCTCCTCTGGCATTTATGAATTGTGATATAAAGGCCTGATGAGCGTCCTTTCTGATCTTTTATGATATATGGAGCTAAACCACACTATCAAACCAAAAAAAATCTCATGACAAAGCGCATCTCCAATGTGCCGGTAATCCATCCACCTGCGATTGGAAATATACTCGTATTTTCGTTATTTATGTCTTGTTCTATTGTGAATTGGTTTTCTGTCTGATTCATGCTCAGTCATATTCACATCATTTTCAGCGCATCCCCTGGCGGTCTTCCATTCTCTCCAATGGGAAGTGGTGCTCCATTTACTCCAAATACACCGGCTGGCGGGGGAACAGATGGAGGAAGTAGTGAACATGGAGACGTTCCAACTGTCGGAGGCGGCGAATGGGTCTGTGACAAGATCATCGTCCGTTTACGGGAGTTCAATAATCAATTTGGGTATGTTCGACATGTTATGGGCCGTAATGCGTCAGTCTTCTTGCCATCTGAAAGACGTGTAGTCACAGTTAATACTGAACGTGGAATTATTCGTGTGGAACCAGAAGCTGGAGATAAGGTAAGGGTATCCGTTTGTTCTGCAAGTTAAACACCTGATTAAATGAAGTTATACAGGACCTGTTCGTCGATTAGTCCTCAGTCCGTTTCCAAAATCGTTGCACTTCCTTTATATCTTCTTTTTGTTCTCATCAAGTTTAATCTTAAGTCCATCATTATTTGATTACTAAATTCATTCATTTGATCAACTGAGACATTTGGTTTAGGAAACAGTGTGGTGTGAAGTAATTAGTAATGTGTTTAGTAATGTGTTAATTCTTCATGGTGCTTAGTACTTGATCATGTCGGCCCTTGTATCAATGTCCTGTCATCATTTTTTTCTTTTCTTTTCTGATGATTTGCCCACTTTTGTAAAGCCTTCGATTTTCAATTTGATGAAGAATATACGCTAACTTACTTACTTACTTTACTTACTTATCATTGATGAGTTGCTGAATCGCATCGATCCATTTTACGGACGCAACGCCACCAAATCGACAGGCTGATTACAGCATGAAGAAAGTACTACTAGAATTTGTCAACAAGTGCAGTCAAGTCTCGTACGCAGATTAGAGATTCGAAATCTTCTAGCCTCAACCGAGAGAAATTATGACTCAACTATTTGCTTGAGTATGTGAATAATACCAATTTGAAGTTTGCCAGTGAACGGATGGGCGGAATTTTAATAAAATTTAATACTGCTTCAGCTGATAACATTCTTTTAAACCCAAACTTAAAAGCTCCACTGTCAATGCAGAAAGCTTATTGAGCTGTTTGTAACTGACCGTCTAGCACATTGTTCATTTCACAAATTGTGCAAAATCAAGTAAAATATAAATGGAGTGAGTTTGTTCCAAATATTGTTCAAATTCTAAACGAATTATATAGTCTGAAAGCTTATCAAAAGCGTGGTTCGATGGTGATAAGCAAAACGTTGTATTATGTGTTGTCTCTCCTGTAACCATCAGTAAATTATTTGCTCAAAATATTAGATTTTTCATAAAATTTCAGACAACAATATGCGATCAAACAATTAAAAGTGCTAAGTGCAGACCTTCAACACGATATTAGGTTTTGAGAATTGAGGATTCTTATTAATGAAAAAACATCTCCGATGTTTTCGAGCAGCAATAATGTCTCGGTTGCTCGTGCTGCATCTTTTTAAAGTTGAACTAATTTTGAAATCAACTCGCCATGAAAAAAGCTCACGGACAGGTCATGCTATCAGTCAATGTTCATTAAAAATCAGCTGTCTCAGGGTTTCCCCGGTCCTGGAAAATCCTGGAAATTCGAAGGCGGTTTTCCTGGGCTCTAGAGACTCCAGGATTTTTATGATTTTGGTAGATAAATGAGGGCATCTCCACTTGATCACTAAAAGTCTCATTTGCATTCTTAGCTTTGTAGCATAAGAATTTTCCAGCTGCGCATCTCAAACACGTTGTCAAGGTCGTTTGCTGCAGGAAATTTAATTAGATGGAGAACAATTTGAATACCGGCAGATATGGATTTGAAATGAAGCCGCATCGTATATAATATGGTATTAATTTTTTCTTGTATTTAAGGCTGTGCACTAGCCGCACCTGCGCGCTCCGGCACCGAAAATTTTCATAAGTATCCCTGAAGCACTTATTAAAGTATAGACGAAATAAGTCTTGTTTCGCGTTCTAGATTGTCGCTTAAATAATCAAAATGTTGTAGGCAGGGTCTCTATCCTTCATGATAAGAATTTATAGGTTATTTTCTGAAATTCACTGCAAATTTTATAGAGTAAATGGGAAAATTCTTCTAGTGTTAAAGAATTTGAAACTAACTTGCAAAGGCATTCTTTAATTCTATTTCACCAACACTTGCAAGTGACTGCCATCACGCTTGTGCGGCGCGTGTCTATGATAGTTCTAATAGAATTCATTTAAACTAGATGAAAATAGAAATTGTGTGGATATCAGCGTTTCTGATGCTGCGCGGAATTCAGTAGTCGTCCGCTGCTGCGCGGAAATTTGAGTCGATTTCACGCACGGGAGATTTTTGTTTATTTTGGGTGTTGCAAATTGAAAACTGATAATTAGAAATAGAAATAGAAATAGAAAATCTTTATTGGTCAATACGAAAGCGGTATATGACAGGGAGGGAACGGAAACATGTACATCAGGCATCAAGAAAAATGAGAAAATTTAACAAAAGAATTCCGGTAGAAAGCTCGATTCCTCCTCTGAGGCAGAAGAACACGTTGGTGTCGCATGTCACACGAAACATTGTTGCGTACAATAAAAAATTGGGAGAGAGGATGAGTATATTTACATTTGGAAATTTTTACAATGAGGCGTCTACAAATATTCTCAAGCATACAGCCGAGAGGTTGCTTGTCCGAGACACCAGCCCATCGACGGGCAACACGATCTAGCCTCTCTAACCTACGTAAATTAGCAACTTTCATGTCGCACAACAATGGCCAGCAGTAAGCAACGTGACTGAAAACAAAGGCCATATAGGCCTGCCAGATGGTTTGCGGGTCGCTACAGTTACTCCTTATCCTTTTTACAAGAGAAAGTCCACGGCAGCATTTTCTAAATAAAAAGGGAAATTGATAATTCCAAGAAAGATCATTTTCGAAAAACACTCCCAAAATCTTCAAAACATTCACACGTTCAACAGCACAACCATGGATGAAAACGGGGACAGGTGTGGGACTGTGAGAAAGACGGCAAGCAGTTAAGCATTTAGTTTTCTTTACATTAATAGACAGCTTCTTGGCTTCTGACCAGGAAACAAAGGAATCAACCACAGACTGAAAGCTATTAACAGAGTCAGGATCGCATAGATGAAGTAAAGTAATATCGTCAGCGTATGCAACTAAACGAGTGTCGGGGAGTTGGGGAAGGTCATCAATCATGAGGATGAAAAGCAAGGGGCCTAGGATGGATCCCTGAGGAACGCCGCTGGTCACGTCTTTCCAGGGAGTCAGAATGTCGTTAGTAGAAACTCTCTGCATGCGGTTTGAAAGAAAGTTACGAACAAAGCGAATGACAAAAGGACTACAGTCAAATTTGTGAAGAAGAGTCTCTAGCAGAGCCTGATGGCTAATCGTGTCGAAGGCTTTCTGGAAGTCAACAGCAAGCAGGTTGACCATGTTCGACGACTTGAGGCTTATATGTTCAAGCATAGTTAGACGGATTGATAGAAGCGCGTTTGTACAGCCACCGAAGCCGTTGGAAATGAACCCGAATTGACGGGAGTCAAGCTCGTGATTAAGGGATGGAAGGAGGACAAGTTTCTTAATCAGTTTCTCCAGGATTTTACTGGGAAATGGTAATATAGAAATAGGGCGATGATCCTGGCTGTCCTTCTTGGGTATAGGAACGATGTGGGCTAATTTCCAGGGTTTAGGGAAAATTGCATTCTTCAAACACAAATTGAAGATAAGGGTGAGGGGGATGGAGAGAATGTCGGCAAACATCCGAAAGAAATACCCAGGAATGCCATCGGGTCCACAGGAGTTTGACTTGGAGTTCTTTATTAATCTGAAAACATCTTCATCACAGACAGAGGGGAACTTGGTAGGCGGAGATTGTTGACGATTATCCACAAAGTGATCCATGTCGGGCTGCTGAAAAACTTCAGAAAACTGGTTGTTGAGCCGAAGAGCATAGGGTTCATCTAAGCAGATGCGAGGAGGAGTCCGATTAAGCTGGGAATTAATGGATTTCCACTTGTCAGTGAGGCCTACAGAAGTGGAAGACAAGTTCGAATGATATCTCAATCTAGCTTTATTGGACTCACTAATGAACTTTTCCCGGAGATGAATGAATTTGGGGGTATTCCCACGGGATAAGGCTTTATCTCGACTATCAGAGAGAGCCTTGAGGGAGGGGGTCAGCCATGGCGGATCAGTTGACCGCATGCGAACAGTTTTTTCCGGGAAAAATGTTTCGTAGCAGGTGAGGAGAAACAATTGAAAATTTTCAACAAGAAGGTCAATGTCATCAGTATCAGAGATGGAGCGCTCCCAATCAATAGATCTAAAGATGGACCGACATTGAGAAAAGGTGGAAGGAGTACAACTGCGGACCTTAATTTTAGTCGTGAGAACCGTTTTCGGGACAATACTCTGAACAAAAACACCCTTGTGATCAGACCTCCCAAGAGGGGCAATACAAATAGGGGGAGCAAAGAGATGTTTCTGATTAGTAATAACGATGTCACATTAAGACAGATTCGCATTAAGACAGAAGTGAAAACGTACGTTAAAGCTATTGTATAATCACTTGCATATGCATTGCAAAGAGCCTGCATTTGGTAAATCACGAATTATGTAAAATCCGCTTGGAAATCCAATTGTGTTATTTTTTGGATAATAAATTTTTAAATTATTTTTATATAAAATATATATATATTATATATTTATAAAAAATAAAAATTTTTATAATTTTCCTTCTGGAAAACTGGAAATTTCATCAGATGGCTTCTGGAAAAACGATCATTGAAAACCGTGGAAACCCTGCTCTCTTCATGATCTAATCCTGTGTCAAAGAAGAACTTCCATTCTCTTTTGTGGGGCTTAGTGACATCTTATGAAATGATAGGCACCAAAATTATCTTTGGAACACTAGGTTTCATAGTATGTAGGTAATTGAAATTGAACCACTCAGGGTGGCGGCCGAGCCCGGGAATCGCCCTTAAATTTTAGTGAAATAGCCAATTAGCCCTTAAATAGCCCAGGAATGCCATTTTTTGATTTTTGCCACTAAGTTAAATGAGCATAATTTATTGATTTCAGCTGCTATTATTGAGACTTTTATTGAGCTCACCATTTCTATTTTATAAGTTTCTTCGAATACTGAAATAACCAATTGTTTGCACATCCAGATGAAATATTCATGAATTCGTTTCGTTTCCAAATGACTATGTCAATGATGTTTGTGAAGCGATAGTCGCGATAGAAGCGATGATACGCACGGAATTGCTTATACGCTTTCACCCACGCCGAGTTGAGGAAAGACATCAGTCCAAAATCTTGCCAACAAAATTCTACCAACGCTGCTACTGACAAAAAGTGCATCAGAGTTTTCTTTGGTAGGTATTTTGAATAAGTCTGACTAAGATAAGTGATGAATTTGGAAACCTCACAGTAAATCGTGACGAGAAGGCCACCCAAAGCAATGGGGCTTATGTATAGACCAACGCTTCCAATTGTGGGGGTCGTGCTGGAACCATCTGGAACTTCTTCTAGCGGTAAAGATTTTGTTCTCTGCTCCGGTCACCACTATTCCAGAAGCGCGAAAAATAAATCATTTAAATCCGTTCTAAGCATCAAATCAAGCAGCTTTCCATAGCCTATATCATGTGCATACAAAATAGAGCCTAGCTATTTAAGGCCTAGATGCATGTGTTTGACCGATTAACCGAAATATACATGTATGCGTTTCTTAACGCACACCGCATTACTAATTGATGATCAAATTAATCATTTCGAGATTGCCGCTGCGGAATTTGCTGATAGTTTTCTGAAAATTTGATAATATTGATTTTGAAAGTAATCAGAACCATAAAAGATTTTTGAATAGACTTAATTAGGCCTACACATTTAATCACACATTTAGCCGGTTAGCTATTTCAAGCAAGCACACATGATCACGCTTTTAGTCAGTGGTTTGCAGTCTGTGAGTTATTTATGAGATCTGAATGATTTTACAACGATAGAAGTTCTTTATTCGTACTTTTGATGATCACAGTATATTTCATTTTCATCAACTGATTCATACAATTTTATGATCTTCTTCATATAATTTTTGCTTTTAGTAATTTCTTCAGACTTCAACTTTCAAACATGCAATGCTGAAGTAGTAAATTGTCATCTGAGACGTGATGTTTTCAAAAGATATGTTTTCTTAATTCGTTGTATTAGCATTTTAATTTTTTCCGTAGTTAATGAATTTTATTTCAATAAACAAGAAGAAACAGACGGAATTAAGTATACAATGTGAAGAAACAAGTTGAAGAATGTGATTAAGAGGAATGCAAAGTCATATTGAGTCAAATTAAACCAGATAAGGAAACTTCTGACATGGTTTAATCCGGTGGTGATGTCCCCAACAGTGAGGTAGCATTAAGAGCAATTAAGTAGCAATCAAGAAATATCGAGGCCTTGATTCTCCAGCATTATACCTGACTTTGCTCGAAACATCAGACTCAAATTTAATGACTGACGGTCACCATGAGCACATTGTTTCTACGCAAGTTGATAAAAGGAGGATGATAATGATGAATTCTCTTGGCGTTACGGTCCATTGTGACACTGTTCCTGGTTGGTTGCTCTTGTCGATGCTTCTTGATAAGTTGGTGCCTTAACATGAACATTTTGATATCATGGCATGAATATGCTGCAGTTCAAAATGTCGGTTCCAAAATATGATTGCTTCAACTTCACATGTTTGAAAATTGAAGCCTGAATACAACTAAATAGAAATGCGGAAAAATACAATTTAATGGAATTTTATCAATCAGATGATGAAAGGGAAATGTTTTTGAATCGTTGGAAAGTTCATGAAGTGAACTTTTCTATCGATATGAACTCATTTAGATCGCGTGATTAGTTCACTGGCTGCAGACCATTGAAAAAAATGTAGATGCTTATAATCTTACGAACCACCGTTCACAGAATTAAAAAAAATTGGAAGCTGAGGTCGATGCAGTCGAATATTGTACACGTCAAAATTTGGTGGCAAAACTCAAACAGGAAATGTCTCAAATTTTATGATAAAATCAGTTTAAAAGTGTCCTGATAATTTTTGAGCAGTGTAATTGGAATAGCATATCTGGTCAATATTGAAAAATAGCGTGGAAATTCGATGAAATAGCCCGGGAATCGCCCGGGAATTTGAAGCTTGAAATCTGGCCGCCACCCTGACCACTGCTTCAACACGAAAATTGATCATTTATTGATGAGTGAAGGATTATTTTTACTCTACATTTACTCATAGATTCGCATGAATAATGTCTTAATGAAAATATATGAAATTAAGATAATAAAATCCTTCATTGTTTAAGTCACATTTCAGTCGCCTATTTATATCACTGCATTCTTAAGTTCCCTGATGTCCCTGACATTTAGCAAATTATGGTAAATATACAGGGTGACTCAAAAGTCTTAATCGGGTTACAAATTAAGATTTCTCAGCAAGTATTTACACTAAAAACTTAAATTTTTCGCTTATGCTGTAAAGGAAGAACCAGAATTTTAGTAACAGTTCGCAATTGTGAAAAATCAAGTCAAAGTTCCAGCCAAGCTCACGCATATTATGGAGATCCTCCAATTTCTCAGATTTCATGAAAAACGTTTTTCTCTTAAAAAATGTTTTCTCATTAACTACAGCCACAAATCCTTTGAAATCTGATTGATTTAGCGACCTACAAAATATGAACAGGGCTTTAATGCTCTAACGTCCATTAAATTATTAGTGGAAGGTAAACAGGGAGAAATAATGAAGAAAGATAATAAAGAAGAAAGGTAAGCTAACCATTTCCATCAATGTGTGATTGGTACTTGCTATGATGGTGATCAAGCTTCTACATAGCGCATTAGTTATAGATATCTAGATATCTGTGAAAAGAAGGATTTCAAAAATCGTTTTCAATAATAGTAGTTGATATTCACTTTTTGCTCAGAAGCCACAGTGACGTTAGCGGTAGAAGATCGAATCGACGTTGTGTTGGTTATAGCAAAAATATGAATCCATAGCTGCTGCCCGACGGTAATGGCAAAAAAGCTTGCATCACAGCCACCTTCTAAGAGCCCATTTCGACTAGTGTTTAAGAAATTGGCCGAAACGGTTACTGTCCAAGATACTGAGTAAAGTGGTCGTCTATCCTTTGCTGAGGGTGATGTTTTGCTTGTCAAGGAAGAGTTTGAGAATAGTACAAGATCATCGGTGCGGGATGCAACTAACAAGCTTGATATGCCACGTGAGACTGTTCGACGTACTTTGAAGCGAACAACATGACGTCATTTCATATTTCACGTGTGCATGAAGTGCTACTGGACGACTGTGAACCAAGGCTTCAACTTTTGCGAAGAAATTACCGGACATGTGATGATCCCAGTTTCATCCATAAACCCTTTTTCTGACGAGGCAATCTTTCATTTGAGTGGCAAAATCAACAGTCACAACTGTATAAATTGGCACTATGAAAATTCAAATTTACATTTGTGTACCAAGATTCCTCTGAAATCGAATGGACTGGTGGTCTGTACGGTCATGTTTTGCGACCGGATCATCGGACCTTGCTTCTTTGAATCATCATTAACTAGATAGTCTTATCGTGAGATGTTGAAGGATTATTTTATTCTGGAACTGAAGAGACTGCGAAGATTTTCGACTATGCTTTTTCAACAAGATGGCGCACAGCCTCATTGGGGTCTGAATGTCAGAGAATTTCTCAACATCCAATCCCCTAATCGATAGATTGGGCAAAACGGTCCGATCCACTGGCTAGCTGATCTCTCTCGATGGTGTGCGGTCGTGTTTCTGGTGTGTCTCGGTTATTTCTCCGCTAAGCAACTTTTGGACAACTGCCCGAACTTTATTTAAGTTCCTTTTCCATATTTCCAGTTTAGTCAGTTCGAATCATCTCGATGGCGTAGTCAATGTATCTGACTACATGTCCGAGATTTTTCTTTCGAGGCTGCTTTCTTTAAAGCAGGGCCCCGCTTGAGCGAGTTTGAACGTACAGGAATTAAGGGGCCGAAACGTGAATCTTGCTCAAGTTCCTGCTGATGACCTCTATTGCTTTTGTCCTCATCAACTTTATCTCAGCATTTATCAATTATCTGTTTTAGTTGCACTTCATGTAACCTGTGGGAAAGCCAGATCGGTCCTTTGGAGGGATCAAATTCTTTACTTTTCATTATCTTCAGCTTCATCTTCTCACTTCGATTGAAGCATTTGCGTAACACCACACGTGGTTGACCAGTTATCCGCATTAGAAATGACAGGTCTGTTTGTAATTGTATTTGACTGATAGCAGATTGGGATTTAGATAAGTTACAAAGTTTGAAGTATATAAGCAGACACACAAGTGTCATGTCTATAATCACTCCTTTTTAGACGCTAATGTCATAAGTAAGTTGTTAGATTTATAATTTTGTTTAAAACGCAGTAGTAAGTTATATTTTTTCTCTCAGTTTTTAGTTAGGCCTGTAGTATTATTATTTTTCTTTATGATCTACCGGAGGTTAACCTCAATCAATTTAATCGTCAAGTGTCAGTGAATCCCTTCGTTTTCCCGTCTCCGGCCTCCGCTTCTGTGTGGAATCTTATATCAAAGTGTTCGTCGTCTTCTTGTGATTCGTGTGATACCCTTCGTTTTGTCAACGGATTTATCATTTCGACGTGGGAGCAGTTTTTTCGAGTTAGTGGTTTTTGTGTCCTACTGCGCATGCGCAGATCAACGTTGTTGTGATCACTTTCTTGCTTCAAATTGGACACAAGGATTGGCTTGGAGCTACCTTCAAGCGTACGTTTACTGCTACGGTAGTCGAGTTGGTAAAGCGGAGACGAGAGATCTCGTGGTCGTCATTTTTTGTGTTGGTTCGAATCCTGCTGGATCCAATTTTCCATTTTGAACTTTCTGGCAATTATGACTCCATCACCATCCACACGCTCTGGTAATTCTGTTGCTTCTCAAATTGAAGAACTCAAAAAGCTGATCAAAGAATCTCGTGATTCGGTTATCACTGCTTTGAGGAGTGAACTGCAGCAGATGAAGACCAAAATGAATTTCCGTTTTGAAGCAATTGAGGCATCAGTTGTGAAAATGCGATCGGAATGCGATGGTGTGGTCAAGGAGGTTAACTCCTTCAAGGAGAAATTCGATGAATGCATACCCTCTTTCGCCGAGCAATGTATATCTGAAGTGAATAACAGAATGGAGCGATTGAATAGTATAATCATACATGGCATCCCAGAAAAGACAGATGGTTCTGTGGAGGAGAGGTTGAGTTGGGATGAATTCGAAATCTCCAAAGTTTTTGAGAAGATTGGTGTCCCTTCAGTGGCAACATCCATCATCAGAAGAATCGGAAAATCAAGAAATGACAAACCGAGACTTTTGAAAGTTCATGTCAACGACATATTCAAAAAGAAAGAGATTCTCAAGAAATGCAGATCTTTGAGAAATCACGCTGATTCAAAGCACGTCTTCATACACAGTGACCTAACGCCTATGCAACAAGAAAGCGAGAAGAAATTGAGAGAGACTCTAAAGCTACGGCGAGAACTAGGTGAAGACGCTGTTATTTATCGTGGGAAAGTAGTATTGCGATCATCCATACAAAATTTTCGGTAAAGAGTTTTACGCTACACAATCGTACCATTGATCTTTCATTATTTCTTTGCAATTGTCGATCTGTGTTACCTAAATTTGATGATCTTTGCTTATCGATTGAACATTTTAAACCTGGTGTTATAATGGTTGCCGAGTCATGGTTGTCTAGTGACGTCTGTGACAGTATAATTAGCATCAAAGACTACAAGCTTTTTCGCTGTGATCGTAGCGGTCGTATTGGAGGCGGAGTGTGCTTATGGATAAGTGATAATTTTGTGTCATGTTTGTGTTTGCCGTCCTGCACACCACCATCTTCATGTGAAATTATTTTTACGAAACTGTTATGCTTTTCAAGAGTTCTCATTTGTTGTTTAATTTATATTCCGCCTGGATTATGTAAGGATGTTCATTGCGAAATTTCTAATTTCCTTTTAAATGAATTTGACATTCTTCTTTCGTGTAACCCTAATTATAATATCATCATTGCTGGGGACTTCAACGACTTTTCGTGCACTGTGTTTGAAGAAGACCTAGGTCTCTTCAACAAAGTCAATACGGCTACTCGCGGAAATGCTATGCTTGACATGATTTTTATTGACAGTGACTTCATGTCATTTTATGACAACTTTCCTATTGCCGGCCCGCCGGTCTCTAATTCTGATCATAATTCAGTTTTCTTGAAATCTAAAAGTGTAGCATGTGAGGTTTCAGTGAGTCGAGTGCCGGTTTGGGACTTTCGTCATTCGAATGTTTGCGAGTTCATATCACAATTGTCGACTATTGATTTTTCTGATGTCGAATCTGCTGATTCTGTGAATGATATGTGTGATGTATTCTATGGTCATTTGTACGAATGTTTATCTTGTATTCCATATCACATGGTTGAAATGTCAACGAAGGACAAGCCTTGGCTAACTCCGCTTTTAAAGCACTTTATTAATTTGCGATGGAAATTTTACAGAGAACAAAACTGGACAATGTACGAGCATTACAAACTCAAGGTCAAGGAAGAAATTATCATTGCAAAGCGAAATTGGGCTGAGAAGCACAAACAGAATGTCAATGGCTTATGGAAAATTGTTAATAACATAAAAGGTGCTTTAACGTCAGATCCTTTCCATCAAATTATGCGTGATTCTGAAACTGACCTCGACCACTTGCTCAAAGCATTCACAGATCGTTTCAGGAAAAACTTTAATGAGTCTGCTGATGTGCCTCTGTGTGAACTTACAGCTGAAGACTCTAAATGGATGCCCATCATAACAGAGAATGAAGTCTTGCAAGAGTTATTGCATTTGAGCCCGAACAAAGGCTGTGGTCCTGACATGGTGCCCTCGAGACTGCTGAAGGCTGGTGCTGACTTCCTATGCAAGCCTCTATGCATTATTTTCAATCGCTCCATCCAGTCGACAACATTCCCAGACTACTTCAAATGTGCATTCGTTCATCCGATCCCTAAGAAATCAAAGCCCACAATCGACGATTTTAGACCAATTTCCCTCTCTTCGTCTTTGTCTAAGATTTTGGAAAGACTTGTATTGAATCATCTGAAGGAGATCTTGCACAAGCTATATGGTTTTAATCAACACGCATACAGACCGTTCGGATCGACCACAAGTGCTCTGGTTGCCCTACAAGACCATGTGACATCATTCATGGATATGGAAGACACTATTGCTGTACGCATTACATGTATAGACATTTCGAAAGCTTTCGATTGTCTACAGTTTCATCGATTGTTGAATTTCCTATTCGAATCCAGCCTAAGTCACGATTTTCTCCGTTGGCTAAAGTCGTACCTTACAGACAGATGCTTCAAAGTTAGGATACACGGCTGTCTAGGACCTGTAATGCGGTCCACATCTGGTGTACCGCAAGGGTCGGTTCTCGGCCCATTCCTTTTTGCTGCATTTATGAGCACCATCAACTTTGATGACGAACTTATCAAGTGTGTTAAGTATGCTGACGATATGACGATTGTTGAGAGGCTTAGACATACCACTCAAAATCCCTTGACACTAGAAAGCATTTGTGAATCGTTTCAAAGTCTCGGGTTTTCATTAAACTTATTGAAATGCAAGGAGATCGTCGTTCAAAGATCAACATTACCGCGAAATAAAGTGACGGCTTCCATCTTCAACCGTGTTGAAACCGTTCGTATTCTCGGTGCGAAATTGTCAGAAACTCTTTCATGGAATCCACAAATCACAGATGTGTTAAAGCGGGCTGCTCAAAGGTTGTACATCATCAGATGCCTGAAGAAATTATTAACTGTCAAAGAGATAACTACTGTTTATCATGCATTGATTACCTCCCTCCTCTTGTATGCATCTCCCATGTATGGCAACTTGTCCAGATCATTACAGGAAAAGCTTGATCGCTTTCAACGTCGAGGTCATCGATTGATTTGTGGACCGGGCTGTAGGTGTATCAATTTTCCACCAATATCAAAGATGTTGAGAAGCCGCAGTTTGGACTATCTTCTCTGCTGTGAGCGTCATTCGCTACACCCTCTTCACCATTTCGTCCCTGAACGTCTGAGAAATAGTGATCACTTTTTGTTACCCTCTGTTAGAACAGTTAGAAGACAGAATTCTTTTTTCCCGTGGTCGTGTGCTCTTTCAAATGGTATTCGAAATTAAACTGCATGGAATCAACGATCTTTCTTGAAATGTGATTTTTATTCATTTTTACTTGATGACTTAGTGAATTTTTATATTAAATTACGTGTAGTTAACTTTGTGAATATCATGCATGTGTGCACCATCTGATTATCTGTTTTTCTTGCTTACGATGCCGATGTTATTATATGATAAAGTTGTGATTTTCATTCATTCTAAATATACGTTTCTCTCTCTCTCTCTCTCTCTCTAGCTAGGAGCCCAGATCTGACGCCTCTTGATTATTTTTTGTGGGGTCATACCAAAGATAATTTATGGTGTATAAGAATAGGCCAGCGAACAACAAAGAACTGAAGACTACTGAAGCAGAATTCTTCAGTGGTGGAGTCCGTGACGAAAGTCAATCGATAAGACTTTTGAAAACTTCAAAAAAATGCGTCATTCTTAGTACCGAAGTTAACGGAGCTCACATCCAGATTCCAGCATATATCGAAAAAATACAAGTACTTTTGGAAATTCTGGTTCTTCCTCTACAGCATAAACGAAAAATTAAGTTCGTAGTGTAAATACTTGCTGAGAAATCTCAATTTGAAACCCGATTAAGACTTTTGAGTCACCCTGTATATATCTTTGCGATTTGTTAATCTGCGTGCGCTTAATATTGCGGATCTCACATAGCTAGTCTTATGCGTGCTTGGTATCTTAGGTTCGAGGATGTGTGTTAGCTCACGCGTTAGTTATTATCGTGTTTCTTTCACAACAACTCATTAATCTGCAACACAATACTATTTTACACATAGAAGCTGAAGTTGACATATATTTATCAGAAGCTCACTAATGAAGCCCATGAAAACATGATAAACTGATTATGTCAAACGGTCTCTTTCAATGTCAGTTATCACTATGCTGCTTGATGCACTTAATGTATATATGTACCTTGATATCTACAAGTGACAACAGACTCAGATATTGTTTTTTTGCAGGTTAAAGTTTTATCTGGAGACGAAGTTGGTCTGGTTGGACAATGCTTGAGTGTTGAAGGAATGGAAGGTGTCGTGAAAATTCAAGAAGGTCCTTTGCGATTACTCAGCATAAACAATTTGGCAAAACATGTACCAGACGAAGAGGCGGAACGTGATTGAGAACTCGAATGGAAGTACCTAAAATGCCGAAATATTGGAGTCAACATGGCTTGTGTTTATCCAATTGATTGACCCTGGCTAATCTTGTGTATCATAGTTGTACATTGTGATTGGGAAACACAGTGGTGAATAATTGAAGGTTCATGAGAAATATTCACCTCAGTAATGTGAAACCTTGTTTGTATGACGCAGTTTTTGTTAATTGAGAATGTAAGCATCTGAAGAACTTGTTCATCAAACCAAAATGCTTTTGGTGAAAGTTTTGATTGATCCTGTTTTTGCACAAACGCTGATATGTAAACATAATCTCACGGAAAAACTACTGAAGCCCCTCTCCTTACTGGTGATATTGTCGCAGTTGTGTTCTGTGAAATGTCGAATACGTTTATCTACTCGAAGGTTCTATCCCGAATCTGAAAGTGTGTGTACTTCGATAATCGAAATAAATTCATCATTTGAAGGAAATCAAAATGGCTTTCTTATAAATGACACTGGATGTCTTTACTTGATTCGGTCACCGACGCACAACTCATCATGCATTGCAACTCCAAAACTTAAGATCATGAAGCTATTATTGACAGTGCACTGAGATACTGTACTGTACAGTACTGAGATAACGCTATGCGTCAGTGTCACCTATCATCGATTTCAGGTTCCAGAATAACAAATAGCTTAACCCTTAAGATACAAAAGGGTGATCATTTTGATAACCTCCACTATATATTTCAGATTTTTCTTAGACAAGACAGATCTGTGTCATGGTACTTATTGACATTTCCTTTATCAGTATAAAGAAGAAATTATTGGAAAAATAATTCATAATTTTGCATTTTTTATAGTGATAAAATAGTCATTTTGAATTTAAAAGCATAGAAAAATAAGCAACTTTTTCGACTGAAAAAGCGGATTCATGAAACATGTTTTGTTTTATATGAAATTCATATAACAAGTCAATTATTGAAATATGCTTCATAACATCATTGCATTATCAATATTTTGTAACGCATTATCAACGAATTACAACTTTGAATCAATCGTATTTTGGTGTCCAATATCTATAGTAAGATTCAACAGTCAATGCACAGAATCTTCTTTATTCCGTGTTTTCCGCAAATTGGCAAGTTACAAGCTGCACATTTCGAGGCTGTCAGATTCGCATCGCGAGGACGTTTGCCCTCTTGAATGCATTTGCCACACGGAGTCTTTCAGTTGAAGCCTCAACTTCTTGCCGTCGAACAGCACGAGGACTTGGTTGCCCTGTATATCGGGACAAATTCTCAACTATGTTCGTGGGAAGTCCAAATGGTCTGTCACTGGTTGACAAAATTGCGGAAAAATTGCAATATATATCCGATAATACAGAAATAGTGCAATTTATAATTTGATGATATAAAACTATTACGATTTATATAGAAACTGAAAAATTGCAGTTTCTGAAAGTTATATATATTGCAATAAAATCATATGAAATGCAAATTATGAAAAGTATTGTAGAGGGCGCTCAAAGAGATCAATGACTTAGAATATGGTTAGAATGTATGAATCAGATTGTCTGTAGGTGCGGTGACTTATTATTTTACGCCCGTATTATACGACGCATAACATTTCGAGAGGCTCTTACTGACTTAAAATCACTCAACGTCTTTTGGAATTCATTGCAATGCAGTTGTAACATCTCAATGTCAGCTTAATGACGTAAGCAAGTTGACAATGAGTGACATTAAGCGGGTGCTCCATCCATCCACTTCTTCAGCAATTAAGATTCATCAATTATTCTCCTATCACCCACCCCATCAATGTCTTCATTTCTCATTCACATTCATTAACATTAGCATATGGAAAAGCAGAGCGTTGATTTGAGAATCACGTGCTCCATCTCAATCATCATTCGTTGATTTTAACTTGTAAAACTTTAACATTTCTGTACATGTGATTGATTTCACTGAGAAGAAAATGAATATATATATATTTGGTTTTGAGTTCTAGAGAAATGAAAAGTTATGCTTGAAGCGTAAATCAAGGATCTAGATATCATTTGTGAATTAAGGGACATTTGAAATGATCTTCAGATCAGAAATGGAATGAAACATTCAACACAAGTGACAAACTTAATCATACGAAAGAGTCAGCGCTCCTTTTTAATTGGCTTAAATTTGATGATAGACCAATGAGAATACGCCGACTGCTTTCAATGGATAATGAAATTAGAATTTGCTATCTTCGACGAGTGAGAACTGCAAAACTTACGCTCCTGTTCTTTCAAATGAACTACACGTCTGTCGCATCGTTTTTTATGTGATTAGCCATTGAGCGAAATAGTATGTGAATAAGACATAAATAATATTCAACGTTCGCATAAATTTAAACCATTGATAATTATTTATGTAACATATTTCTTTGAATACCCCGGAATACCCTTGAATTATGAGAATGTTATGTTGTACCTTTAGAATGTAGAATTATGGTTAATAATTATTTTTGAATTGAGACTCGAAACAGTAAGAGTCGCATTTTGATAACCTGTATTATTCATATTATAAATTGCATTCGATAGGTAAGAATATGTTTAGGGAGGAGAAAAGTGAAGACCTCGTGGCCTCGACATGTCGCTCGCCATGTCCATCAAAATCAAAACTCGAGTTCGGTAGACGAGAGTTATTAGAAAGTTATCTTGAAGGTTTATTCGACTCACGCACGGCGAAAAGAAGTTAAAAACTGTATTCCTTAGCATTCATTTCCTATTACACATAGGGAAGAATAGACAATCTCAGCGAATCAACTACGTACCGGCGTACCACCCATGCTCGAGGGATGTAACTTTCCCAGGGCCTATCACATATGTAATTATGTCTACCTTTATGTCTCACTCAACATCAGTTGGACGAATCAGTAAACGAGTCTACGAGAAGTTAGGTACCTGTATTTTCTCTAGAAGGTATACCTAACTTGATACGCTCTACATGTAAGCCTAGATGCTTCGTAAAAAAGCGGGTTTGTTCTTGGAGCTACTATTTATACAGAAATTATTTACTAGCTTGTTTAGGTTATTAAAACGTACTTTGAATATGTAGGCCTACTGAAATGCTGCATTTGTGCCTATCACATGTAAAAGCCTACGACAAGAGGAAAAAATTATAAGATACCTAAGGCTTTCAGCTTAGTCCATTACATCCCGCATACAGGTTAACTTGAATTATGTAAACTACCCAAATAACCCTAAACCATTCGCAATTATCGTGTCTCCCACACATTTTTCTACTGTGCTTATAGTAGGGCTATTAGGCTATCTTACAATTCGATACCTTGTAGCTACTTGGGCTACCCGGTATTATGAAATAAGAGTTAGAACTTAAATGACATGATACAAAAATAGGAGGATACAAATGAGTTACTCTGCACGTTGTCCACGATGTCAAAGACCAGATTATCACAAGAATTGTGCACTATTTCTATCATTTCACAATTTCGCTAAGTGAAAGAGACACGTTTTTATGGCAAATTCCGTTCTGGTCACTAATTCAAGCAAAAGCACTTTCTTGGAGGACCTCCCCAGACTTGCTTAACATGATTCGGATGTCAAATGAGTTACTCTGCACATTGTCCACGATGTCGAAGACCAGATTATCACAAGAATTGTGCACTATTTCTATCATTTCACAATTTCGCTAAGTGAAAGAGACACGTTTTTATGGCAAATTCCGTTCTGGTCACTAATTCAAGCAAAAGCACTTTCTTGGAGGACCTCCCCAGACTTGCTTTACATGATTCGGATGTCAAATGAATTACTCTGCACGTTGTCCACGATGTCGAAGACCAGATTATCACAAGAATTGTGCACTATTTCTATCATTTCACAATTTCGCTAAGTGAAAGAGACACGTTTTATGGCAAATTCCGTTCTGGTCACTAATTCAGGCAAAAGCACTTTCTTGGAGGACCTCCCCAGACTTGCTTTACATGATTCGGATGTCAAATGAGTTACTCTGCACGTTGTCCACGATGTCGAAGACCAGATTATCATAAGAATGTGTCATGTTGACCAATAATTATATGCTAACACATGTTTGTAAATGTGTAAAAGACGTGATGAGATGTCCAGACCTTACAGACATTGAATGCATGACGCAAATATGCTTGCAAATGCTTAGACGAGAGCCTGTTGACGTTATAATTGAGTAAATACGATGTCAGTAGCATTGAAAATTATCGCTCCTGCTGTAGGCAAAGAAGAATAAATGAGAGAAAATGTGTGCGTGTGCAGTAGGCATAATATATGAAAATTTTGAAATTTGCGATAGGCTATCCGTTCGTACAGTATCAATGTCATCCACAAATTTTTTTTGATAATCGATGATGGTTATGATCAAACTATTTACTAGTACATTTCGAGTGTAGTCCCCCCTGAAATCCCCTGAATTCCCTGAAATAATTTCCCAATTTATTTGTTGAATTGAATGGTCTTCGAATGTTGCATAAACGGTTGCAGATATAGAACCGTAAAGGAAACTAATTTATTTAATCATTTCGGACTTCATCCATCGAACAAAAAGTGAGTCAAATAGCTCACGTTCAACATCTTACCATTTTCCTTATGTTAATTAATGTGTGGGTACCCCAAAAATTGACCTAGCTATTTTAAGGACAGCAGGTCTCCTCATATCCGGTTATATAATAAAGTAATTAGAAAGAAGTAAGTTAATTTCGCGTTGAAATTACGACTCCTGTCTGACCCGTGTGTTTTTCATTGCTTTCATTCTATATGATCAAGCTGTTAGCCGAAACCTCGCGATCGGAAAAAATCTGTGTACTGTGTATTTCGGAAATTAACTTGATAAAAGCCATATGTGCAAAAAGTTTGAATAAGGTTAATAAAGTAATTGTCAGCATTTGCGTAAAAGGAAGCTGTGCTTAGTCAGAATATTCAAGATGAGCTAAATTGTGATAGAGGTTCATATAAAGTTCATATAAATAAACGAATTTTTCTTTTTATTCCCGATAGGTATTTGGATTCAACGCAGTTATCCTTCATTTGCGAAGCAATCTCTGATGAACATCCCGTCTTAACAGACAATAATAATGAAGATGCAAAGGTAAGCTTCATTTCAGACATCCATCCATCTATGAGAATTTTTCGCCTAATGCTTACAAGCATTACAATAAGCTTACAAGATTGATCCGTAGTCATTTAAGTATACTTAATTTTCGAATTAATGGCCCTTGAAACAAAGAAATATCTGACTTCATGTCTAAATGCAGATCATTCAGTTGCTGTCCACGCCTACATTTTGAGTTTTAATAACCAAGTGATCTACGTTTCAAGTGCAATGCTAAAATTAGATACGTCAATACGGGGATTATGAATCTGTGCTTATGTCATACTTGCAGACTTAAATTTGTATGGTGGATTCATAACTTAGATTATCTTGACGAAAAATTAAAAAATTGTCCTGATCCCACATTGGGAAAAATGGATAATTCTCATACGTGCATCGATCACTCATGAATGCAAATTATGAATTACAGAAGTTTTGGAGAATCTGACTCATACGGCGCCTGAAAGAATTTGGGGCGTCTTTGGCCCCAAATGAGAAATTGTTATTTATGCGACAAAAATTTGGAAGGAAACGGAAAGCAAGTATAGATGAGTTCCATAACGCAGTGCAAGTCAACGTTAATAAGTGGTAAGCCGCCTATTTATTGTTTACAGTATACAATGATAAACGGTGTCCTATTTCTGTTATCCAGCATGTCATCAACCACAGATCTTCCTGAAACTGAATCAATGGAAACGGACACTGATAAAGAGAGCGACGTGGAAATTCTATCGACCAGTTATTGCCCCAGATTCAAAGATTATTCCATAAGCCGTGATGCTGATCGGGTAAGTATACTTCCTCGTTTTATGACAATTGTATTGGTAATTGAAGTGTGAAGTAAATCAGACCTATTAAATTAATTAACGTATTAACCCTTAGCTTTTATCATGTCTCCTTGGATACCTCTTGCAACCTTGTATATAGAGCACCTGTAATTTAAGTAAATTACGTTTTTCAATTTAAGACAATTCAAAGCAGTGGCTACTTAAAAAGTTGAGTGAACCATGTGTAACCATACTGTGCTGCATTACAATGTACAAGTATACTTTTGGAGTTGCCTGACTGACACCTGTGGACATCGTATGTAAATTGATTGATCTTATTAATGGATTATCAACCAAATTACAATATAGAAAATGCGAGGAATATCTTGAGCCGAAAATATTGATAGAACGGATTACTTATCAAACGAAATTCGTATCAGGTAAGTCGAATGAAGTGATGATAGATAAATTAAGTAATTAATAGCGGTTTACCTGCGCACTACACATTATACCAAGCACTAAATTGACTGAAATATTTCAACAGATAACTTTTGAATTAGATGTGATGTAAAAAATGTTCCTCTGGTTATAAATATTTGACTATAGGTAAAGCAAGCCAATTTTTCACGACCATTCAAATATAATCGTGCGGACAGAATGACATCGTTAACGAATCGCTTCGCATGAATACAGTAAATCCAGTCGAAGCTCGTTAATTCGGACACGGACAATTAAGACTTCGGTCAATTAAGATCATACGGCCGCGGCACTTTTTGTATATTTGGCGGCTTATATAAGTTGCTTTTGAATTCAGACTTTCAATAATTAAGAGATAGTAAACCTGGTATTTATACTCTTAATCATCGAGCTTTGACTGCAAGATACTTTGCACAGCGTTGGCTCTAATTGATGGTTCGCTGCAATGAGATAAAGTCAATTCTGGTAACGTGACATTAGACGGGCGTGAATTAGACGGACATTAGACATGAGGGGTAAACATTTTCGAGTAAGCTGCAACGTTTAAAATATTTCATTTAACCAACCTCATTCCCACAGAGATTTCACTAAGTTATCTCATTTTTACATGTTACCACTACATTTATGCATCATCGCGATAGGCGTACCTCTGTATAGCTGAACATAGACGAAGCTATAGCTGAATTTTCTTAAATTCGCGTGCTTTACGTGCTCAACTTCATCGGCAAATTAGTCTTAATTATTTTTAGTAAGCTTAATGAGTCTCATTCGAACTTCTTTCTCTTTGAAAGAAGATTTTAATGTTTTACAAAAAATATTTTGCAATTTTCAGGGATATCTGTGTAATTGATGAGTCGATAGCTTGTCAATATAGATTAATTGATATTGTTGCTTGAAGCAAATGATTTCGTCAGATCGGGAAAGCCTGTCTTAAGTCGATTGGAATTAAAGCGTCTATGCCGGTTTATAAAAAATGTCTAATCTTCGGAAGTACTTCATCCAGGCTCGTGAATATCCCATTCCTTGAACTGCGAATATAAAAGGGCCATATACTAACACAGAGTGCCACACTATTAGGTTTAATCGTTTTGAATCTGTTCAAGTTTTATGTGCGAATGTGTAGCCTTCAGAATGCAAATTTAAACAGATATAAATAATGAGAGCTATGCACAGTTAATTGGATTTTTCAATCGTGGCAGAAATCTTCAAAATTCTTGTTTCACATATCTTATCGGCTACAACGGCCAGAATTTTAGCTGAGCTGATATTTTCTATCTGGAGCCTCGTCTAGCCGTAAACCGTTCGCTCGCCTTTGGCCATGTCTAGTCACAATTTCTTCTGTGGCCATGTCATCAATTCTATTAGATAGATCTCAGAAGAAATAGAAGAGCTGTATTAAACTTTTTGCATGTTAACATTTTCTAACAAATAATCTGATAGTTGTTTCAAGATGCGAGCGCTGCAATTGATCACAGTCCAGAGAATGAATGTATTTCCGGTTGCGTATCAATCTTCATAACATATTCTATCACCAGGAAATTGAAGAAATTACCGGGTGATTTTCGAAAATATTGGATGAGTTGTTTCAGACCTCCAATTCTATCTGATAAACTGATAAACTTCACAGCCTATAGTGATGTTTTTTATTCCTATCCTGCAGGAGCGCATGATATTGACTAATTCCTTTAAGAGACCGGTCCACTTATTCCTTGACTTACGACTGTCATTCAACGGTTTCGTTGCATGAATAGAGAGAAAGATGAGTCGCGCAAATCTGAGCCAGAGCACCGAAATGGCATTTCGCTCACTCACTAGCTCGCTATAACGTTCAGAATTTGGCAGTGACTGCTTTCTGTCTGGTTATTGAAATTGGTCGTAATTCCTGTGGCTCAGCAGATAGAGCCGGTCTAAACAGTGTTTCTACGTCGAACTTTATGTAGACTTGCTTTAATGCATAATTAAGGTTTATATTGACCTGGATGACTAGTTGACTACTTTCAATATTAGGCACACGTGAGATTTTCAATCCAAAATGAAGGCAGAAGCTGTCACTGTCATTTGCATCACTCAATGATTGTCGGCATTAAAAGAGCGGTGCTACCCACGACCTGATTATTAACTGAATCATTTAAATGACTTTTGCAGACACAAATGATTTACTGGAATCACAAAGCCACTCACATCGTTTTGAAATTATTTGCTCTGTTTGATTTAGGTACACCACAATGAAGTGGAAATGTACTGACGTACGTGGAGAAGCTTCACCATTTTAAAAGCAGCTTTATTTTTCAGGCAAAGCAGTTCTCACTGATCGGCGGCAGCGGACTAAACAATTTATGCCGTCGAATATTTTGAAGGATTTTGGCTGCGGATATTTCGAAGAAGTATTCATTTCACGGCAGAAACAACAAATTTCCATTCAAGAATTCCCGAATTTATCGTGCGGTATCAAACTTTCTAGATCTCATGTGACTGAGAAGGAAATAGAGGCCTCTTTGCAGAGCGTACTAAAGCACGCAAAAGATAGATCTGATGGAAGGAGCCACCAACGCTCCCCTGCAGCTGAGTAATTGTGCCTGATGCCCCTTTTCTCAATAGGTGACTCAATTTTTCATCTCTTGTATTTGGTGTTATATCCTGGTTATCTGTGTAGCTGTTATTGTGCATATAATCTAAATAGCAGGAACTTTATTAACAACATCAAACCCGCATGTTTCTGTTGAAATTTTAACTGGAAAATCGATGCTTTTTTCTGACAATTTGGAGTCATCAAATTTCAATGTTATTAAGAAAGTTCCTGTTATTTAGAATGTACTACATATGTCTTTCGATGCCTTTCATAGAACATTTTGTAACCTCCATAGAACAATTGTATTTTTCGATCGTTAAGTTGTACTTTTGTATCTTCAGTGCTTATAAATACAATTTTCATGTGTGCACATTAAATTTTCATTGAATCGGTGCAGGTGTATTGCAAAATATCGTATTCTGTGTAATTTCGTTTTATTTCTACTACTCCTCATAGCTAGGAAGCTTATTGGTTTTCAGTGGAGCAATACTGAAGCACCTGCATCTTAGGGAGATAGCTAGTGTTTTACTAATTAATAGCGCAATGGGAAATTTCAACTGAAGGGTAGGGGCAAATCGGTAGGATCGGCGACCGCAGCTACCTACAGGCGACCGCACCTCATCTGCTAGGCGACCGCTGTTAGACCTCCGGGCGACTGCGCCCCGGCTCTTAAGGCGACCGCCCCAGGCAGTCAGGGCGGTGGACAAATAGGAATCCCCGGCGACGCTGAGGGCGACTGACCATGGCGGTCGCGGCGACCGCTCTGGTTGATAGGGATATAGGATGGATTCCATATGCATGGAGAGAGAGGCTATTTTATTATCCTTATGCCGACCATAATATAGCCCATTCACTTTGAAAAGGATATCCCAAGTACCTTCTCCGAGCTCGTCGCATGTGATGGGTGTTGAATGATCTCCCTCCTTCTTATAGTAAGTGCACCAATGTGATACCGGTAGGCAAATTTGATTACCATCCCAAATCTTTCTATAGGGAGTATCCTTGTCATCTCTCGCCTTCCACTCTTGAGCAAGAGGAGTAGGAATGTCCATATTTAATGTCACGTACTCCTCAATAATATCAAGTTGGTGGCGAATGTACGGACTCACGGGGATCAGTATGTAGTCCCCATACTGATTGTGCATTATCTTGACATCCGTGGAAGGGAGCATTCCCGTTTGGAGTACTACACCATGATCGTCATAACGTAAGACTTGTTTAAATTTACGCTGTAGCGGTGTAGGATTATGTACCTTGGTTGTTTCTTCCACTGGCCTCAGTTGTAGATGATCTGATCGTAGCGAACCTTGTAACGTTTGACCACCATTTTGTCCTACTATTGCAGCAGATGGAGTAGATGCCTGAAAATGGAAAAGATTGTATTAAGTTTACGTTCAAGGGAGGGAGGAAAGTAGCGACTTACCATTTTAGTTGGATAATAGAATAGGGAACTAGAGAGAGAGAGAGAGAAAATGTGCGTCCGTCACTCGTGCAATTCAACGATGGAATGATTCTCACTGTGGAAGGCTCGCTATTTATATAGAAATGCTTGATTCTCATTGGATGATGATCCTCATTGGACAATAACATCAAGCTGATTCCAAATCTGGCCTCCGTTTACCAATCCGAGCCTTCATTCGCCCGCTGGAGCTGTTTCTTGGGAAATTCTAACTCTGTCGTTTTTCGTATATCTCCCAAAATCTTAAATGGCGTCTCACATCTAAACGAAGACAGATATGAACAAGCCGTTTCTTTCACTGAATTTGTCTCACTCTTAGCTTTCAAACGAGCTATCGCACGACAAAATCCGTCCACTAGAAGCCAAGATCGAAGCTAGCTGTCCAGGGGGGGGAGGTCAGTGAAATTTGATGAAAAATGTTTTGGTGACGGTCCCAGGTCGAAATTCCACACTTTGGAAAATTTTCAAAATTTTCACCACACTGGAGCTCTCACACTTAGGATTTTTTTCAGGTGAGCTCCGACCTAAAATCTTGTAACAGCTCTAACTTTTGAACGGCTGGTCCGATTGACTCGCGGCAAAAAATGGCGTCGAGCAGTTTTTTCTCCTCTTTCAAACGAGTAGCTGGAAGACAAAATCCGTTCACTAGAACCAAAGTTAGAAGATTGCTGTCGGGGGGGGGGGGGTCAGTGAAATTTGATGAAAAATGTTTTGGTGATGGTCCCAGGTCGAAATTCCACACTTTGGAAAATTTTCAAAATTTTACCCATACAAAGCCACTCTGACACTTAGGATTTTTTCAGGTGAGCTACGACAGTCCACCCTCCCAACCTGGCCGGCACACCACGCCAACCTAGACACCACATCACCGCGCGCTATACGACGGTCGGCCAGAGGGGGGGACGTCAGCGAACCTGACGGACGCACGTGGCCGGCACACCACGACACTCTGCCGTTCCAGAGGGGGGGACGTCAGACTCAAAGCACCACGGCGGCCGACCACGACACTCTGCCGTTCCAGAGGGGGGGTGGACGTCAGCGATGGCGGCCATCTTGTGCTATCCAGAAGTGGAGTTTTACTTACTACTACAGTAGGACATTATGCATTCTCTTGAAATAGTGCATGTGAGCTTAACTTAGGCCGTGCGTAGTGAAGCCATCTAGATAAATGTGTAAATGCGATTACAGTGGACTTCGCTTAATACGATATTGAATGAACCACTAAAAAATATCGTAATAAGCGATATATCGTATTAACCGATATTTGTTATAAGGAGCTGTTAATATAGTCTACGTACGTATGACATGTTAACTAGTATGTATTTGAGTTTAGAGAGTTGAAAAATATCTTCTAGAACACGGTAAGCATGTATTTGAGTTAGAGAGCTGAAAAAACATCTCGTAGAACACGGTATGTATTTGAGTTGAAAAAAATTCCATAGGACATGTTCAGGATATACAGTGATTTCAAATTTAGTGTCAGAGAAAGTAGTCCGTGATGGGTTTTTGAACAGCAGGTACTCGTGCTTTGATAATCATATCTTCAATTTCATACGTTGATTTCAGCGTCAAGTTTTTCTTTTCCATGTACTTACGCACTTGACCGAGTGCCTTTAATGCATCCTTGGCGCTGATTTCGACATCGTTCGCCACCAACGTCGGTGGTTCGTCCTCTACGTCAGATCCATCTTGGTGTTGATTACTGATACTTTCACATATTTCAATGTCTGTAAGTGTTGCTGAACATTGTTCATCACTATCACAGATACAGAATTCGTCGAATGTCGATCGGTCGATGATGTCACTCATCTCAATGGGTTCATCATCCTCGTCGTCAAATTCTGTATCGTCATGCTGACGTATAAAGCCACATTTTTTAAAAATATTAGAAATAGACTCCGGCTTAACTAAGAACCATGCGCGTTTTACGAGGTATAGAGCCTGCAACACGTCGACTGTCTGTGCGAAGTCGTTGATACTTTTGTCAGGATTATCATCTATAAATGTTAGCATTCGGCGAAGGATGTTTTGTCTGTAGTATGACTTGAGTGTCTTAATTATACCTTGGTCGGCTGGTTGGATCAGTGACGTTGTATTTGGAGGTAAGTATTGAATGGAGACATTACGCAACTCTGGGCAACCGTAATGACGAGTAGCGTTGTCGACGAATAACAGCACTTTCCGATTTTCTTTGGCCATGCGATCATCAAAATTCTTCACAATTTCGTGAAAGATTCGTTACGTCATCCAAGCCTTTGAATTGTGAAAATATGGCAATGGTGGAGACTTACGTTTGAAACATCGTGGATTTTTGAAGCGACCGATGGTGAATAAGTTCTTATCCGAGCCGTCAGCGTTGGTGAGGACTAGCAATGTTATTCGTGCTTTCATTTCCTTAAAACCTTTTACTCTGTCAAGGCGTCGAACACAGAGTGTGCCAGAGGGTAAAGCCTTATAGAATAACGCTGTCTCATCGGCATTATAAACGTCTTTTGGCGAGAAACCATTAAGAATTCCCGGGAGCGTTGTTGCAATATATTGTTCGGCAGCTGGAGAATCAGCGCTGGCCACCTCACCTGAGATCACTCTATGATGAATATTGTGCCGCTTACTCACTTACTCACATATGTATCGTAATATGCAGTGTAAATATAATGGAAAATTACCGGACGGGGATTTTTGTGATATCGCAATAAGCGATATATCGTAATAAGCGATATCGTATTAAGCGATGTTGAAGTAGTGTATTCTAATACGATTCAAAAAGGGACCGCGGAAAATTATTGTAATACGCGATTTATCGTATTAAGCGATATCGTATTAAACGAAGTCCACTGTATAGCATTAAACGCTCGGTACCTGAGTTTTGCTCCCGCAATTGGCGCAGTAAGTTGCTGATGCGCCATGAGAGATAAGCTACCAACGGAAATCAATGAACTCCTCGATCCTCTCTCACATTAGTGTTGAATACTTGGAGATTCTAATTTGTTAGTGATATTTATTCGACAAAATTTGATCAGATCTTGAAAAACTGCAGATAAAACTCTTATAACTCTTAATAAGAGAGGTGCCGACATGATAAACTTTCAATCATTCTTGACTTTTTGTACAAACAACGTTCAATAGCCCTTAATTAATTTCTTATGGCACCGGATTTTACAGTAAGTCCCCCCAAATAACAAGCTTCAGGATTTTCGCTTCCGGTAGCTTGCCGCGGAGTAAGCTTTAGGGAGGTATTCATTTGAGTGCGCTTGATCTATCTTTGCTTCACGCTGCTACGTCAGGAAAATTGACACTTCTTCTCTGTTCTTCTTCTCAACCGTGAGCCAACATGAACATGAATTTCGAGGGAAAATAGAAATCCTTTCACTAGAATAACATTATCAGCATAATTTCATCTTAAATAAACTCCAACATTTGAAGCAATGCAACTGATTGGCCTCATCTTCGGGATGGAATGAGAGTTTTAGGAGCTTATCATTTTTATAAACCATCGACCAAATCAGATCAGAAATAACTTTTTAGCATGACAAAATTGAGCTTGATACAATGAAAAAATCAGTTTCAAAGCGTCGAACCACGTATGTTCTCTTTCTCCTGTGATTAAGCATCACCGGGATGGAACAGGCCGCGGGCACGGCCTTCCGATTAATTTTAATGGGTCTATGTTGACCATTAACTATGCATTCCCTCTAGAGGAAATCATTTAGTCAATCAAAAGGAAGACACTATTATAAGAGCATGTAGGGGAGGGTGAGGAGAGTTGGCCACTGTGGAGACTTGGCCACAGTCGAGATCTCAGAAAGTAATCGTCGGAGAGCTAATCCATTTGGCGTTTCATTATCACCCAACATGCCTTGCTCGACGACGGTAATTGGATACTGCTGTCGATTAATGGCCTTGTCTACACAGCGTTAAGTTAATTTCAGGTCGGTTTTTGTAATTTTCCCATCATACTACGAAAGTCACGCTGTCGGGTGCACACGGTCGGAATACTCACAACTCGTAAGTGTTCATTAACTTGTCAATGGCTATCGATATCCAAACAAAGAAATTCCTCAACTTAAAGGTAGACCAACATAATATTAAGAATTTAATGCTGAGCTATCATGTGGAGAGTTGCTGGCCACCTAAATGGCCGAGTCTCCCCATGACGATCTGATGGTGGCCAACTCTCTTCAATTATTTTTCTGATGCATGAGCATGCGTTTAACAAGAGGAACATAGATGAATTCTTCGACAAGCTGGAAGAAGTTTTCCAGGCATCCCAACTCCGAGGCAAACAGATCTACAATCTTGACGAAAGCGGATTGACAACTGTCCAGAAGATGCCAAATGTCATTGGAAAGCGGAGAGTGAAGCAGGTGAGGCAGATAGCGAGCCGAGAGCGCGGAGAACTGGTGACCGTCTGCTGCATAGCTTCGGCCATTGGAGAGACTGTTCCTCCTGTCTTAGTCTTTCCTCGAAAGAGATTTCACGATCCAGTGATGGCCAATGCTCCGGTGGGAAGCATCGGTTTGGTAACTGGCAATGGCTGGATGAATTCCGACACTTTCGTGAAAGTTCTGAAGCGCTTCAAAGCTCATGCTAGACCGACCCCGGACTATCCCGTTGCTGATAACGGACAACCACGGGAGGCATCTGTCACTTCCTGCCCTCTCATTTGCAAAGGAAAGCAACATTCACATCCTTACTTTAGTGCCGCATTAGTCACAGGACGCAGCCGCTTGACAAGAGTGTGTTTGACCCCATGAAGAAATTCTATAACGCAGCAGCAACTTCGTGGATGATGCAGAATCCTGGACGTTGTATCACGATGTACAATGTATCACAATTTGTACGAGAAGCTGTACTGAAAGGTTCGACTCCTGCAAACATTCAATCAGGATTCAAGGCAACTGGAATTTGGCCATTCAACAGACACATATTCGATGAAGAGGATTTCGCACCGACATCGGTTTTTACTGATCCACAAACCTCCAATTCCTCCGAGCCTCCTCTGATGTCATCAGCTGCTCCACAGACCTCCAATTCCTCCGAGCCTCCTCTGATGTCGTCAGCTGCTCCACAGACCTCCAGTTCCTCCGAGCCTCCTCTGATGTCATCAGCTGCTCCACAGACCTCCCGTTCATCCGAGCCTCCTCTGACGTCATCTGTTGCTCCACAGACCTCCAGTTCCTCCGAGCCTCCTCTGATGTCATTAGCTGCTCCACAGACCTCCAGTTCCTCCGAGCCTACTCTGATGTCATTAGCTGCTCCACAGACCTCCAGTTCCTCCGAGCCTCCAATGACGTCATCAGCTGCTCTACAGACCTCCACATCCTCTGATGACTTTGTGTCACCATCAGTTTTCAAAGGATATCCGAAGGTAAGCGCTTGAACATTAGGACAGTAGGTAGAATTGTAAAATATAAATTACCTGGGTAAGCAAAATATTTTTACGTGTCGTGCTATAGTTTTGCACATTAATTGAAAAATAGACTCAAACACGCAAAATATGACTCATATAATTCGTGTACTAACTCATGTTGCTGAAGCTAAGCGAAGAATGTTTCTCCTAATATCTTTTCAGGCGATTCCAGAACGCAGATATCGACCCAAAGCCATATGATTGCGACATCAGATAGTGAGATGAAGCGAATTCAAGAAACGAAGTCTCCATTGAGGGGTGTCAAGAGATCTAGCACCAAGCAAGGAAGCGGATAACCTACGTCTCAAGGAATCGCATCTCAATCCTCAATCAAGACCAAAGAAAGAGCCGGGCCGAAGAAAACAGCAAAGGCGAGAAGAACTGAGAGCTGTCCCATTTGCAGCAATTCTTATGAGTCCTCTGGACTTGACTAGTTCTTGTGCAGCTCATGCGAGAAATGGGTGTGTGAGGAGTGCTTTGGGAATTGTTTGTGTCAGGTGTGTTTGTTTAGTTCTTTGTGATTGAATCTCACCGGAGAAAATGATGTCGTGATCCAGAACCTAGCCTACATGTAAACATGGTTGATATAACCAATGCCACTTCTAGTTTTGCTGTTTTTAGAAAAAAGCATGCAGTGAGAATGACATTATAGTATGCAACGAGATGGCACCAGAGACTGATCTTTTTATATTTTTAGTTGTTGTCACGTGAGTATCGAATCACAAGGCGATGTGCCTGTGACAGAATTTTGCGATTTTTGTTTGTATTTTTTGTATGCTGCATAATCGAGATTCGAGATGATGACCGACTAGCCTAAATATGGTTTTTGATACAAAAGGCTGGTATTTTTTGTGATCTTTTATAATCATAGATCTATAGGCCTATGGTCCAAACAAGTAGCGATCAATATTTTATGATGGAAATTAGGATAAGTCAGACAGGCCTGATAGGCCTAATTTGGCAAAGAATATGAAGCTATGAGCTCAAAGTCTTCTCTGTATGATATCATGGGTTATTTTGTGTGTTGATTATATCATGTTATAGGTGCAATTAATGCACATATAACTTGTGTACTAAAATTTATAAGTGGCCAAGTCTCCACAGTTGAGTGGCCAAGTCTCCTCTACCTGTGGCCAAGTCACCCCAAGTTTGTATGTAATTATAAAACTGAAATTAATCTATCTTGTAGTGATCGTGAGAGGTCGGGCTAATTGTCCTTTTTATGTAATACGCTAGTGCATATGTAGCAGAAGTTTCAAGTCAATCCATCCATTAGTTTCTGAAAAAACTTTAAAAAAAGCAAAAATCAAATCTGGGTGGCCATGTCTCCCCAGTCTCCCCTAGCCTATAGTTAGTGTAACATATTTAAAGATACCTACCTAAACATGCTCTATCTGACATAAATGTTGCGAACTGATTCTTAAATAGTAAGAAAATACTAACTTTTGCATGTAATTACACATAGCTTATCTCAAATAAAATTGTCAGAATCCTATATTCTAGCCTACAAGAATTTTTATAGCAGCAAATAAAAAATTAAGCTCCACCATTCTGCTGAGGTCCACATTGTTTCTATCGACTTTTAAAAGCGCGGGACGCCGAAGTGCCGTCAATTTCTGCATAATTTTAGCACCAGTAGAAATCGACCTCAAAAGAAAGGGGATCTTGATTTTTTTCTGTGCTGCTATAATTACTATGATCTCCTGCCGTTTGGTCAACTGTGTGAATTTTGTAAGAATTATGTATTCCTTAGCCTATCTATCCAATGATTATTTCATATCTCGATTAACTGGAAAAAATCTCGAGGAATCAAAATGAATGATTGGATTTCAATGCAAACACATGTACGAGTAATGATAGTTACCTAGTAGCGCCTACTGTCTGCATGTGCTCTTGACAGTCGATGGTAGAGCAGTGTCTGAAGTTAGCGGCATGCGATAAATTTTGATTGACATCGTACGTTGTCAACCCCTGCTGGCTTTGATTACTCCGGCCGGTTTCAGCCCTGACTCATTTATATTATTTATATTGATAGAATTTTCTACCAATGCATTCCCAATTTAATGTGTATTTAACTAACTTTTGTAAAATGGTTTAAAAGTAGGTTTCGTTATAGATCGCATATTTCCTTTGCTAAGACTGGCCACTTTGGCAATGTTTTCCACGGTTTTTATGCAAGTATTTGAGCATTCCGAAATCTTGCTCCGGTGCAGAGTTGTGGGTACAATTTCTCTGTATGGTTGATATTTCTTAACCCTCGGGAGGTTTAAAATTCGCTATTCCATTTCGTGAAAATCTGGGTCCACGTGGACCCAGAAGATTTATTTTCACAATCAAGCACAATTAGTACAGAAAGTACGAGTCACAGAGTTCGAATGTTCATCACAACAGTGATTCCCACACCGAGCACAGGTTTTTCTCGTTTTCCGATCTTTCTTCCACCCGCAGAGTTGACATCTGTCTTTTTTTCGTGTTGCTCTCTCAACATCCACCTTTGCTTCGATGATTGGCCGTGGCACGTGTCAAGTCGCAACACCATTTCTTCTTTCACCAATTCATCAGCTAGACTCATAAGAAATGTGCGCCTCATAGTGCGTGGATTGTTATTTCCTGCTGTTGGATGATGAATATTGAAGATAGTTTGCACATTTGTAGCAATAATGTTTATGTGAGTTTTAAGCAAAAATTGCAGTTGATACTAAAAAAGAACGCTCAATCAGATTCAATACAAATCAATCTCAATCAATACCCGGCTTGTTAGACGGTAGTTTAATTAAGCGTTCAAATACGACGAAATACATCCTTTGGGCCATAAATAATCTAGATGAGTTAAAATATATCAACTATCGGGCATAAATAGTGTTTATTTTCGAGGTGATCATTTTGATCACCCTTTGTCTTTTAAAGGTGGCAAATTACCTTCGTATCTTAAGGGTTAAAAATATAATTAATGCAAGATAGATTTAGCAGGTGAATGATGGCAAATGCTGAATGTCGTGTTTTCTGCGTTAGAATTAATATCTTGAAAATATGAAGCAATAATATATGACAGCATGGACATTATAGGGAATTACCCAATCACGAAGATACGTATTTAATACGTAGTTTTTGGTATTAATTTTACGTATCTGGTACGGTACTTTTGGCCGCTGGTAGGGCGTTTTCATACGTATCAATTAATACCAAAAAGTACGTATTTTTAGAGCTGTCGCGTACTTCTATACAGACTAAATACCGAAAAGTACGTAGTTTTACAGACTAATTAATACTTAGCCCCCTAACCCGTATTCATGAAATATAGAAAAATTCCACTAATAATCAGAAAAGACAGCAATTAATCCAAATTCATGTTTTATTGTTTTCATGTTTCATCAGTGGTATCAGTCTGGCTTCGTCGATGCACCCGTTGCCATTCTTTTCAATTGTTCCGATATCGTTCGGTTGATCTCCGTAATGGACGAATCTCTATGTACTTTTCCAACAGCATCTGAAAATTAAAAAGAAAGAGTCTTTCTTAAAAAGAATGTACAAATACCGTAGCTATCTTAATCAATCAACGAATAGAATTATACTGTGTGCCGTGGCAGAGCCATTTATAGCGAGGCTGTGAATCTAATAGATAAGCTTAGATGCTGAAACACCATGTATGGTGCGCAACGCAACAATAGTAAAAGTATGCCAATTGAACATAATTTCATGAGATTACTATGATTCAAACCTCCTTTAAGATGTAGATGCAATGCTCAATTAAGTAATAATTACCTGTCATAATTGCCACAAAGCCTACAGGTACGGCTGTTAGGCTACGTTTGTCTTTCTCCCCGTCGCGGCTGAATTCACTTTTATCAGTGACTCAGTCATCATAGACCACAACATATTCATCACCGTCTGATTTACGGTACCACCAACCCGGCGCGTAAGGTACTTGATCTGAAATAAGGAAATCATATCCGATGTCAAGAAGAATACGATTGCATGAGTAGCTTTCACTTGATGAAAACGAAATGTTGTTATAATCGGTTATAATTAGATTATTAAATTATTAGACTAAAACATATATTTATGTATATATCTAAACACATAGCTAAACTTCATGCACCACTCCCGCCTTTCAGTCTATAAAACGACATAAACAACGACAGTAACAAAAAAGCCGGGAAAGCTTGATCAGTAAAGAAACTTACCGATGCCTTGCGCTGTTTGAAGTCGTCCTTATAAGGAGACTTTGTCCGACAGTTATCAACGATTCATTTGTGTCGCACGGGAATTGGTCCAAAAATGAATCTGAAGCTGAAGGGCGAGAGAGGTCAGCGTTTTCCTCCAGCCGTCTTAACAGAGCCTTTTGGTTCTCCTCAATCGACCATTTTCTTGTATGTTCGCCGGAACCATTCCTCGACATGTAAGCAGTGTCCGGCGCACCCAGCGACATCTTCTGTTGAATAAATGGTTGAATTACTAAATACCAAAACAGTTGTTCAACATAATTCACATTAATAACAGGGTCCAGTGGCGTGCGGTCAATAGATGCGGTGCATGCGGCGAATGCCTCACTTATATTCTGAAAATTAACCATTTTTCCCTCCCAAGATTGAGGACAGTTTGGCTCAGAATATCGCATAAAATCCAATAGAAAGTCATTTCATTGAGGGAGATGACATCTAAAGAGCTTTAACAACGGTGAGGCATCGCCGCATTCACTGGTGCTATCTTTTTGCATTGACCAACTCGCAGTCTGTGCACGCTGTCTTCTCGCACAGCTCCTATACAAAAGCCTGTGAAATTATATAGTGGCTACATTCGGCGAAATTGTCGCATCGCTCACTTTAGGGAAAATGATACAGATAGCCCAGATCTCATCAGACTGACTTGTGTGCATGTGTATGCATTGCATGAGCCAGTCCGATGTGTTATATATTGGTCATCCATCACCAGAAAAGAACAAAGCTTTGTCTGATGTACGATGTAGAACTGTCTTGGACATTTTATGCTATCAATTGGTTTACCGATCTATGGCAGAATATTTGCCGAAAAAATTTTGTTGAAGCTGGGCGACCGATGCCCAAAATGAAGTTCAAATGAAGACCGAAACGCTGGAAGACGAAAAGGCGTACATTCGTCGATACGACGATTTTTCCATGGTGGTTTTGAAACCCAAGTCTAAATGTCCATTGAGAAAACTTCACTTGTAACCTTCGAATGATGTAGGAAGGCTTTTTCTATCATAATGTCATTTGATGACTTCGTTAAAAAGTCAAGGAGGATGGATTTCAATTTTAGATAATTTCGTGAATATTCGCGTTACGTGTTATATAGCGCCATTTTCAATATCGAATATGATACATGCCATAGCGTGCAAGGACAATGTCTAACTTTGAATGCATGGACATTTAGAAAGTATCAAATTCTGTTTCTGCACATCGCATGCCTATCGATAAGTAGCACCGCACGCAACTGACAGGGTCATTACATGACAATTCACCAAATGTTCTGTGACATATATTCTCAAATTTCCATACACCTATATTATTTATTGAAGCCCATCTACATGATATCCGAAGTAAATCTACCAAATTAAGCGGAAAATCGGTATTTAAGTATTTCCCTTAATTATGTGAGAGGGGACAATTAAGACTTACATCATCGCTTTAGGCTTTTAATTGATTTGCTGAAGGGCTCCTATGCCTAAAGTGAATTTTATCTGATTGCATTAAACAGCTCCGCAATGGCCAACATGATAAGAGAAATCGAAGGATATCCGAAGTTTTTTGGATAAGGTCACTATAGGCCTATGTGTTGTTTAAGTGTTATTTGGTTACACATTAATACGAATTAATGAAAAGTAGTGTTTATTTTGCGGTCTGTGTCGCCGATCTCCATACAAAGCTAAAGAAAATTCTGTTAGGCCTTTCCTCCGATATTCCTATTGAAATTTAAGACATTTTTTACTTCGTGTAAACAATTTCTCGTCATCTACTTCCAGACAAACGGATCGAGTGATTTTAATATCGTCTATCTGGAACTGCACAACTTTTTCTAATCGAAGCAAAATAAACCGATGCTGCTATTGTAATAAGCGGTCTTATCAACTTACGTCTTATCACAGAAATATAATCGATTATTAGCGATTCAGACAAAACCAGAGATGTCTTCATTTTGTGGCAGAGATTGTTGGTCTCGATGATATGGTCTTTTTGAGAAAGGAAAGTAGCTATAACGTACTTGAGGCCGGCGTAGAAATATCACCACCAACCATCGGAATATCCCCAGATTAAGTAGGTAGTCCAGAGAAATGGTGTTTCCTCCGCGGAACAGCATCACAACGTGACATTATTGCTTCAGGCACCACTGAAATGAAAAGTAGCTGATGAGCACGAGTCATTTGTCGATCACAATTGAAACGTAAGCAGTCATGGCTTAAGAAACAAAACAGTACAATGATTCAGTGAAATAGCTTGGTGGAAATAGCGACAAAACATGCAGGATTTACTGAACGAAGCAACTCAATTTCTTTAATTCGAAAATGTCGACAAAACATGCAGGATTTAATTAGCAAAATAATTTTTGTAAATGAGCAATTGCAGAAAACATGCTGTGTTCAACATGAAATACAATCGTTCATGCTCCAAGAAACAGGAGTATTACTGAAACTTACCACTCTCACACCTCAATTCCTGAAATGTACATTCAATGTCTTAACAGGCTGCCTCAATTTTAATTAGAAAATCGAATCATTTGCTTCTTATTATGCTGATCAGTGATACGATGTAGGAAATACTACCAGACCAATGAGACTTAATGAATGAGAACAACATATCTATCCTGTATCTATCATTCAATTATTGATGTGATTACGCGTCAGTGTAATACGACCAGCACGCCCACATCTGCCATATTGACAAGATCTTCGCAACGTTGACAATTATTGACAATCATCGCATGAGATCCTTTAGCACACAATATGCTTCAGACTATATGTTGACCTCTTGAACCCGATGACGTGCGGCATGCGGGCACTTGCGAAAGTGTTCGAATAGCAGCTGACAACTTATGCCCAATTCTACCGTGCACGTCATCGCTGCATATGTTCTCATTGTCACTCAGCATCAGCGGAGTTACCGTTATGAGCGAGTGACGTCCACTGCACGTCATGTGTAGTTGGAGCAATGTAGCAGACATAGATGTCTATGGTAGCAGATTTGGCTTCGAGTCTCAAAGCATATAATACAGTTTACTCTATGACTCAAAAGTTAACATACGTTAGTTCTGCAATTACTAAAAAGAAGCAATGAAAAAGAAATTCTATAACTCACTTTCAAATATTGTAAAATTCATGCAATACCAGCTGACTTCGTCGCACACAAGGTGGAAATACACGTGGAGTGAAAAGACATCTAATTCCTAACGACCGAACAGCAAATGTGAGATAAGCAAATTTTTGCAGTTTTGAAGAAATTTGCACGGATTTGACTGAATATGATTGCAGTACTGAAGGAATAATAGTATTTTGCAAATTCTCCGTGTCATGACAACTCATGGTTATATCTCATCATCCAGGATTACTTGCCAAGTCTAACGGTGGCTTTATGGGTTGATCATGCAAATCGCTATCGTTCAAATCCGGCTACTTTTAGAAACGTTCATAGATTTGGGTTAATAGCAGGCAATAATTGTGCAATATCCATCGTGTTGTGTGATGCTGCGAGCGAAGTACATCAAGATTGAAATAAGCATATTTCCCTTATTTTCTTGTATGTATCTGATGTTTATTTCGCAGGGTAAATGTGTCTGACATGATTTTCTTGCTCATCTCATGCTATACCTCCATAAAGTACAGAGCATCCACTTATTTTCTACGACTCTATTTTTGTGTTTGTTTGTATCACATAATAATTATTTATATTTACATTAGAGAATTTAGTTATAAACATGTGTTTTTGGAAAACCTGTAACAAAGATAACAAAGATAGTGATAAATCGGTAAGGCGAAACATGATGTAAATTTTACTTTTGCACACCAATCAAGCATAATTACTTAGTCGATTTTCTTGAATTAAATCTTTCTCATTCATCTTTCTACACAGTTTGCAGGTGAGGCCTCATCCTCCATAAGATCCGAAATGTAGGCCTTCTTTTCCGAAAGAGATGGGGGGAAACCAAACAGAGATAAGCAAGCGATTGGAGTGCATCTCTATATTACAGATTTGGATTATATGTTCGGCATATGTGTACGCGAGTACTCAAATGAAATATCAATGTGCATGTAATTATAAGGCATCATATCGGCCCATCATGTAATACGCATGCCGTTTAATTCAATGCACTATCTATATAAGCTGCGATGCAACTCTGCAAAAGGATGTTCATAATTGCATGTTTCTAAAATTTATAATTTACTTAGACTTTCTCACTCATGCTATCTTGAGAGATCGACCTCAGATGGCCTAGCAATGTTTGGCACACTATATAAAATCGTCCTTACAAAGCAGGAAGTTTTCCTGCTTATTTATGTCAATAAAAATGATTCCTTGCCAATTATTCAACTGTAGATCTTGTTTTTGGCAAATTTAACGATCAAAATAATTCATTGAGATTTTTTATCTGATGCAATAAAAAATAATGAATTATCTATGCAAACAAGCTCATTTTCTTTTGAGATGAAATCAGCAAATTTTAATTCAAAATAATTCATTGATGACCAGAGTTTCTTATCTGATACTATAAATAATGAATAAATTATGCATGCATGCTCGTTTTCTTCTGAGATGAAATCAACGAAGCTTCATAGCTTAATGGACCTACGTATTCCGTACTGTACTTGCGAATATAGGCCTATCCCCTTTGTTCAACTCGAAAACTAAAAAAATACTTGGCCCATTTTCTGATTTCGATGTATGGATGTTTATAACAACATGCCACTATATGCTTGGATAAGTGCATCCAACAATATCTACTATTAAGGACACTTAACAATGCATGATTTGTATGAAAGCTGGGTAATTACAAACCGCAGTCGGAATCTTATTCACGACAGAAGGCGATTTTTAATCTTACATGTACTGGCTTACTTGGCGAGCTCTTAACAACTATGTCTCCCCTCACAACTGATATATTAGCTTCAATTATTTACATGTTTCAAACTTTAGCTATATATTCACAGCTTCAATTTTACATGTTGTGAAAGTAAGCTCGTAACAGCTAGGTCTTCATACATAGCGGATATATATTCTCTTGCTACTTATCATGCTTTGTCTTGGTGTTTGTCTTATTGAGATATTTAGAGGCAGGTTATTTAAGGAATATTCATCTAAACAACTGGTGCTTTCAATCGTATTATCTTATGCTGAATGTTTCAATGCTATGAAATAGGTAGTCATCGATCTGAGTGATGGCGAATAGAAATCTACATATTCTCTGATCGGCATGATCTTGCACATGTAGTCATAGGTTAATTTACATCACTTTAGATCTCAGAATTACATTTTTTAATGAAGAAAACAGTGAAATAAGTTGAGCAGAATTTACTTCTTAGTGGATTCCTGGCAAGACAACGAGCTGTGCACACTATCACATAATTATTTTGTTTCGAGTACTCGGAATCAATACTCGTTAAACACTTTTAGATTGAGTTAGGCTTACTCGAGTACTCGTGCCGATAACTTTTACCCTGGTCTGTATGTTTGAAAGACTTTAACAGTTTGAACTTCTTGGTATTAGAAATTTATCTCAGCATGTGCCCTACTCTAACATTTTTGCCCTCCTTGTCCAAAATTGGTTCCGGCATCCCTGTGCGTCTGACACTGGCACGCTCGAATTTTGGAAGAATCTATAAACAAGAAACTTCCGGTGCGTCTAGAGAAATCGCGGGCGCACTGTATCAAAATATTCTATTTTGGGCAAGTGGCATGTAATTGCAAAATAATTTGTTTGTAGAACGGTTTTGGTAATACAACTATCTCAATTCCACTTAGTTATACGAGCAAGTTAGACAGAGATGAATTGCAAAGTATATATAAGTATCTATGTACAGTCGAGTTTCATTGTCCGATCAATACGTTCTCAAACCACTAGACGGATTAATGAAACAACAAAATCAACAAATTTAGGCTCACCAAGTAGCCGTAAAAGGCTGATATGATTTGAATAAAAGGCATCTACAGGTAACTCTCTTTCATAAGCGTGGTCGCTTTTATCAGAATCTCACTTCTTTGACTAGTATGGCACTCACATTTGTAATGAATTCACAAAAATTTCATGGAAATTTTATCAAGTTTGTTCTATTTCCTTTCCAGATGTGATGTCTGTATACACTTGCACTTTGTTCATCTGTGTCAAAGCTACCATTCATGTAAAAAGAGCATGACCTCCATGGAAATTGAATTAAGGAGATACCTCTTCGACTTAAATTTGCAGTCAATAAAATCGTGGCTATAGCCTGTATGTCATATTTTCTTTCTCAATTGGATGCACATAGGGTTTTCAATCCAGATTCTTTATGAAAGACAAATTAGTAGACGTGCCGGTTTGCAGTTTTCAGTTACGACCTCGTTCTCTGTGCAACTTCGTTCTAGCTCTCGGACTAATCATCTGCGAAGAGGTGAAGTGGAAGTTCACGACGTCGTGATATCGATCAAACCGCTTTGTCGATGTCAGGAAGGAGATATAGTCCAGCAGTGAGTTTCTGCAGGGAACTAGGCCGAAAATGAGACTTTCACAGAATGATATAGGGGAGAATGGGGTGACTTGGCATTTGGGGTGACATGTCAGTGACCCTCTACCACAGAATCTGTCGATAAGGAATTAGGAAAATCCGGAATACATGAAATGAAGATCCGCTAGACCACAAATATGGGAGATATGAAACTTTATTCTCATTCGCTCTTCTTGCTCAGCAGAGATCGGTGAATTTTTTGCATTTTGAAAAATATTGTATTTTTCTCAGCCTATCATCAATATCAAGCACTACGACACATTGGCAGGAAGATATTTGAGTGATTTCATGGATTATGTGGATTTGTTTATGTCAATTTCTTCTACTTTGAGATGGCAGTCAACATATTTCAAAAAGTCGAATGGAGTGACTTGGCAGTCTTTGGTTTGGTGATTTCTGGTCATAGTGATGAAAATGACTCAATCCATAACGCTCATTCAGCAAATATTAGGACCTATTAAAATCATATGGACTAACAGTGTCCTATTTTAGTCTATCCGCACATAGCAACTTACGAAGCATAGAGTTCTCATTCATACCTATTGGAGCATGTGAGTCCGTGGCGTCCCCCCGAAATTTTTTTCCGGGAAACTCTGCCGAGAAGCTCTCATTAAGATCTTAACTTTTGCTTGAAGACCTGTAGGGACTTGCATTATAATGCAGTTCATGAAATTTCCTTGATCATCAGCTTGATTTCCGCTTAATTAAGATGTTTGTTAGCAAATATTCACTCCTTTTGATATCCAACTTGTTTCATACTGCTTATAAAGGGCTTCATGTTGGTAGTATATGAATTTTCAAAAATTGAGCTTTTTGAAAGATGTTCATATATTTTTTTGAACCACAGGAACGCTATCTCCGTAAAAACTGAATCTTTTCATATAAAAATTTTCATTATACAGATACTTTTTGATTCGACACTCTACCTACTATATACTTACTCTATGCTCACAACAGCAGATTTTTATCTTAGGAAGGCGCACATAGTCTCTGATTGTTTCCTCTATTTGCTTAGATGTATTGCTGTAGGCTGAATGACATTTTCATGACACATTGTTCTGAAATACTTTTATCTGACTTCAAATCTTGAGAAATTGAGAGATTACATAGGTAGTCCTACTGGCAAATATGAGCTGATTATGGTAAAAGTGAGCTAGTACAGTTCTAATTGATATTTGAGCAATAATTAACAGACATACGAAGTTATGCTGAATACTGCCATGTCACCGAATCGATGGGATGACATGACAGGTTTTGAACTTGTTTTGAGATTCAAATTAGAAAGAAAGATCTCCTCTCACAGAATTTTGTCTAATAAAAAAAGGTTGGGAAATACGCTGTAACTACGGTATATTACTGGTAAATTCTAGTTTTTGATTCGTTTTAATTATTTGAACATGATGTATGAGTGTCAAAAATGCTGCCATGTCACCCCATTCTCCCCTACATTTTTGCCTGCTACGAATATGCGCCTCTGCCGAATTCTAACTGGTTCCTCTTCTTGTCAGACAGGATCAAAGAAAAGCATCTGTTAATCCAATGGAACGCAGATTGAAGATTTTGGTTAAAATGAAATTTTCTATGTTTTCTCTGAATGAGTGAAAAGTACGAAGTCTGGAGCCACAAATTTTGACATGGAATGTCTTCAAGTCATTTCCAATCATGTTCTTCAGCTTTTGCCTATGAAGCTACACACATTCAGATTTGTTAAGCCTCCTAATGTCGGCAAACACAAGCATTTTGAGCATTTTAAGCCACTTTTAACCACATTGCATGCATCGACGATCAGAAGCATGATGATATAACATGTATATGATATGAAATGATTTGATGAAAGATCAATTTCCTTAAGCGAAGTTTATAATCAACATTTTGCAAATGCGAAAAGAATCGATTCATTTGTTGTTGAGCACTTTCCAGCATTCTTGACTCGATGTGAATTTAAAAGAAGACACCGGAATTGCAGATGTGGTCGTACCATAGATTTATTGTGTGTGATTGTTAAGTGAGTGAGTCCGAGGCAGTCTTCCTAATGTTAGTGACGTCATTGTGCGTTATTCCAAGTTGCGACCTCTCTCTCTCTCTTCCTTTCCCATGCCATCATGACGTCATATTCTCATTGAATTGAACGCTAAAGTTGATACTAGTGAAACACTTATTCCCATTTATTGTCGGACTGGTCATTGTATTGATACAAGAATACAAAGAGTCTGTCTACGCGAGACTGTCGTTTTCATTCTTTACAAGCTATCACGCGAATTGCCATGAAACTGATTGATTCAGTGAAGAAGTTTGTGGGTGGACGCGGAGAAGACATTGTCCAGTGGCTTGATAAGTTCCAGTTAACTGCCGATATTACTATTGAAAGAGCAGAAGACAAGACAGAAGAGAAATTGGCAAAAATTCTTCCGATATTTCTGGAGGGACCAGCCTACGCGACATGGAAACAATTGTCAACCTCAAAACAAGCCGATTTCAAAGAAGTAAAGGCAGAATTCTGTCGAGTGTTAGGACGTTCAAAGTTAAGAGCGTGGCACGATCTTCAAGGAGTCAAATTCCTTCCAGGAGACTCGGTCGACGTCCTTGCGGATGAAATAAAGAGTTCTCTTCGCGTCATGGTTAAGGACAGCAGCCCAGTTCCAGAAGAAATAGTATCCTGTTATTTGGTGGACGCCCCTCCGAATCAGATCGCCTCTCAAGTGAAATCACAATGTGGAGAAACAATGGAGCTATCTCAGATTCTGTCATGTGCGAAGTCGTTGCTCTCAAATCCAACGGACTTATACGACACAGCGGCTGCTGGATTGTCTAGTGGCACGAAATTTAGACGAAACTCGGACATGTCTTCAAAACCGCGATGTAGTGGATGCCGAAGATGGGGACACATTCAGCGAGATTAATCTACTACCTGCTATCGTTGCGGACAAATCGGACACCTTCGATATCAATGTACTCAATCGTCGAGTTCGGGAAACGGACAAGCGGAAGCGGCCTCGCCGGATCATGCGGCCCCGCAAAATCGCATTAATCCGGGACATGATTATCGACGGATGCCGATGCCAAGTACTGATCGGCACTGGTTGCAGCGTGAGCTTGATAGGTGAGCATGGGGTAAAAGGAAGACGTCGCAAACCATCTAGGCTTTGTCTTGAGATGATGAACAAGGATATCCTGTTCACAGAAGGTGCTGTGGTGCTGAGTTCTGTGCTTACCACGAAGGATGTTGAGTTAGGTCCAGTTACTGCTCATATTGTTCAGCGCTTGCCTCTTGATGTGGATGTTGTGCTAGGCTTAGACATTCTAGAACATAACAGGCTCGAACTGTATTCCCGTGCAGGAGACATTGTCGTTAACTTTACAACGTGTAGGTTAGTATCCGCAGGTGTCGCAGCCCGCACGCACTCAGATGAGATGAGTATTGTAGATAAAGATTTCGAGATAAAGTTTCAGGATGGTCAGTGGATAGCAAGTTGGAAGTGGGAGGAAAACGATTCTTTACCGAAATTACACAAGCATCCCCTAGACTATGTTCGACCCGAGAATCGTGATAGTTTCGATAGCGAAATTAAGGATTGGGTGAAGGAGGGGATCCTCGTTAAGTATGATCCTAATGAGCATGGGGATATAAAAGGATTTTTGCCCACGATGGCTGTTATACAGGAGAAGGGAGGAGAAAAGAAAATTCGCCCGGTTTTAGACTATCGCAAACTTAATCAGTCAGTAAGGAGTTTTCCAGGAGGATCGATGTCTTTATGCGCCGATCAGTTAAGAGAGTGGAGGCAAATGAGGCCAAATTGCTCTATTTTAGACCTGCGGAAGGCCTATCTTCAAATATACACAGAAAAGTCCCTATGGACTTATCAGGCTGTGAAGTGGCGTGATGAGACTTACCGGTACTTATTGACTAGGCTAGGCTTTGGGTTGTCAGTCGCACCTAAAATCATGACAGCGATCGTGAAGAGAGTGCTTGCTCAAAATGAGGAAATAAATAAAGCAGTATCCAGCTATATCGATGATCTTTTCATCGATGAAAGCCGTGTCAAATCCCACGAAGTAAAAAGTCATCTTTCTAACTGGGGTTTAAAAACCAAAGAACCTTTATACTTCGGTGATTCTAACGGCGCCCGCGTCCTTGGTGTTAGAGTAAATAAAGACTATACTTGGTCAAGAGATAACTCATTGCCCATCATATCATCAAATAATTATACACGTCGTGAAATTCATAGCATCATTGGTGAGCTGGTAGGTCGCTTCCTGTTGCGGGATGGCTTAGAGTGTGCTGTAGTTTCCTGCAGAGACTAACAGCACGGGCTAAGTGTGGTTGGGATGAAAAAGTTCCCAGTACCATCCACAATCTAGTCAATCAGATAATGCGAAGGATAGACAATGAAGGTGACCCGGTCTCAGGACAATGGCTAGTGCCCAGAGATGTTCCCTTGGTGGTGTGGGCTGACGCCAGCAACTTAGCTGTAGGGGTGGCCCTAACAGTTAATGATTTGACAATTGAAGATTCCTCGTGGCTGAGACCTCGTTAATATTCAGCCCACATTAATTTGAGTGAATTAGACGCGGTTTTGAAAGGCGTTAATATGGCTTTGAGGTGGGGACACAGGAAACTCATTGTTAAGACCGATTCGGCTACCGTTCACAAGTGGTTGATAGCAGTAATTAATAAAACTCATAACGTAAAGACTCGTGCATTGTCCGAACGATTAATCCGCCGCCGACTTGACACGTTAAAAGAGAATATTGAAACGGAAAATGTTAACATTGAACCTCATCTGATTCCGTCGGCAGCTAATTTAGCAGATATTTTGACACGAGTTCCGCAGACTTGGCTTCAAGTTGAGAAAGATTTCGAGTCTGAAGAAAACTTAGAAGTTGCTGGTGCTTGTGTTCAAAACGAGCAATCAGATAGTTTGTACAGCGCAGTGAAGGCGATACATGATAGATGCCACTTTGGCGTCGATCGAACTCTGAATTTGGCGAGAGGAAAATTTGATGGGAATAGAGTTTCAAGGAAATTAGTTAAGAAAGTGGTGTCCAGATGTGATCAATGCGCTAAGATAGACCATGCTATTACTTTCAAATGGGATAAAGGTGAGATAAAAAGCTCAAAAATTTGGGAAAGATTAACCGTTGATATAACGTATTTTAGAAGTACGCCATACCTGACAGTTATCGACCTACTGACCCGTTTCACGATTTGGCGCAAATTGAAGGGTGAGTCGGCTGCCGAAACTATCATGCATTTGCAGCAAATTATGTCAGAGTTTGGTCCCCCACAATCTGTATTATCCGATAATGGTACCATATTCCGTAGTCGGGAGTTCATTGATTTTTTTTCGAACTGGAATATTAAACATGAATTATCGTGCGCGTATAGGCATCAAGGTAATGGGGTAATTGAGCGGATACATCGCACTGTTAAACGAAGCGCGAGTAGGGCCAACAGGTCTATCGAGGAGTCGGTATTTTGGGTAAATAACAGCAGAGATGGCCAAAAACAAAGCCCATTCGAACTGATGTTCTCTGCAAGTTCTAGGAAGCCTGAGATCAGTGATCAGTGATCAGAGACAAGAAATTTTTCGTGAGATAGATAAAATCCCTGACAACCATAATTTGCTCGCGTATGAAAACATTGACAGAAACCCCTCAGTGTAGGTGACAATGTGTACTTAAGAAATCCTTCCGGGAAGTGTGATACTCCGTGGTCCGGACCTCATAGAATTACTAGTATCCGTTCTAGTGTAAGCATTGTTTTGGACGATGACGGTGTCACGGGCCACGTCTCGCATTTAAAGTCAGTACCTGGATAATATTTGGATGTCGAGCCCGATACTAGCACTCAGTTGGTTGAAGAAAATGATTGTGAGGAAGAAGTCGTTAATGAGAATAATTTAAGGAGAAGTAAGCGCATCCGTAGGACTCCGCAATGGATGAGTGAGTTTGTTTGCTATGGTTGTGAGGTTTACAGACCTGGGGGGCGTGTGTGTGATTGTTAAGTGAGTGAGTCCGAGGCAGTCTTCCTAATGTTAGTGACGTCATTGTGCGTTATTCCAAGTTGCAACCTCTCTCTCTCTCTCTCTCTTCCTTTCCCATGCCATCATGACGTCACATTCTCATTGAATTGAACGCTAAAGTTGATACTAGTGAAATACTTATTCTTATTTATTGTCGGACTGGTCATTGTATTGACACAAGAATACAAAGAGTCTGTCTACGCGAGGCTGTCGTTTTCATTCCTTTCATTTATTCTGGGTTTTAATTACTGCAACATCCTTATTTACACAGAACAACAATCTACTTAGAACAGCGGCCTATATCAGAAACAGCTGATGCGCTCAATTTTGACAGAATATCGTTATAGTAAATTAATAAAATATCAAAACATCATTCGAAATCAATGTCGGCTTTTGCAGGTTCGCTTGCCAGTATAAGTGGCAACAATATCGTAATCGAAATGCCAACGAAAACGAAGACAATTTTCCGAAATATCCTGAATCGGTAGATATTCATATTCCACCATCAAACCCTGATAATGATGCCCTTCTTAGGCGTCTCTACGACAAAACAAAGAAGGTTTTAAATTCAGTCCAACCTCGTGCATTTCATGATAATATCAGCAAGGCAGAACGTGAGACAATAGAGGAACTTCAACAATTGCCTATGGTATATCTTCCAAGTGATAAAGGTACAGAGTTCTGCATAATAGAACAACAACGATACATTGACGCCGGAGATCAACATCTCGATGATCCATGCACATAATAGAAGGTCAATATTAAAAATTGTGACGCAATCGAAAATAGAATAAACTCTGTATGGACTAATATCTGTCAACGAAGAAAAATACAACCTTCAACGAAAGGAAGTTTCGTGACCAAGCATTCTGACTTACTTGTTTTTTATCACCTAATAAAAACGCACAAGACCGCTCCAACTTTGAAAATTCGACCAATTGTGGCAAATGTGAAAGGACCAACAAAGAAAATATCATGGCTCCTTGTTCAGATTCTCAGTCCACTCTTGCAGTTTGTGCCTGCACATTTATATAACAGTCTGGAGCTAATTGAAATAATTCAGTGCGTTTGCAACGATCTTGCTATAATGAATGACTACTCATATCCCTGCAGTTTCGATGTTGTGTCACTATATACCTCAATCCCAATACAGGATGCAATAGTGAATGCCATGGACAAATTAATCGATTCAAAGCAGAAATTCTACAACCTGAACAGTCAAGATATTGAAGAATTGCTGTCAGTTACTCTGAACAACACTTTTTTCTGTTTTCAAGATGACCAATATCAACAAATCAAAGGTCTACCGATGGGATCCAGTATCTCCGGACTTCTCGCCATCCTATTCTTAGACACAATCGAAAAGAAAGCATTACAATCTTTTCCTCATTGCAAATTATTTGCTCGATACGTTGATGATTGCTTCAGTCTGGTGAGAAGCGAATCAGACGCAAGAGAACTTCTGAACATTTTAAACGAACAGCATCCTGACATCAAATTTGAACTGGAATTGCCAAAGTCAAACAAGACATTGAGCCTTCTTGATTTCACAGTTGATCTAGATAGCAGCCAACCAAAATTCACCTTTTATAAGAAGCAGGCAAAGAAGAACATTTTCATGAATTCCAAATCAAATTTACCAACTGCAATGAAAGAATCAACCAATTAAAATAAAGTGAATCGAATACGTGAAAGGTCCACAGTACAGGAAGATGAAGATAGAGCACTGACTGAGTTTGAGCGAATACTTGGACTAAATGATTATGACAATCAATTCATCAAAAGTGCAACCAAAGCAAATTCCAAGAGAAGGCGCAAAAATATGAACAATTATCCCACGTTCTACATGTCAGTCCCATTTATATTAGATTATGTCAACAGAAAGATTAAAAGAGCTTTTCAGCATGAGAAAATAAACATTCGCCTTTATCATCGCTCGAAAACATTACAACAAAAACTCAAGAAACCAAAACTGAAACAAACGTGCACAATGAAGAACTGTCCTATGAAAAATGACAACTGTGGCAGAAAAATGGTGGTATATAAGATCCAATGTTCATGCGGTACTGTCTACATTGGAAGTACAGTGCGTCCCTTACACACAAGAATTCGAGAGCACTTATTTTACAACAAATCCGCCATCTATGATCACAAGCTCATCTGTCATGGCAGCCTCAGCATAGAAATTGTGTCACATGCTAGAGACGCAGTAGATCTTAGTCTCAAAGAGGCACTCATAATCAAGACAGCCCAACCTGACCTGAACAGGCATGATGAAGGACAAGATATCTGCACAGTGGTATATACATGACATTTTGATTTTTGAAAACAGTTTTATATAGCTTTGTACTCCATTTGTAAATCTTTTCTACTCTATACTTTGAAAAGGGCTGTGACAGCCGAAAAATATGTATCAAATTAACTCATCGAGTTATCAACCAAGCAGCCTCGGCTACATAGACGAATTTGTCTTAACTCTTTAAAAGTAAATTAATAAACAAATACTACTCGTAGTTAAATTATTCTGACCAGTAACCAACACATGAGGGATGAATAATTCTACGTTGAACAGAGCATGAAATATCCGTTCGCGTGACTTGAAGTGAGTCAAAAATTAGGTCAGGACATCCGTATACTGTAAGCAAGGAAGCGAGGTTAGTCACTAGAAAATACAGACCTCACATACCATTATTTTCATGCCTTTTAAAAATTCCTCTTCCTTTTCTGTTATTATCTCATTCTCAGTATTCCTACCATATGATTCCTACTTGTGTTATTTTCAGTCCGTCACCAACTAGATTCGGCACAATTATTGCTGCAACATCTAAGGATGATAACAAAAAGGGACCTAAGTTTAATAAAGCATACCTTTTTTTATTTTTGATATACTGCCAAGGAAACCTAGCGTTAGGGTTCGGTACTCGGAAATCTAATTGTTCAGGCCTCCCAAAAAAACCTATAAAACCTACAAAAACCTATTTTTTAAAAACTGACATATATTTTTAAAAAATAACCTATAAAACCTATATAAACCTATTTTTTCGGACTTCTTATGATTTTTGACTGAGATGATCACATTTCTTATGCTATTTTACGTATCACGTAAGTTTTCTTGATTATCGATAAGGAAAGCAATTTTTAATACTATCTGGTTTCAGATTTTGTGTTATTCGTCTTTTGAAGGTCGGTGATTGATTTTGTTCCTCGTGTGCCCAGTGATCAGCAGTTATTACTCTTGAATGATTTTCGATTGGTTCAGTCTGGTTGTTGAACTGTTCGTATTGTTTACTTGTTCCATTTTATAATTTGTTATTGAATTGAACATACATGTACATGTTTTTATAATTGTGGAAAACCTGAACTTAAAATAGTTAATAAAATGACTGTTTATGGACTTCAAGTAAAATTTATGGAGTTGGGAGACCCGGTTGCCTACAATTAAGATGTTTTACACTAGATGTTTAATGTATAACTCAATTTTAACTGTTGCCCTTTGTCATTCAGAAGTGAAATTATTATCTATAGTTAATAACTTCGCTCCTGATGAAGAAGGTAAGCTACACTCATTGTATTTTGACTTTGGAATCATCAAAATATTATGAAAGGAAAACATAACGCTGAATTAGAATATCATTTGAAATTAGTTTAATCTCCCAACTCTATTGGGCTGCTTTCAAGTCTGTGCGAGCCCCAAAAAATACCCTAATGATTTTGCGTGGACATGTTTAAAAGTTTTGAATTTTTTCATAAGTTGGCTTAAAGTTATATAAAATCCTTTCACTGATTTTTCATTTAACTAATAAACGGTCCACGTAATCTAGATGCTACTTTTGTAGTGACATTATGGGTGCACACTTTATGACAATTACCCAATAATTGTAATTTTTACGATGCCAATAAGTTCAGGTGTTCTATGGGAAAATACTCGATATTGTGATTATGTCGTACAAACTTCTATTAAAGGATGCACAAACCCGTCTCGATGAAAGCATAAAAAAGAATGATATGGATGGCATCAGATCTTTTGCGATTGGCAAAAGAAAAAATTGAAACATCCGCAAAGAAGCAACTTGAATTACAGAATAAAAAGCGGCAGCTCATGACAACTTACCACGAAATGACAATAAAGAAAAAAAGATTGTAATAACGAACTTCAACTCTGTTGATGAGAGATAGTTGACTGTAGTGATAGCAATTTGCTTGTCCTCATTTTTTGTATAGATTATTTAACTAGTGTCACATTTTCAGTTGTTGAACTTTTTAACTATTTAGTGGAAAGATTGGACATTTTTACAAGTGTTTGTTTTGAAGTTTTCTGTTCGGTAAAGCTGTAAGTAAATTTTGTACAAAACTTTACAATTCACGAAGTATTTTTCTTAATTTCCAAAGACTGCTTTCTCTAATAACCGAGAAATTTGTAATTTTTTAATAGAGTTGTTTTTTTATAATGAATGTCAATATTTTATAGCTCCCTACATGTACAAAATATTCATAAAGTTAAATAGCACTTGAACGTATTAATGCATGTATTGGATGATAGTCGTTGACTTCAATTTTCAACGTATTTTACTTTGTCATTTACGTAATTTATCTACTTCTCATAATAAACCTACTTATTAATTGCAATCGAATTTACGTGAACGATCATATTAGTTTGGTTGGAGTTTCACATGTAATTGAACAAGATTGATGACATGATAAATTTAATTTCAATTAAACAATAATATGCCTATACATAATAAGATTATGAAAACCTATAAAAGCCTATATATTTTTTGGGACCTATAATTTTAGCCTATATTCTCACTAAAATTCGTTGGGAGGCCTGAATTTTTGAAAATAGTAAAATTCCGCTTAAACAGCATTATAAAGAAGATATTTTAACATAAAATATAAAATATAAAAAACATAAAACATAAGATATAAAAACGTATTTTACATACGAAAACGAAATATACAAGCAAGTCAAAGGCTAACCAATGGGCTCATCTTTATCACCGATATTAGCAATTCTATTCATGGACAACATAGAAAAGAGAGCTTTACAAAGTATCAACAATATATGGATATTTAAACGATATGTTGATGACTGTTTCGTATTAACAGAAAACAAAGAGAAAGCAATTGAATTCCATACACTTCTTAATGCACAAAATCCGAACATTCAATCCGAAATTGAACTACCAAATGATAACAATATTTTGAGTCTTTTAGACTTTACAATTACGACGAACTCCAATGAACCAATCTTTAACTTCTACAAGAAAACAGCCAAAAGAGATATTTTCATTAACTTCAAGTCCAATATATCTACATCCACTAAGCTGGCAGTTATCCATAATGAACGAAACAGAATTGAAGAACGATGCTCGAACACATCCTTAGCCGAAAGTCATCTACAAAATTTCGATGAAGTGTTGCGATTGAACGATTATCCAGAAAAATTCATTCAAGCTTCGAAAAAACGACAACGAAATAAGAAAAATGAAAATAACATGAACAAGAAGAAATGTTATCTGAAATTACCATTCATTTCGGATCGAATGAACCAGAATATAAAGAGAATATTCCAACAAGAACAACTGAATGTTGGACTTGCACAACGTTCAAAAACTCTGAGGAATGTATTACAAAAGAAAATCACAACCAACAAAACATGTCAACTCACTAATTGTCCCATAAACAACAACGAACTTTGTTTCAGACAAAATGTAATTTATAAAATAACTTGTTCGAAATGTCAAAAATTTTATATTGGGAGTACCATCAGACTACTGCATACCAGAATTAAAGAGCACGTTACTCAAAAAGCATCATCAGTATATAAACACTTGAAATTATGCAACAGTAACCACATAACAACAGAAGTAATAACACAAGAACACGACAATACTAACATCAGACTACGTGAAGCAGTGTGGATCAACAAGCTACAACCGAAAATTAACTCGAGAGAAGAACGTGAACAATATAAACATTTCCTTTTTATATGAATTATTAGATAACATTTTCTATACTTATACCTCCATGAGTAATTTTTACATCTATGACATCTATGTTATTATTACATCTATGCACTTCATATACTATCAATACTTCTATGGATTTTATTTACTTACTGAAACCTTGATATCTTACTAACAATATTTTTCAAAATCGTTTGATATTTGTAAACATAAAATCCTTTTATCCCCTGACGCGGCCTGTGTAGGCGAAAATTTGGGAAATAAAATAATAATAACAGCATCGGCTACTTTCGATTCATTCTAATTGTTGACATTACTCATAGCGCTCGTCTACTGACGTTCTGCCAAATTTTATCGACAGTGTAACTGCTTCAACGGGCACAAGAATTAGAAAGAAGAAAAATAGGTAAAATGATAAGATGCAGCACAAATTTTAAAATATTTATTTTGGTTGTCACTAATTTCTCTTTAAAAATGAAAAAAATATGCAACGAAATGCTATGTCGCCACTTTGTCATTATGGCAAAATAGGGTTATTAGGATTACCACAACTAAATATTGACAAGAGTGACTTTCTTATAATCATTACTTACATCCAAGAAGTATAGTCTCCATGTACCATGCTCTCCAATCTCTGGGATCGCAATTGCACTTTCGGCTATTGAATTGCCATTTTTTAACCTCATTGTCTGTTTAAGAGCATAAAAATTGCGGCTGCATAAAATGTGCTTGCAGCCATGTATAATATATGGTTCGACAACCCAGCTCGCATGTATTATAGAGCAAGCTCATGTTCAAAAGCGTGGCTTTAAATCCAGCTTTGAAAACAATGCGCTAATGAGGATTTATTGCCATGTTTAAAAAACCCTGGTTTTTAAGGCAGCTTTAAAATTCTGTTTTAAATAAAACTTTGCGTTAAACTGCTTTTTTGTCCCTGGCACAATCAGCTATTCAATTAATATTAGAACCTCATATTATTTATCTAAGTACAATATCTGGTAATCGTTCCTTATATGCTGTCATGTTCTATGTGTTATTGGATAGATTTGCAATTAGCGGCTATCAAATCCCTCGAAGTACCAAAGGCGCTTAATAAATTCTGAAAGTTATTTTATGTGAAACAGCAACTGCTGCATCCAAGGAGGACGTGAGTCATCAGCTGAGCACCATCCGTCGCCGAGATTTCGACCCATTAAGCTCAGTATCTATCAAGATGTCGGGTCCGCAACAGCTCGTTGCGCCCAGGTCCTTTGCACAACGCTGCTACCTTCTTCCGCCTTTGCACTCACCTTATTGATGGTGATCTTTACGCTTTTAACACCGGCTTCAGCAAGAAATTTCCTCACTGATGGATCAACGAAGCCGCGGCATCCCACTTCAAAGGGCATGAGCTCACATTTCCACCCTTGCTTCCGAATCCCTTCGGCAAGTTCTTCATATTGGGCAGCTTTCCTCTTTTGGTCATCGTCAAAATTCTCTTCCCAGGGAGCGGTTAGTTAGCCCATAATCATTCTCTTCTCTACCGCATCGATCAACACTAGGTCACTTAATAAACATTGAAGTAAACTTATTGAAGTCAATATTTGCCAGTTTGCATTGGTGAATTCTATATTGCCATTATTTGTAAATTTCTAAAAAATAGAAAAACGTGTTTTAAAACCGTCATATTTTTTCAAACCGAAGTAAAAGCAGATGCAAAGATTAAACAACCCGCGCGACAGTATTCTCATTCCCAACTTTCTGCTCGGCCTTTACCATAGTTTTTAGAGCACTGAAGCAGCGACAGCGTCGTGAAATGTCTGCTCCGGCCTGTACATATTTTTAGCCAATTTCTTCTATTAAAGGTTGAAACCACAAAAGTTGGTGGGGTTTACATGTCCTCTGGCCACAAAGACATGTTTTGATATCTCCCAAGTGCTGCCTGAATAGCAGCGTTCTACTGTATATTTAGACTAAAATGAGAATGGAGCCTGTCATTCTGTCCAAGCGAGAATTCTGGATGAGAGAGAGGAAAATCTCGCTCGCAAATCGTCCCGTTTATCCGGGTTATACTGTAGTTTTACTTCGGGCCGTGAGTATCTCAACTGTTTAAATATTCAACAATTATGTTCTGCTATAACTTCCTGCATTGAACGCCTGATTAGCATTGGAGCTGTCGGGCGCGAATTTTTACATAATGCCTGTTTAGCACGTATGCTTGAATTCCGGTATTTCTTGCATGAAAATCTGAGAGCTTCAACATTGTAACTTTTTGTATTTTTAAATACATGCGCACTATTTTCTCGAAATTACATTTTACTTAATTAAGTTGAGCTTCATGTTTTTGTCAAAGTGGCAAATCCAATTTTTAAATGACTTCTCAGAATGAAAATAAAATCTCTCTTTAATCGCTGCTCCTGCCGCTGTACACGTAATTAACTGAATTTGGTCCATTTTTTAATGCAACCTTGAGTGGCTCAGTGGCCTAGGGCTGTGATTCTCGCTTTGGGTGCGAGAGGTCGTGAGTTCAGATCCCGACTGAGCCCAATTTTTTGCAACTTCCCCATCGTCGCAGCGAGTTGGTCTCATCATCTAGCTCTCGCTCGGTAAATTGTACATCTCGGCATCTCTTTATTTCCATCGGTCTACGTCTTTCTTACCTCCTGAAATTTACATCGTGTGGAATCACTCGCTCTTCTACTGCAACTTTCCCGATCATTTAGTGATCTTCTGTCGACTTTTTCTATTTTTTCGTTCTACAGGTGTGTGTTTTGTAAATTCGCCTCCATGTTTGCTTTCTCGACCGTCATTTTTCCCTATTCGTTTACCCGATATTATGTCATCGCCAGTGAGGCTCAATCAATAAATGAAATTTACTTCTAATTTTCTCATTATGATGAAGATAATTATGTTATCTAAGAATACTGGCATTCGAAATCAGTGAACCTCAGTATCATCTTATCAATGACAACTTTACACAATGCGGATTGATGTGTGAGGCAATTTCATTGATGCATTCTCATACACTCTCTTGGTCGTTTAATATTATTTTGCTACACACGTGTTAGGAAAATATGACGTTTTCATTTTACAATTTCCCTTTACAAAGGTCAAAATTTTCAGTAAATTTGAAAAGTATTTGACTTTTGGCAATTCAAAAAAAAACGCATGCAAGTCAGCTAGAGTTTACGACAGAAAGTGTTAACGTCAGAACCTATAACTCGTAAAAAAGTGGAAAATGAAGAAAAAACGGCTCGAAGTATGGAGGTGTGTAGCCCATGTCCGGTCTCCAATAACTGGAAGACGGTTGAGTGGAAGCGGAAGCGAATAAAATCAATCGCTTCCGCAGCCCTGGTTGCAACCAACCCTTCATGCATCATGGCAGACGAGAACCCGCCTCCCTCTCATTCTGAAGGACAGGTGCAACTCTTTCTCTACGTCAGCAAAAGTCAACTCCCTATCAAAGTAAACTAGAAGCTCAATAATGATCAACCAGGACATCATTGCAAATCCGACAGACAGTAGCATTGTGTTAATGCGACATAAGTCTTCATTGTCAAAGGACAGGCAAGACTTTCACTGTACCACGCCAACCCGAGGGTTAGCTCCCTCGGCGTGGAACGTGCTATACCACAATGGTCAGATAAACGATCTACCTATCCAGATCTACTAGGTGATCAACCAAATACTGGGTTTCATCAATGCGTACTCCAAAAGATATCAAAGTGGTGAAACAGTGAATTATATTCACCTCCCTCTCAATCAGCGACAGGTAGGCAATCCAGTTGTCAACCGACAAGTACGTTTCCCGATATCACTCCTACGTACCTATCCAGACTTTCCAGAGCCGCGCCGCTTTGTTGCGGTATTCCTCCCTTAGGTCGACGATCTAAGAAGACAGACCTCCACCAGACAGAGACGCATTGCAGGTTCTGCAAGCACCAGAGTCCATGAATGGAAATTGTTACCATTGATCCGTGTTAGCTGATAGGTTGACTGCTGAAAGCAGCACTACGTCTTGAACTACCTGAACTAACTTCTCCGTCTTTTGAAGGACAGGTTAACTGATCGACCGTGTAACGTCACAAGAGAGACTCCCTGAGGAGATACACCCAATCAACTCCCTGCTCCAAAACAGGTGAACGGGTCATCAGACGTCAGAACAGGAAAACCGAACAAACTACCTCTCCCAAAAGTGGGGTGGACTGAATTATCGTGGGCCGCAATCAATGGAAACCTTCCTTTCCGCAATGAACGAGGATAGGTGTAATAATACAGAGCTACGTCAGAACGGTAACCCTAGACTCTCGCACATCTACGCTACCTTAAGAGAGTCATTAAAGTACCGTCTTCATCGCACACAAAGGCGTCCTTTGTGGTTCCACAAATTATTACGCAACAAGGATTGATCCTCTCTGCTTCCTTCAGCGTCCATTCCCGTATCCAAACAACCCCTCCCACGGCTCCCAAGCCCTGTGATGTGAACATCAATCCATTCAACAGAACGGACTTCCGAATCATAAATGGCATCCATGTTAAATTGGCAGTATTACACTCGCATTTGTTTACACATGAATCGAAAATAGACACAGTGTGGCAAGCCCTTAAATCCTAAAATAGATTGACAATTTTTGCGAAGCAACGCGAGCGCATTTGGTCAAAGGTTGCTTCTGATATCAAGTTCTATAAAAGTTCTACTGATTCATTTTTTAAACTGAATGAAGGGTTTCCCTCACTTGCACAGTGCAATGACACATTTTCCTTCCAACACCGATATTTGATGCATTTCGTGATTGATTAATGAAGCAAAAAAGATTTCAAGCTATCTTCTGAAGGAAGAAATATCTTCTGTGCTATGTCAGGGATGCGCAGTCGCAGTCTCGGAGTCCTATCATTTTTGCTGAAGTCGGAATCCGACTCCTATCAAATGATGTGACTCCGGACTCCGGCCTTTAACAGACCCGAAATATAATACAAGCAAATTATTTATCTTCGTGCATAGCTGTCACTGTCTTGATGTCAACTTTCTCCGTCAAGCAAAAGTACAGAGACACTGCTGTATGCAAAACTTGCAATAGTTGAGGGAATGAACCGTGATAGTGAGAAAAGGATTATCTTTTCACTCGACGTTTAGTAGAGAAGACAAGCCTTCTTATACTCGATCACACCTACGCACCAAAGGTCACATCAGAGACAAAAATGAAATGCTAGTTTATTTGAGAACATTACCTCTTACCCTCACGTTAATCGTGCGTGATATCTCCTCCAAAGCGCCTATTAAAATCGAAAGTGTGCTCATATTTTTTGAAGAAGGGGGGGGGGTGGATTTCCCTGCCTGGTAGACACTGGAGAAAAACCGTGTGAAGTCCACATCAACAAGATGGGAGGAGCCGAGTCGCATGCATCCAACTTAAAGCGATATTTGATAAACTTTCATCGAAAATGATTGATAACACTGGTCAACAAAGAAAAAATAGTGTAAATCAAGTGTGTTGATTTCAAAAATCACCTCAGATTTGCTCTATCAGGTCAACTTTTTAAACTAAGCTACATTATGGGTTTTTCAAGTTTTGGCCTATACGATTTATCCAGAGCTTCTCATGTACCGGTATTTTCTTACGTTCATGTAGCCATTCTTTTATTTTCTAGACTAAAAATGCAATTTCTGAAGGTCTTTGCGTCACATCTGATCATCTAAAATGCTGCCCATCTGAAAATATGCAATTCATCATCAATGTTTCCACTGCTCAAATACCTTGCTGAATTCATCGCTTATGACATTTTTATGATATTTTTGCACTCTGATGGACGTTTGTTCATTCACTCTGTTAGAGGATTTTCAACCAGTCTAGGTGCGAGTTCTTTGCTGCACTTTGCCAATCAATTCAACGAATGAAGGCAAGCTTTCAGAGCAATTTCTATTTCAATCGAAGAGTCATATGCTATTTTTAGCCTTGTCATCATATTTAATGAATGTTGTCAGTGAATTTTGAATAACACATTCGCATTTTGCAGCTGAAGGATGACTTCAACCAGAAGATCTTGCAAAAACAGGCCTGTCCCACAATTCAACAAGCAAAAAGCAACAAGTACAAGTGCAACAAGTAACAAGCTACAAGAACAAGCGTTCCACATTGATTTTAATCGACTAATTGCAACAAGTATTCAAATAACAAGTTATGTTCTAAATATATCATTTCTTCTCGAAGTTAACGAAGATCACCTAACAACAGCATCGATGTTTTGACGTCATCGAGCGCGTGATGAGAACAGCGGTCTGTCAAAATACAAGGCATCTGATTACTCATCGTTGGCTCATTGATTCACGTCCCCACACTACGAGAAATATAGTGCGTTGTGCTTGTGAGTGACATCCATCTGAATCCTAATGAATCCATCCGAGAAAATTCTTTTTTTATCGTTGATCAATGACAAAAAGCATGTATTATTCCAAAAATTCAGTGACTAAGTCACCAAGGACGATAAGCAAAAGACCTGGATAAGGATCCACAATACTCTTCGTGCTCACAATATTGCCTTGAGCTTGAAAAAAAAGAATGGACATATTTTCGATACGTCGCTTGGCCAAATCTACGCCGATATTCGGTCGACAAACGCGATCGAAAAGCGCAATCAGGAGAAGGTGGCGGTCGGAAATCGAAGTTGACCGAAGTAGACAACTCGGTACTCGAAATAATCGGAAAGGATTCACCGGTTATCAACGGACTCAACGGACAGAGAGAAGGATATGGAAAAAGAGGACGCTGACGACGGTGAGAACAGCAAGAAGGAAAATGCGGGATCATCGTTTATAGCAACAGCAGCTTCATCGAAAACGAGCTCGAAGAAAAGAGATACTATTGAATGTAAAGAAGACTCCGTGAAAGAGTTTCGCAAAAAAAAGTTAAGAAAGATGGATTTAGAAATCCAAAACTTAGAGTTGCGCAATGAACTTTTGTGACGTCAACTCTGTAGTGATTCAAGTGTTCATGGAACTCCGGATTTGGATATGCTTTTTAGCACTAACAGTCCCTCTTCCCGTTAATCTGTTGGTAATTCTTGATAGACAATATTTTTGTGCACTTCAGATTTTCTGAAACAGAATATTCTTCTACCATAAAAAATATAGCATGCACGCGTGATTATGCTGTCATTGGAGTAAAATTCATTTTTGATTCAAAAATGCATGATTTTACCGTGAATTAACATTTTAGGGTCCTAAAATCGTGCCTCTCATTGGGTCACGTGATCTACACAATCCTGTCGACTACTCCAGCACATAGTATATATAGTCCCATCTTAAATTTATGCTAGACATACGGACCGACCGGGATTCTTATTACATGTAACTACTGAATTTTAGCAAAACGCGCTTTACGATTAACTGTAAGTATCCAATTACAGATTATAAGTTTATACTTACCTAAACCCTTAGACCTAAAGTAATCTACAAACGGTTATACGTCGTGCTAAGAAAAATGTTTCAGTAAATATTTATGTTTTATTGTTAAACGAGGAAAATCTACAAACAGCGACAACATTACAAATCTACAGGTTAAAACAGCGACAACATTAGTATAAAGTTCTGGTTGTGGTCCTACACAAAGCTTTCAATAAGCCTTTCTCGACGCGTGACACTCACGTCCGTTGATTCTTCCTGGATCTCATCGCTATCGTTGTTAAATGAATTGTCATTCTCACTCATAGACTCATTCCAATCTGACAACTCACTTGAGCACATGTTGTGCAGAACACAGCATGCCTTAAATATGCTGCAAGCGAATTTGGGCTGAACGCGTAGATATTTTGAACATGAGAAACGCTATTTTAAAACTCCAAATGAGTTCTCTATCATCCGTCTCGTTCGCTTGTGAGCGATGTTGAATCTCTCCTCAGGTTGGGTCAAAGGATGTCTCACTGGCGGAATTAACTACTCCTTTAATGGGTAAGCGGAATCCCCAAGAATTATTGCATTGGGAAATGGTCGCCAACCTCCATCAAATTTCCTACAAAGCGTACTTTTCTTGAGAATGCGAGCATCATTGACCAATCATGGCCACTTTGCACTGACGTAATAGAATCGACGGTCAGGTTCACAAACACACATAGCATTTATCGAATGCGTTCCATGTCGATTGATGTACTGCGGCTCATCAGTATAAGTAGCATCAATGTAAACATGGGTCCCATCCAAGCACCCAGCAACAGATGGCATATTAGCCACGTTGTAGAATTTCAAAGGAATTTCTTGATCTTCTGGAAATTTTATTTGTGAATGAAATAGACGATCATTGATAGCACTTACGCAACGTTGAACGCATCGACCGACTGTTGATTTTGATACTCCATGTGAATCCCCTATAAGTCTATAAAAGGCTCCAGTCGATAAGAATCGGAGTGTTACTAATAGCTGTTCACGAGCGGACAAGGCAGCACTTTTTCCACTGTTGTGTTCCACGTTTCCTTTGATATATGATAACACTTCTTCGAATTGGGTACTTGTAAGTCGAAATCGAAATTCGAAGTCAGTCAGACCAATGTTTATTCTTGGACGAAAAATCTTCCTGCGTGATATCCGAGTATGGGATAGATCAAGGAATTCAATATCTGAATCGCTGTCAGAGTCAAAATATTCCATTTTGCTCTAGTCAGATAACTTGTCATGGATCAAATGAGACTTGTTAACTGGTTGTAATTAATTTATACGAAATTCCCATAGTATCGATTCGCCAACTTGTTGTCACAGTGATAGTGGAACACAAAGACTTGTAACAAGTCGATTTCTTCTTGTTGCTTGTTGTTTGTTGCGTATTAATTGTGAAACCCTAATTTTCAACAAGTCAACGAATTTTACTAGTTTCTTGTTGCTTGTTGTATTGTGGGACAGGCCACTGACGTTTTCTGCTATATTTGTGGTGAATATACCCTTTTATCTAACAGGAATCAAGTAACAAGCTTCATAAAACGTGCCTATCAATCATATTTTGGAATTAAACTTGGTGACCAAGATAAAGTTTGGGCTCCACACATGGTATGCAAGTCATGCACCGAGTATCTGCGTCTGTGGACTAAAGGCAGGAAGAGTTGCTTGAAATTTGGTATTCCTATGATTTGGGGGATACCGATGAACCATGCCAATGACTGCTATTTCTGTGCTATTGATGTGACAGGGATCAACAGAAAGAACCGAAGCAGCCTGAAGCATCCTAATATTGAATCGGCACGTCATCCTGTTGCTCATTGTGATGAAATTCCGGAACCTATTTTTGGAGACCTTCCTGATATCAGTCACGACGATTCCTCCAGTGCTGCTGAACATGTAGAAGAGCAACAAATGGATTTTGACGATGCTGCTCCACATCCTTTTTCCAAAAATGAGCTAAATGATCTAGTTCGCGATCTCAGTTTATCAAAGTCCTCTGCCGAGCTATTGGCATCCAGATTGAAGGAAAAGAATCTTATATCTAACAGTGCTCGTGTCACTTTCTATCGCAATAGACATGAAGAGTTCCTTCATTTTTTCTTTAAAGAGAATGACTTGGTGTACTGCACAGATATTGCTCAGCTGATGTTCAAGCTTGGAATGCCACGGTACGAACCCAAAGATTGGAGACTATTCATAGACAGCAGCAGTGATCACTAAAGACAGGTTCAGGTAAGCCTATAATGATCTATGATGTAGGTTACCAGTTTTTTTTCAAAAAAGAGGCTAAATATATACTTGCCACCCGGAGTCGGAGTCGTAGTCCTATCAAAATGATAGGACTCCGCATCCCTGTGCCATGTACAGGTACCGCAAAAAGTCTGGACGCACTTGAAAATTTGTTGATTTTTCATATTTCCTTTGTATGTCTACTCTATCCCTCCTGTAGATCTATTTCATTTACATGTAAGTGATACACAAAGTCAGACGCAGTTATTAATGAACACACGATGAGCGGTGGATGTTTTATAAAGCCGAAGGATCGCTGACATTTAGAACAGAAAACTTGAAAATTTTCAAGTGCGTCCAGACTTTTTGCGGTACCTGTACATAGAGCCTTTTACGACAATGACAAACATTAAGTCTGGTAAAGTACAGACTCAATTACGGGTCTCAACTGAGTTCATGGCAGTTTTTCCGGTACTTATGGTCTTTCTCTTTCATTCCCAGGCTTTCAAGTTTGTCCATAACCTGCAAACAAAGTTTGACATAGCAGTCTGTGAGTGTATTTTCTATCTAATTACGAATTTTCACTCATTCGCTAAGTACTTTTAGAATTAGGTACGTCAGTGTGAACTGCCTCTGCTGTAGCCATAGTGAGGTACACGACTATTCTATCCTGCATTTTTTTTTCTTTCCCGCATCTCAACAACAGATGGATCTTTTGTAGAAAGCCTCCGCCACCAATGTAAAACATCGAGATTTGAGAAATATACACTCACCGGTACAACTATGATAGTGTGGTCCCTAAAATTCCTGTGGTCCCGACATCTAAAATACACATTTATCCAAACTAAGTATATATTTCTTCAAATACAAGACATACCACTCCGAGAGGTGCAAAAGAGCGTTGTAAATGGCCTCATCATGAGTCTTACCGAAGCGTTGACCCTTTAGCTCGTAGTAAACGTGTAACCTCTTTTGCACTTCGTTATCATTGTCATTTGCGGTCATTGTCAATGTTTGCGGTAGCCTCGTCAACACATAGGGAAGCGGCGTCAGTCAACTTCATGGTCGGCGAAAAAGTGGCTGCTCGCCAAGCGTGCGACATTCATCACACCGGGTGCGTTGCCATGGCAATGATGACGATGATGACGAATGACAATGATGACGAAGTGCAAGAGAGGTTACACGTTTACTACGAGCCCTGTAATGTCGGCAGTATGAGGGACCACACTATCATAGTTGTACCGGCGAGGGACCACACTATCATGGTTGTACCCACTTACCTCGTTAAAAGTGCTGCAGATTGTACTGAAAGTGGAGCAAATATATCTGAGTTAGATGTATGTTTCCTCTAGTGTCTTGAGAGCGGAGATTTTTCTTTTGGCGGGGCTTTCTACAAAGGAATAAATACAGTTCCTTGGATAACGCATCGAATTTCGAGAATATCTATTCCTGTGATGCATTGCACTCTTGTCAAATCCCCGTATCTAATCAGGTCCTTCTCATGCAATGCGGCAATTCAATAACTTTGACCCGCATCAATAAGTGATGCTGTCGAAATATCGAATTTAATTTAAAAGTGCAACATGGGAGAACACAAAAAAATGACATTTATTGCACATTTATTTTTGATGATTATAAGATCATTTGGTTAACGAAGTTTTAGTTTACTTTTCGTGGTCATAACACAATCGTTTTTTGAATTAAAAGTCTTGGATGATGTGGTCATCAGTGGTGCGTCGGTAAGTAATGAAATATGACTGCATAATTATATTCTAAGATTTAAAGATTAGAAACTAAAAATAATATAATTTAAATATTTAGAGAAAGGGCCAAAATGTTGTCATTAATTTATTGTTTTCCCGATATATTTCGCTGGCCAACGGACAGCATGATCACGGATGTGTGATGATGATGATGATGATGACATGATGACATCCGTGATCTTGCTGTCCGCTGGCCAGCGAAATATATCGGGAAAACAATAAATTAATGACAACATTTAGCCCTTTCTCTAAATATTTAAATTAAATATTCATGGGCTTTTTTGAAAACAAATAATATAATGTAGAAAATTGCAGGTTGGATGAAGAAGAAGGGGAACCATGCATAGGGCAAAGTCAACTAAATAATTGAATTTACTCGAAATTGATTATTATTTTTCGCGTAATAGTTCTATAGATATGCGTAATATTAAACTAGAATTTTTTTGTTTAATATAAAAGCGATGGCGTAAAACAAATGATTTTGTTATCAATCCGAGCACCATGGCCAAAAAATTGCTTGAAATTATTTTGAGTATTGCAACACAAAGAATCATTACGAAACAAATGAATGGCCTTATTTGTCATTTCTACTAAATCACAACCAAATTTATCAAAAATGAGAACACCCGCATTCGGTCGTACAGACCTTGACTGGCTTGACAGGTATGGCATTGTCGAAACGTGTGAATAAAATGAATCTATTTTTAGTTCAGGGACTTCCCATAGTAGTCAATATGATAAGCATTGTCTAATTACATAAACATGCTGCTTGATTAGGCGATGAACGGGGAGCTCCCTGACTCTATAAATAATAAATATCACTATAAATACCACACCGCACCTGACAGCACCACACTTAGAATAAAAATAGCGTGACATATTAGTACTGAGCGGAGCTTTCAACTATCGTCGTGAGGCCGCGAGGTAGGATTCTTGTCACTATCGTTCACTCGAGTGCGAATATGTTCGAAAACTTGAGAATCAGCTATATTCATCATCAGGCATTCTGGAGGTTCATTTCTACTTCCAACCCAAAATATTTGCTAAATGAAAATCAAATTAAAGTTGATGCTGATGTTCAATTACCATCGAGAAGAATACACATGATGATCATGCGTCACCATGACAACGCACGAAGCATAGCAATCTTCCCACCGTTCCCAGACGCACGCATTTGCAACCATGAAGTCGTCGGATACTTTGAATCTGTGATGTTTATACGATGCAATGACGCAATGCTAAGCGCATACCGCATATCTTCTAATAGACGCCGGGTCTCAATGACCGAATATTTGTAGGCTAATCCTTCAACAATCCGAAAGCCAAGAATATGCTCGAAATGTTGCCTGCAATGGTATACCAACCATCAGGTGAGTCCGAAGATAATGTTTGTGTTTTGGACATTGACTCTGGCTGCAGTTAGTGTCACTCTGATCTGATGAAAGCAATTGATGGTATGTTCTGATAGATCCTCCTGTCAAATAGAAATGCAAGAAGGTATGCTGTGGGAATAACCAAGCACGCTGATGTTCAGTTCAATATAAGAATATTTGTATTTTGGCAATATATTTTGATCTATACTCATAGATTATCGTCAAACGTCAGAACTGAGCATCAGCTTACTTGGTTCTTCCCACAACATACCTTCAATGTCAACCCAAGGCATCTTCACCGAGATACGCAAGTGTTTGAAAAGCTTTTTCTTTGCAGAACATGTGCGATTATCACTGAATTTACTCCTGATACCCTATCCTAGACCGCTAGCACCATGGGCTAATTGCTCAAAAAATGTATAAAGTAAAATATGAAATTAAATGTATATACTTAAATATAACTTGAAGTGTACATGTAAAAACCGCTTACGATTAAAAATATCATTTGGCGAATGTTAATGCAACTGCTGCGTGAATTAATAAACGCCGGGTTTCCAATGGACGCTGGGTCTCTTAAACCTTTGAAAAATACAAGCTGGTGACTTTGATTAGAAGATATACGTGTATATTCAAGTCGACGCTAGGTGTTCATTCAGCCATGTAAGCGGAAATTTAGATACGTTCATGTGGTAGCAGTGATGTGGCTAGACTCATAATGATGTGTAAAGTCCATGCTATGTGTTCTAGATGTGGAATACACATGTATTTTGGATAAATTCATCTAACCATCGGGACCGCAGGGCTCTTGGTGACCACACTATCTTCATTGTTCCTGAGCCTGTTACAAAATTAGTTTTTATGTCGGAAGGACATTTTGATGCTTCAGAGTTCAACAAAAAGCAGATGAATACACGAGTGATAATAATTTTTTGCGTTTCATGTGTATGCTGTCGAGACAATATTCCATTGGAATAAGTACGAGAATATTTCATTCCCTGATGAAAAAGTTGATTTTGTTATTTATATCGGACGGACAGGATGGAAATTGCAGTTTTAAAATATTGCACTTGATTGCAATTTCCATCTTAAGTATCGCATTTCACGAAACAAGCTAAATTGTGTCTAAAACTTGATTTCATGCATCACATCGGACTCATTTGATGTCTTAAAGTCATGATGTTCTTCTAATACAGGTGTTCGAACACATCGAAGATAAATATGTCGGACGGACACATTGCAATGAAGAAATGAAGTTTCAAATCAAAATTTCTATCAGGTTCTAACATTAAGAAGATAAATTTCTCCATCAAAAACCATGCTTTTTTTCTTCTGAATGTCATTAGTTGTGGCAAAATTTGCAATTCAAGAATCATGTCCGTCCGACATACTAACTGTGAAACATCGTTTTAAATTGGTAAGCTCCTAATTCTATTCCTACTCCTAATTCCTACTCCTACTTCCTACTCCTAATTCCTTCCTACTCCTACTCCTATTCTACTCCTAATTCTCCTAATTCTAGCAACAATCTCATTCAATCTAATTAACAAGCATCCGACATAAACATAAACAGAAATTACGGGTGTTTACATAGTATACAATAAGCATTTAGTGTATTTATTAAGACTGAGATTATCTATAAAAATCAAAAAATGTTCCTAGTTTTAGGTGTATTATACAGCTGTTGTAGACTAATATGCAGATTCTAAAATTTCAATTTTAGATAACATAAGATTTAATATTTTATGCAATATGGAAGAGATAGAATACTCATATATTAATCATTACTACGTTCATTTGGCAAATAATGCCCGTCCGACATAATAACGTCGATACATCTAAAGCGCTAATGACGTATAGCCCGTGATGTTTTGAGCACGTTTAAAACAAAAGATACAGAATTTCGAAAAATACGTCCATGAACTGCAAAAACACTTCGTGGTACCAATTATAGTCAATGCTTGCATGAAGAACTTGATTATGCTAAGTACTTTTATTTTTTACCATCACGCAACTAATTTTGTAACAGACCGACCCCAGAATCAGTAGTCAAATTTGAGCAATTATTCATATCATCTTCTATATTAAGCACGGTGGTTGCGCTGTGTATAGGTGTGCCTACTTGCTTTAGATAGAATAATGACAGCGCTCTTCATCAATCAGAGCTATTAACCGTTTTCCTTCTGTTATCTTTCTTAGCTTAAAATATCCATCGAACATTATTCGTCTTCTAACATCGAAAGTGACCTTGTAAACATTGATGGATATGTACTTTTCCGCAATGATAGGGGTGATGATACTTCAGACGAACGTCGTGGTGGTGGTACGTTAATTTACGCCTCTCATCAAGTCTCTCCAGCTGTTGTTTCTATTGAACATGAGAAGCCGAAAGGCATTGACTACACAATCATGAGTTTCAAAAGTTCGAATAAGCTGTGCTTTCTGATTTGTACATATGTTCCACCTGGTCTTCCTGTTGATCAGATAAATTGTTTCAAACATTTTATTGTGAGCATTTTTGATGATATTTTGTGTTCCTTACCTGATGCTGACATTTTTGTGTGTGGGGATTTCAATCGGTACGATTCTTCGTTTTTGACGACAAACTTCAATCTATCCAATATTGTTAATGAGCCTACGTTTGGTGACAACATCTTAGACAAGTTTTTCTGTAGTGAAACAAACTCAATCGGAGATTTTTTGTCTGCTACGGCTCCCCCACTTGGTAGTGCAACGAACCTTCACAAAATTGTATTAATTTCTGTTAAACGTCCTGTACGTAATGTCAATAACCATTTTCATGAAGTGCTCGACCTACGAAGATCAAATCTTGATAAATTTCAATCTGTTATGTCTGAAGTAGACTGGACAAGAGTTATGGAATCGAGTGATGTGAATTATGGCTTAGATGCCTTCTACAACATTCTGAAAGATGCAATCTCATGCATACCTGTATCAATAGTGAAATTTTCCGCAAGAACAAAACCTTGGGTCACTCCGGTGTTGCTTGAACTAATAAATAAACGCTGGAAAGCTTATCGCAACTGCAACTGGATGGTATATGAACATTATAAGGAGAAAATACGAACGGAAAAAATCAAATCCAAAAGAATTTGGAGTTCAAATATGTGCAAATCACCAAAGGGTGTGTGGTCAGTAGTTAATGACATTCGAGGAAAAAATGAGGACAACTCAGTAAACAAGATCATTTCACTATTTACTTGTGCCAACGAAGCAGTCAATTACATAAATCACAGTTTTGCCGACTCTTTTGGAAAAAGTGAGCCGTTCCCAATTCTCTCAACAGATAACTGTGCGATGCATCCCATTTGTAATGAATCACAAGTTTTTGAACTGCTTAGCACGTTGAAGACAAATAAATCGCCAGGTAGTGATGGCATAATTCCCTTGTTATTGAAAGTTTCCGCAAATTCATTGTACCAACCACTGTGTCATATTTTCAATCTTTCTTTTAAGACCGGTGTTTTCCCCGATTTTTGGAAAATCGCAGACATTTGTCCTATTCCCAAAACGCACCCAATAAAGAGAGACAATTTGAGACCGATATCATTGTTGCCTATTGTAAGTAAGCTCTGTGAACATGTTGTTCTGAAACGATTCTATGAGGACTTGATTAAAAACTATGATGATTGTCAATTTGCCTACAGACCGTACTCGTCAACAGTGTGTGCTTTAGTTGTCACTCATGACATAATTTGTAAATTTTTGGAAGAGACCGAAGTCATTGGTGTGCGTATACTCACTTTTAATATGACTAAGGCATTCGATTGCATTCCCCACCATCTTCTTTTGGGTCGAATTTCAAAAATGTCTATTAATGATTGTAATGTTTTTGTCAATTGGTTGAACAGCTACCTTTGTAATCGCAAACAGCGAGTGAAATTGGGTCAAAACAGGAGTTCTATGTTGTATGTGACAAGCGGTGTTCCTCAGGGATCAAAACTTTCTCCCCATCTTTTTTCTCTATATATGTCAAGCTATAAGCCCCGTCATATTTCTGTAAGAGTTGTGAAGTACGCTGACGATGTCACATTAGTCATTCCTGTGTATCGCAATGTAAATGACCTAGACACTGTTTCTTCTGAAATTTGTAATTTTAAGGATTGGTGTTTTCTCAATCAAATGCATGTCAACAGCAGTAAATCCAAGGTTCTCAATGTCAATTTTTCGAAATTCCTTTTACATCCTGTCCAACATATTCAGAATGTAACGGAGATGAAAATTTTGGGTTTGTTTTTTAATGACAGGCTTACATGGTCAAGACATTTTGATCATATAATATCGAATGTTTCCAAGCGATTGTATGTCCTCCGTATTTTGAAAGAAGTTCTGAATCACGACCAACTGTTGATCGTTTATAATTCCATCGTCCGATCTATTATAGACTATGCTTCACCTGTTTTTGTCAATCCTGGTGTTACGCTGGATCACAAATTGTTGCTTTTCTGTAAAAGAGCTTTTCGCATTATACATGGATTTGATGTTCGCTCTTGTTACAGGTGCTCAATGTTGGATATTTCAGATCGAAGAAACATGCTGGCGCAAAGACTGTTCAGGCAATCCCTTTCGAACAATCGACACATTCTCCATGACCACCTACCTACTGCATCTGATCGTAGTCAAAGACTCATACTGCCACATATTAAGACAACACGTAGACTGAATTCCTTCTTAGTCTCAAGTGCCATGTTGTACAATGCTTCTCTGGCTTCGTCCGAACAATCATGACCTACTTACTTTTGTTACTTTTTGACTTTATCTTCTTAGATTACTTGATATTTGTGTTATATTAGTGCTGTATATGTGTGTGCACCTCCGCGATTCTCATTGGAGGTGCCAGAATTGTAATTTGTTTTCCAAATATACGCTAATTCATTCATTCATTCATTCAAAATAATCATCGTAGCGATCTTTGCTTTGCGACATATCAATCCCTACTCTATAGTATTAGTTATTGGCCGTCTTGAAGACAGTGAATCAAATGATCGTATGGACAATCGTTCGTGTACGAAATTCGATCTGTGTTATTGCAAGATTCCAGACGCTATGTCGACAATTTGGGAATTTTCGTTCAAGACAATGGCTGAGCACTTTGGACGCTGATTCTTACGAATATTTGATCAGTCAGATATAATTGTGAAAGTTTCAGCGACATTGACACTCCCTTTCGACAAGTTTTTCACTCCCCCATTTTTGCATTGCCCATCGATTAAAGACAAATCAAAAATCAATTACAGCCCGACGTTTCGAGTTTCAAACTCATCTACTGAGGCAAATACTTACAACCTGCCCATATGAGGTTTTTATAGCGAGTGCTTTTGCTGAGCGCCTATACATACATATTTCATCACATTGTCTATTTCGTCCACATTCGATGCTCTGCTGATAACTAATCTATCTGATAACAATCTGTTGAGTTTTCCGTGAGATGCCTGAAACAATTAAGATGTTTACTTATGAAAATCAACTTTCACTTAACTTAGAAAAACATGTTATCAACACTACAAACTATTTTATTAATAATGCACTGTTTTATAAAATGGCATTAAACACATTCGCATGGGCCAGGTACACGTTTTATGCGAATCTTGCATGTCATCAAAGCAGTCAAGCGCAGTATGTCCCTATGATGTTACATATCCACATTGAAATCATATAAATACATTGATAACAATGCGTTTCAATGCCTGATTTACGTTTAACATGCGCACTATGAATACAACCCGGAAATAATTGCGCTCGCAGATTTGCTAATTATAAAGGTTGCGGAGTGCCAGTTGAGTTCGCTTGAGCACAGAATGGAAATATGACCTCAAACTTGAACTATACAAATTACTTGACAGGAGTAGACGCTTTTCTTTTCTTTCTACAAGGGCTCGACAGTTCAGCTGTGAATGGCTCAAACTATAATAGCTAAACATATCTGGAAGGACTGAGCAAGCTGAAGGACTGCACAACGGGTTGCTCTGTGTTTATTTATCCTGGCTTTGTCATGCGGCTAATAATCACATAGATTGCAGAGTGCCAGTTCAAGATATTTTAAACTAGTTTGGACCATTCCGGCCCTACTGTCGTGACCTTGTAGGGCAAAATGCAGTGTCTAAGGCTGCCGAGAAGTTTTACACTTAATTTGTTCAAGCCTGAGGACAATCTCTATCAAATTTGCTAATGTTTTTCAAATGTTATAAGTCTAATAGTTTAATTTAATCGATTGATAATTATGCTTATTTGATGACTGATAGAAGAAACGGTACTTCCATTCTTACCCCCCCCCCACATTGCTGTTGTTGACACCCGGAAGTGTTGCATCGTCAATGATCTTCTCTTACTCACGGACAGTCTCACTGACGTGGCATAGCGTTGAGTGTGTAAAACTCCTCTTATCTGACTTGTAGAACATTTACATGTACATCCTCAGAATTAGACAACTGCTCGTCATTTGTCTGTAGACAACAAACACACGAAGTTCATGATCACAGCTGTACCTTGTATTCTAATTGAGTACCCAAGGGACCAATCCTTCATCCTAGGGTTCAAGTAAGACTTCTCAGTCGTGCTGTAGTGTCACTCAGTGACATATCAAGTCTATTCTAAACCCAATGTGACCAACTTTGGCGAAATTTGATGATTTTGGAAAACTTGAAAAAAGTGGGGGGGGGGAAGAATAGAAGTACCGAAGAAACTGCAAATACCTACACTCATGCAGCTGTGTTCGATAAAATATGATTGTTGAAGACAAAAAAGAACCAAAACTGGGAAATGAAAATACTAATGATATACTTCATAGTATGTACAGGGTGATTCAGTTCATCCCGCCGGTAATTAAACAGGTGGTGTTGAAAGATCGAAGTAGTCAAGAATTAAATTTTATAGCTAAGACTCACGAAAAAGTATTATTAGCAAAATTGAATGCGGTTTTCTACTAACCCGGTCACAACAATTGCTCAAAATGAGACCTGTGCGCTGATACACATGCTTCACATCGCTTGAAGAAGTTGGTGTTTCATGCGTCTTGTAGTAGGCTTGTCAATAGAATTCAACACTGCTGCAATTCTGTCTCTCACCTCATGAGTAGATTCTGGTCTTGGAATTTTGTAGATATGATCCCGTGCGCATCCCCATTGCCAAAATTGCTCATCTCCAGATCAGGACTTCGAGATGGCCAATTCCGATGGCCGTCTTTCGCAACCAGTGATCTTAAGGATTTTAAGTAGTTCATCAGTGTTCTTATTCCGCAGCTCCGTCTTGCTGGTAGATCAATGCCTGTTTTCTCCGAATGATAAAGGAATCACTGTTTCTTCATCGCATCATTTTTCAGTAGTTACTGTCCCATCAATGACTTCATGCACAATGCCATAGTCAAAAGTAATCATCGCCCGAAAACCCGATTGGAGATTTGAGGGATTTTACGCAAGTCACATGAGGGTTTCCGTCGCACAATAAAAACTACTGTGCAGATTGACTTGACCATTTAAATGACAAACAGCTTCATAAGTGTAGACAATCTTTCGCTACCTGCCAGAATTTTCGTTGTTCATCTGTATAACGGTGAGGCAGAAGTTCAGCCAAGTTTCAAAATCTATTTCCTTCAGTTCTTGCACTCGACTAAATGTGAAAGGTTTTATTTCATTCTTGCACAATATTCTTTGCATCGGGGATTGAGGCGCGTCGAAGTGTTCCGCAACTTTCCGCTGTGAAGTTTGGAGCCTACATGGATTGTCTCCAAACGCTTCAACAATTTCTGCTTCTCTTTTTCATCAGATAGTCGACACTTAGCAGGACCACATGAATGCTTCATCGACAACACACTGAGTTTGGTTAAAACGCTTTTTCCAATCTAAGATGGTTCTCAGTGTTCATTGAATGCTCTTCTTGTTGTTTCGCAATTATCAAAAGCAATAGAACATGATACAACAGAAGAGATATCTTCGTAACCGAAGTCAGGATAATTCTACTTGCATCGACAAAACAAACTGGTTTGGAATTGTGAAGGAATGCTTAACTGCTTATTTCCGGCAAGTACCGATTGTAATAACAACTTAAAACATACAAAATCGAATTCTTAATACATAGAGAAATAAGTCGAACCTGATAAACATCGATTGTTTGCTTAGATATCGACTAACCACTTACATCAGTACCGGCGGGCTGAACTGAATCACCCTGTACATGATTAACTTGAAGCAGGCTGCTTCTGTGATAGCAGATTTGCTGTAAAATGCTTGAAACTTTTTGTGTGTTCTGATTTATTATGCTGTTTTCTCAAACATCTACAAATAGAGTATCACTTTAATTAATAGGGCAGCTGTAATTTAAGTTAAAATAGACGATAAGTGTCACATGCTCTGAATTTTAATTTATTTATCAAACTTTCTATGCATATGGTGCGGAAATTATAAATAATGCAAGCTAGATTAACTGTAAACTTCTAATCACTAAATCTCAAAATATTTAGAATTGCGCGAAAATCGAATCGTGCTTGTCACTGTTTGATTGTACATGTTAATGTGCCTATACAGCAGCATTGTGGACAGCTAATTTGTCCGCAATTAAGGAGCGATATTCTGCATTCTGCAATCTATGTAAATAATTGAAATTTATTGCCGAAGCTTATTTTTTGTGTTATTAAATTATGCTATTTTGACCTTGCGAGTTATACCAACATTATGACCGCATTTATTCGAAATGCAACGGTCTGGAAGTACAGGACATCTATTCGCATGCATGCCGCACATTAAAAAACCATAAATTCTTCAAACTGCATGCACTTGTGCATGGCGTCAACTTAATGTTAAAGACTTACAAAACGATAGTTTTGACTTATCGACTACCGATGGCTTTAGTGAAAACAATTTTTTGTGCGATGATGTCATTCAAGTAGCGATGCCAGAGGGTTGGAAAGTGTCGGTTCCAGTTTAGTGCTAATTCCTCAGCCTTTTTTTCAAAATGATGCTTATAAATATTGGCCGGACTACAACTCAGGCTACTTCCCATTGAAAAACTGAAAAAATCTATCTACAGACTGATGGCATAGTGAAGTTGCAAAAAGTTGAGATTTCACGGAATTTTACATTGTTAGGCCGATGATACTAAAAACTGGACCAAAATTTTGAAGAACTTCATAACGTCGTTGTCTTTCCCAACAACGTAGCAGTAGAGAGGGGCTTCTCCGACCTGAAGACTTCCCTGCAAGCAATATCTGACTATCACATGCTATTAAACAATTTATCATATGTTCATGGGATAGATAAACGATTTGCAATTTTACAGACCGCAGCGGTGCTGGCATGTTGGCGATTAGTTACACACGTGACATGCATTTTGTTTTAGTCAAACGTGGGTGTTTTGACGAAGACAGGGGATTTTTTTACTTTTTCAAAAATATTCCTGAAATGGAAATGCTTGATCTGGCCGACAGGCAAGTTTTATTGTAGTCACGCTATGTGTAATGAATATGTAGTGAAGAAATGAATGAGTCTGCATCAATGGAGTGTCATTGTAGACATTTTTCTTGGTACTTTTGCTTATCTTACGATGTTTCGTATCATTGCATTGAAAACCTCGTGATTTAATCATGGCCGTCATGAGCGTTTTATCAGTAGTTATCTATTTTCGCAAGTGTAGAAATTTTTATCCTGATTTGTTTTGCAACATCAAGATGCCTCTGTTCCTCGTCAAAAAGCGGACTTCTAGCCTCATAGCATTATGGATTTTCTGAAATGTCAAAAGAAGCTATCTGTTTTTTGCAGTGTCAAGGAAATAGAGAATGCGTACAATATCCCCTACGAAGGATTGCCTAATCACTATCATCCGACGACTCTTGTTACCATCATACTCCAGTCCTTCCGATTTCAAGACATTGTTTCGGTTTCTTCGAAGCTGACACCAAATCGGTTAAAGTCATCTCAATTCGCATCTGTGTAGCAGATTCTCGGGACCCTGCAAAGTCAGCTGCAACTGAGTGCATCAAGACATCCTATTGGGCATGGAAATGAAAATAGAACCAAACGCCTGAATTGTGAGTAGAATAATTGTCAAATGGTGCTATTCGTGTGGTTGGGAAAAATCTAATGAGCAATAGGATGATATCATTGATGAAAAACTAAAAGTTTCGTGTAGTTTTCCTGTATTACATGGGTGCGCAACCTGCGGCCGTAGCAGAGGCAAAGTGCGGCCGTAACGATGAGAAGTGAATGAAAAAGAATGTTGTACATGTACATTGCAAATGTTTCTGGAGTTCAAGGCAATCGAAAAGCATATAGTAGCAAGCTAGTCACCATGTAACTGTGGAACGCCTTTATGCCCATACTGCTTGGAAAAATGCGCGCCCGGAGGCGCGATGAAGGCGTTCAAGCAGTTCGATAACTCATGAATAGAATATTTAGGGAAATTACATTCATGTGCATTCATGGCTAGAGTCATCAGCTAAAAGAAACAAAAGGGACAATTGTAGTTTACTCAAATTGTTCGCGTACGTAAGCTTCAAGTCAATAGCCTGAATAAGGATGCCTGATAGATCACCGGCCCTGTGATGAATGAATGAATTTTGTATGGCTCATGATTCCTTTATGAATTATTACAATAGCTTAGTAAAGTGTTTTTTCCTTCGGTTGCCCTCAGAAAAAAAACATGCTTTCAACTTTTCTTTTTAAGTTCTGATAACACCTTAAGCTTAAAATCTTTTCGGGTCAAAAATGACCGTCGGTCGTATATGGATTAGCTTGCCAACTCATTCTTTACGAAGCAGGCCTTTATGCGATTTTCAGTGCGTCATTCATCAGGGAAAGCTAATTTGAGTGGTGGAATATAAAAAGGATTGGTTATTGACCTAGTTGTTTGCACACATATTAAGTGCGGCCGTGATTCTTTCGGCCTTCGAAATGGCGGCCGAAAAATGTAAAAGGTTGCACGCCCCTGCTGTATGATGACATTTTCATTTAGTGTTTTCCGCGCTAGATTCTGTGAATGTTGTTGATAGTTGTCAGGAAGAGCATCTGGAATGAGTCCTTGCTCTTGGATAGGTAGTAGTGATGCTAAACCTATAAATGGTCATCAAAATCGCAGAATCCACATCGATCAGGTCAGGACCCTCTAGGAGGCACGCGCAATTCGTTAACACGTTCAACTTTATTGCTGACACTTTTCGGTCCATGATGAGTCAGAAAGAATGGACAAACAATGAAAGGAAAGGCATGCCTTCAATAATCGTGCTTCGTGCGTCTCCAGACAACAACAATGTCACGATTGGGGGCAAAGAGAAATGCATTGTTTTGGACCTTACTATCCTCTGAGTGTCAGTAAAATGTGTCAGCTCTAGTTGAACAATGCGCAAGTGTCAGCAATAATGTTGCACGTGTAAACACACCTTATTATAGAGGTGATTCGGGTGGCAGGTTTCACTGAAAATCATGCTTTCGATGGTGTTGTATTGGAGTTCACAATTCCTTTTTTTTCATTTTCAGTTAATTCCGAAGAAGGTGGTCGTGGACTATCTGACAGGACGTTGATGACCTTCAGATTTCACGTTGCCGACGGATCCAGATATCTCCGAAATGCAGCCGTTAAGTGTTGATGATAGAACAAATTGTGCAAATTAGAGGTGAACCGAATATTCGACCAGAATGTTTGATGCTCTGCATTGGATTTCGCACATTAAATGATTAACTAATAGTACGAGTAATTCAAACTTCATCCAGGCTTCAATCTATCAGGAGCATCTTTAACGTCGTATGTATATCTCATTCATCGTTATATGTGCCTTACGCAAGATAAGGTAATTTTGAGGAATCTTTCACAGAAAATCTGTAGAAATTAGAACTTTGTTATAGCTCCTTTTCAAATATCTTTTGGTGGGTTATGTAACTTGAATTCAATTTTCGTTACACATTGCACATTGGGAGACATGATTCAACTGATTTTTTTCTGTGATCTTTTGTATTATTATTATATCGGTATATTTGAGGAGATTGCAACTGTTGAAAGTGCGAGAAGATAAAAATGTTGTCTTAGCTTGTAAGTTTGTTATAGCTCTCCTGTTGAACGTGTGGTATTATTTTCCATTGTAATTTCCGATTAGCATATCTATTGATATAACAATAACAAACGTACATTTGTGACAATGAAAACCGATGTGTGTTTTACGCAGAATTGACACTATAAAATCACTAGAGGATGAACTTCAGAAAACAAGAAAAAACGAGATTCATGGTAAGGATTATGCATCGAGAATTCATTGAGTTGAACAGTACACAGGCACAGCATGATACTGAGCTCTGTGAAATGGAAGAATAAGCCTTCGTGATTTAGAGAGGGTCTGCAAATGACAATGTAACATGAAGACAAGGACATGAATTTATTAAAATATGCAAATGCAAAATTTAACGCCTTTTCTGTTGGGTAGGTAAACATTACTCTAAATGGAAGGGCTTTTGAAGCTTCTCTCGACACAGCCATCCAAGTACTTAGGAAAAAGAGGCTCTATTTCTCTGATGAAGGGATTTTAGCAAATGAGAGTTCAGCATTTGTCGAGGATTCTTTCCATGCGCAAAATGCATTGTGTAGTAGCACCGATCCAAATTTCCTCATTAACTTCAGTGGAATAATTGGAAAAATTACTTCACTGACCAACAAACAAGCCATAATTTTGTTTACCAGTTTCGAGAATACTACGCTTCCTTGTTTCACGTTGACGGATGTAAAATAGAATTGATCAGATCATACGGAAATGTCTTTGTATGTCGTAAATGAACCAAATTCAACATGTGTAGAAAGTGGATGTTAAGAAATGAATGACAATTACATAATTTTCGTTAAAGTAAGCAAATATCAAAAGACATGACTATTTGTTGAAGATTGAAATTTGATCTTTATGATTGTTTGCCAATTATGCGACCTATATACTGTACCTATATGACCTATATGACTGTACGATGCATTCATGTAACTCCAGGTGTACATTTGGAGAGATTTTTCGCGGTTTTTTACATCACTGCGCCATTTTTTGTGTGGAGACTAGTGATGCGTTGCGTTGCTGCCACAGCCTTCATGAATTGGGCATTGTAAAGCTAATGCATGTGCATGCAGGTCCAGCGAGAGAACATACATATACATGTACTTCAAGTAGAGAAACTGATACCAGTCATGAAGAATATCTTGTAGGAGACTGAGTCATGGATAAAATATGTAATTTTTTGAAATGTACATGTGTGCCATGACTTGCATCGTGCAAGTTTTGCATTAGATGTGTAATTTTTCGTGCTTCATAGGTGTTGCTTCGACGTTCTTAGGTGTTCTTAGGAGAGATGAATGCGATGTTCGTCTAATCTTCTGCAATTTGGATGGATTCGCTGTCCGACAACAGAACCAGTTCTTCTTGGATGGTATGTGTCGTAATTATGATCCTGCAATTATATCGTGATGGTTTGTATAAAATTGTAGCGGCTCGACGTTGTCAAGTAGATATTTTCGAAAATTGACCGCGACGAAAATGAACTATTTCATTATTGCCGCAGTGATTGCAAGTACGCGTACTCCTCATTTCACATGAAGTTCGCACTGATTCTTTAACTGTCATAAGAAAAATATCCGCTCCCTTTAGAAACCAAATTGTATATTGTTATGATCAAGAATGCAGCTTGTGATAGCTCTCAGTAGAAATCGCAGCTTATTGAGAGGGAATTCTTTTCATAGATTCTGTTCGCAATCGGATATGGATCTTCGTCCTTCGACAGCAGATTCATCTCTCTCTTCTTTTTCTTCTGATTGCATCTGTCTCTTTCAGTCAATTCACTCTTTCTATTTGATCTTTCTTTCTTGTCATCTTTAGTACCTCAAAATGGGGGAACTTGACCATCATTTTTAAGGTTTTTATAATCCTGTTTCAAAAATGTTGTAGCGAAGTACTTGAAATTCACTATGAACCGCACTTTGTTTCAAATTGATTTTGAAAGGCTGTCAAAGAAAACCAAAATCAAAATATATTGTCAAAGAAAACCAAGACAAGGAAGAAATCTTGTCAATTCTTTTCGACAACCTGTATTTCTTCTAGGATTCTTCTGACGCTGGTATCATTTTGTGCAATTTGGAAGGATTCGCTGTCAGACAACAGAACCAACTTCCTCTCGTATGGTGTCTGTGGTCATTATGTGATCCTGTCATGTTGCTCTGCACAAAATTGTAGGGGCTCTCACTTAACGTAGACGTTGTCAAATAGGGATTTATACCAAAACATCGCAGTTCCGATTTAGTCGCATCCGTTTTGGTCGCACTTTCGAATTCGTCTCAAAAGGTCGCAGAAGAAAAAAGGTCGCATCCGAAATTAATCTCAATGTTGTAGTATATTAGAAAAAAAATGTATTACAAAAAAATGTATTTAAAATGTATTTACAATTTTATGTCTAAAATACACTTTCAAAGTTTCAATCATACAAAACTTTCATTGCTCAATTACAAAATAGCTAACTATATAGTCAAAAGTCATACAATCATAGTATCGCCAGGTGAAAACATTTCCGCCACATCCAAAAATGTAATCCTCCAGTGCCATTTCTCCAGAAGAAAACTTTTGGAAAAGCCGCTTCAAGTTGTCTTCTCGATCGGCATTCTTTTTGTTCTGCTTCCTCAGGGCAGTGTTATTGGACCCTTGCTGTTCTGCCTCTCCGTTGCTTCCCTCCAACCAATACATGAGAACTCAACAATAATCAAGTACGCTGATGATCTCTCACTACTCCATTTTGTGCGTCATAAAAGTGAGGACTTGCTGCAAGATGAGATGGACAACATCGCATCTTGGTCTGTTTCGACGGGCCTTCCTCTTAATATTTCCAAATGTTCGGTGATGGATATCAAAACAAAGCGGGACCTTCTTCTAGATAAGATTCATATTGGCCAAGAGCTTCTAACATCAGTCGACAAAACAAGAGTTTTAGGAGTTATATTTACAAGTTCTCTTCAATGGAATTATCACTTGTCGGATGTATCGAGGAGATGCTCGAAACGCATGTACATTCTTCGAAATCTTAGACGGGCCAGATGCAGCCGAAAAGTCATGACACACGTATATAATGCCCTGATTCGCTCAGTGATGACCTATGCCTACCCTTGTTTCGTAAATGCAAACGACTGTGACATGAAAAAACTTCGCAAAATTGAAAAGTGGGCATTCAAGATTATGACTGGGTCCTCGATGGTGTCTGAGACTTTCATCGATGCTGGTGATCGTATTTGTAGGAGGCTCTTTCGAAAGATTGCAGCAGAAGAAGATCATCCCCTACGGATTATGTTCAACAGCAGACAGCCCACCCCCAGAAATTCGTGTCCAATTACGAAACCGAGGACCAGAACTAAACGTCTTGCGAAATCCTTTATCAAATTCTGTCGATAACTCTCCATCTGATTGATGTTTACTTGATCCTTTTGAATTATATTGTTTCTTCTCTGTAATGCGCGTACCGCCCTTTGTATGCCAATAAAGATTTCATTATTTCATTATTATTATTATTATTTTGTGGAGCTCCAGCTGTTATATGCTGCATCATCTGATGGCAATGTCGTTGATTGATGTCCAGCAAAAGTTTTCCTAGCTGGAAAAGAGTAGGGTGGTCTCCATTGTAGTTGCAGCATTGTAATTTTCTATGGAATGCCTCCGCGATGTTAGTGGTTCTTGCCAAATCTTCTTCGAATCTGGAATATACATTCCATTCGCATGATTCGTACAACGGCTTGTTGTATGCTGATTTTCCCGTTCGAGTTTCTCGCAGGAATTTTCCTCCAATGTAGGCTTTCATAAAATACTCCATGAAAGACCATGCAGATTCCGGAAGAGAGTCTTTCATCTTCAGAAAAGTTTCTGTCACCAGGTTGTCCGGAACAAATGGCAAGGCAAGTAATTGCTTCAATGGCAGTCGAACATCATTAACCCATTTTATACTGAAGTTCAAATACTTGATAGAAATTCTTGAAACTTTCAATTCTCTGTTATTTGGTGACTAGAAAGACATCAGAACTAGTTTTGGTTGAAAAAAATATTTTCGTTGTATATATCTTGCATGGGTAGTATTCTACCCACCAGTAGAAAAGCATGCTAAAATGCGGAAATTCGCAGTGAAAGTATCAAGATTTTATATACATTTTCAAAGTTCATTTGTTCATATGGTAGACAAAAAAACACTTATCATGCAAAAATACATCGCATGTTGCACACTTTCTCTCCGTTTTGCTGCTGCACTTTCTGCATCGACCGCGATTGGAATAGATTTTTATCAGATGTCGACCTTCTGATGTTCGGATGTCATCTGACAGCAATCGCGATTGACGCGGAACTCCTCTTCGAGAAGGGATCCCATAAACAGTCAGATACGTCTGGACTAGTATTCGTCGAAATGACAATAAATCCAAGATGTTGCCGTACATCATCTTGTATAGTACCCAAGCATTTTGCAGGCAAACATCAAGGCACCATGAGAAGATGGGATACCACCACTTTTTTGATCTCAGGTTTATCCTATAGCACCAAACATTTTGATCCATGAGGTCCGTACCTCCCATTTTTTCGTTGTATATACTCACACAGAATGGCTGTTTCACAGAGAGAAATGTCTTTTGCTTTGCACACCACCTTCTAACTTGCCGACTTGGTTCAACAGAGCAACAGTTTGAGGCCACGTACACAACATTGTTGTCATTCCATTGGACGACTGACAAATCGTTGCTCTTTCGAACTACCACTGCTCCCCTCTCAGATTTCGAAAACGTTTTCTTATCCTCGGGAAGACACTTGTTTATTCTATTCTGGCGAATAGTGCCGACACAGCCGATATTTTTTTCTGCGAGAGCAGTCTGCAGTCGAAGTGAATTGAAAAAATTGTCAATAAAAATATACCTTTTCAACTGACTGTCTTCCATTTCATTGGCAAAATGCCAAACAACTTTACTTCCAACATTTTCCATGGCTTCGTTTTGCGTATACACGGTAGTTTTTCCCTCGTACACAAGAAAATGATAGAGATAACCGTCAGGAAAATTGTTGTAGCTTTGTACTTTGTACTTTGTAGCCGAATCTTATTGGCTTTGATCTCATGTACTGCTTTAGTCCACCACCATATTTGCCATAATATTTTATCATTGACTCATCAACATCGGAAAACCTCTGAAAGACGGCATGCTTCATGAATGAATTCCTCAACATTCTTAGAAGTGGATATACTTTCCATAATTTTGAGTATTCTCTTGCCGATTCTCATTATTCGAACAATGTAGGTACCTCATGAATTTGTCAAATCTTTTACGTCTGATAGAGTTACTGACAGCAGCATTAGTTACATCATTCTTCTCCTCCCAATACATATATCGCCTCGGTAATGTATTGTAACCACTCAGCATTAGAACTGCTAGACATACTTTCAACTCTGATAGATCAATATGATAATTATAATCACCCTTTTGATTCGCGTAAGTGTTAGTCATACTTACCAACAAATAAAAACAGTCGCCAAATAGCTCTTCAAACAGCTCTACAGGAGTCCAGTCTCTATTCTGCAACCAATCGGGAAGCTCAGTATGTCCATTGCATGACTCCCTCAAAATCTCAGCAGAGTCTGATGCCATCTCTTCCTCATCGGGCGAAATCCACTTCATTTTCGGAATTTTACTTTCTACATCTTCAAACTGAGTACTGTCATGGATTTCGGCATCAGCTTGCATCTGTCGACCAGAGAGATTGTTTATGGTACCACCCATTTCATCTCCACTGTCCTCTTCAGTTTCATTACCGTCAATCGGAGGCGAAATAATGATAGTAGTGGATGCTGGCATTTTAAGTTCTACATCATCCATAAGGCTGTATAGAGCTTTCGTCTTAGCTGTCCTTGATGGTAGCGTCCGCCTGAAAAGAAGAACAGATATTTCAAAATGTTTTCTGAATTGAGAAAAGAAATATACATGTAGCTATCTATTTCTCACATCAGTAGCATGTTTCTATTGTTCTTACAAGAGATTTGCTGCCCTACTGCATCAAGAACGTGTGGCAGAAGGGTAGCAGTCCTGACGGTCAGAGATCAAGTCCCATGGGCGTCAGTTTTTCAGAAACTATGAAATACAATATATAGTTTTTAAATATCTCCAAAGCGCATTAAATTGACATGCTTTTTGAAATTATTCCAAACTTATATCATAACACCCGCAGAACACGACAACCTTCCTAAGAAATCATTTATCTAAATGTTGAATAAATGAATCAATTGGTTGTGGTTTCTACTGATGGGTAGAATTCTACCCATTTACAATTAATCTACATTATAGATAAATTAAGATGTATTTAGCAAATCAATCACCTTTGTTATTTGACTACATCATACAAGCAATCTACAAGCATAGTTAACAATCTGATACCTATATATAACGAACACAAGGATGAACTTACTTTCGAGACATTCCAAATTCACGAAAAATAGAAAATGTGATGAAAACGATATCCGAAAATTTTCAAATTGCAAAGCATTCAAACAAACTCAGGTGTGCAAATGAAGCTATCTGTCTCACCTCATCACTGCATGCAGTTGCCGAAGCATAAACCACAGATTTTCTAAAAAATGATCGAATAGAGATTGGGTAGTATTCTACCCATCAGTAGAAAATGGGTTAACATTGGTGTACAGTTGGTACAAATTGTGTTTCTTCATATTTCTAATTACTGCTTGCGAATAATGAAAAAGGCACCTGTATACGACTCCATCAGGGAATTGTGTTTTAAAAGCATTGCTTGCAGCTTTCTTAAAATCCAAAAATATCATTGGCTTCTCTTGGATGTCGATGTCGTCTTCATCCATATGATTGATTATTTCGGTCCACATGGTGTAGTAGTCGTTTTCTGTGCGATGTTTCATAAGTACGAATACTAATGGGATCCATAAGTTGTATACTTTTGCTGAAATGGTATACAATTGCAAGTATTCACTTGGTGCAATGGAAAATGTGCCATCAGCCAGCCATTCCGGATTGGCACTCAAACATGCTAAGTTTTCTGTTGTTCCAAAAATGATCAAATCTTTATCATCCGAAGCATACAAAACAAAGTTTTCACCAGATATGGTTTTCATTTCCCTTAATATCTGATCGACATCATTTCGGTTTCCTGATGTTGTTCCAAATCCTTTTTCTCTCTTGTATGCAATCTTTTTTCTCAATTTCTTATCATCCGGTATTGTAGCATCTTCGGAGATTGAACCATGAAATTTTGTTGATATTGCACTTGGTTTACTCATGATGCTTTCGTTGCTCAGATCATTAAATATATCATCGGCATCTAATTCAGCAAGAGATTTTTGAGAATTACATACATGGTTTGATGGCATGCGTATGAAGGCTGAAGTCTCACAGTTTGTTGAGCATCCGGACTTACAGGTTCCTGTATGGCACTTCCACGATATTGATTTTCTGCAGAGCGATCGATGGTGAAACAATAACCATTGAGAATCAATTTCGGCTTGCTTTTTTGGGTTTTGCTTTACCCTTTCATACATAAATTAAGTTCTAGGCCAAGGAAAATTTTGATTTTTTGTGTACTTGGTAATTTTGACGTGCTTTATAAGATAAAAGCATCGAATATAGGCAAAGCCATCTGTATATTGATTTATCGACTGTTCCTGATCATGAACAACATGATTTTGGAAGATGTTTCCTTATTCCAAAAATTAAATTTTTCATCTGGTACTTCTTTGATCTAACTCAAGCACCAACGTACCGATGAAGTATGCCGCACATAACTTCTGTCTTATAAACCCATGGATGCTTTGGCAGCCGATTTTGGCATCTCTTTGCATAGAGTACAGTTCTCTGTTATCTGCCCAAGTAGGCATATATAGCGCAAACTATAGGCAATCGTATCTAAGAAAAAAACGTAACAAAATTCATATATATGCATCGAATATTATTTAGTGTTGGTGACAACCAAAGGAACAAAGTGCCCATAGGCTTTCTAAAATGTTGTACGTGTATCAGATTGAAGTATCAAGGACAAATGCATCAAATAGGTATCATTCACTTTTGGTGACAATCAAAGAAACAAGCTGTCAGTAGGCCTTCTAAAATGTTGTACATGTATCAAAGGTTATCAAAGGTTATACATGGGCGAGAATCGAGAAATTTGATTTCTTGTCTCGATCAAGAAATTTGCAATTCGGTCTTGTCTCGATCTCGATTTTTTCGAGAAATTTCCATTTCTCGAAATTTTCTCGAATATTTCTCGATATTCTTTTTTGAGCCTTAAGTGAACGTAGTGGCCAAATTGAACCTGCTAAAAAGTGTCCCATTTCGTAGTCACAATAAGATCTGTTGAGGATCCAAGTTCCGGATGCTCCTGATACGTGTTTCCTAGATCTAAACCACGTATAAGCGTAGACTATACGGATGCTGATCCGATCCCATCCCGAATCCCCCTATAGTCACAATGAATATGGTAGACACGGCTACGATTCTTGAATGAATTAACAAAGTTTTCATCTAAATGTAAATGAGACTTGCATCTAGGCTTGAATATCCTGAAAAATTGCGGATGAATACCTGGAAAAAGTAGGCCTATGCCCGGTATCACAACGCGCTCGAAACACTGATTTTGCGGGCTATTGATGAACTGAGCTCATAAGCCTACATCATTTCTATATTGCGGCCCAGGCTCTGATCCTTCCTTAAATTTGACTTAAAGATGTTGTAGTAGGCCTACAGCAAATATTTCCAAAAATATGTCTAAGCCTACTTCAGGAACTTACACATGTAGCTATATTTGCTATGCAGTTGGTGATTCGATTATACTGATCATGTTCACATCCAAAAGTAAAAAAGCTCGATAATTTTGTCGAAGAGACACTACATTAATTAAGTAAGTCAACAAATAATAACAGTAGCCTACTGTCTTGATGTTCATTTGATCCGATTTTGAGAAAGCTAATGTACATATGAGCAGATGCACATTTAGATTTAAAGAAAACAAAAAACAATAGGCTCAGTTACGAAATCTATATTCAGAACAGTCATCTAATCAAAGATCACAACATCTTGTCTTTCAAGAACATAAGCTTCTTCGCATTTGAGCTGGTCAGGCGTCCCCTTCTCTTCGTAAGTATGGCGGAGCTGACAGAGAAGCCACTTTCAGATGGGACTGAAGTTGCCGGAGTCGTGAGATACATAAGCGCAAGCCTTGATAATGCTGGGCATTTGTTTCCAAAGTGGCTCCAAAAATCAATGTCGTTGGAATGGGAGTTAGATTTCAGCGCAATCTCATACATCTGTATTTCATCAAAAGTTGTTTCCCTTGATTGAGGAAGTGCGAATCCACACGCATCCAGAAATGTCTGAAAAGTATTTAAACCATAAATTTTTGCGAAGAACTTTCATTTCATGATTATCTGCATCGATGATAATGCAGGCTAGTCAAATTAGGTAGTTTACATGCAATGAGCTAAATATTGGCTAATTCGTAATCAAAGTTGATACTGGAGGCCATCATTAGCATGTTACTCTGTAAATTCATGCAGGCAATATTGTTGTCGTGCGCTGCAATTGAATGACTCATCATTAAAGAAAATTGAAATACTACACGTAGAATTGAGAGGATCGCTCTCCCATTCGAGTCACTTCTGAAAAGAATTCCAATGATTTGTTTTTTCTAAGAAAAGAGTGTTTTGTCATTCCAACTCCGCTGTAATCAAAATATGATGAACACAGATAAATGACTTTAATCCACGAGTATGTAGACAACATGCATGCATTCTACGCATGAGCTCATAATAGATTTGTGATAATCGTCCTATGAAATGTCTTTTTTCTGTCATGGAAGATTTTGAAACTTTTATTGTGTTCCTAGCTGTATTACAAAATTAACCTATGACGTGAAAAATATCGTATATCTACTGGTACTTGTACTGTACATGAATCTCACCTGTAGAGTTTTATTATTTGAAACCGGTGTTGCATCATTTTCAGCCAACGGCGCACTTGGTGTATCGGAAATGTCTTTTTGAGCAAGAAGTTCCCGCTCCATTTCTTTTCTTATTGTCGACAGTTCCTCCTCTGTTAGAGTGGCATGATAGGTAGGGGATAGGAAAGCAGCCCAATAATAGGGTCTCTTGATATCCTGTTGTAGATCGCTTCCATTATCATCGTAAAAGTAGTGAGTTATTCGAGCTACCAGTCTATTTTTGATGTCTGAAGCCATGCGATTATCATTTTGACCAACGGTCAATTTTCCGCAAAGTCCCTTCACAACTGTTAGAGCAACTGGAAGTGTAGGGAACTTTGAGCCTGACACCATTCGTGTTGCAGCTTCGAAGGGATGAAGGATATCAATTAAACTTTTCATGGATTCATACTCAGATACTGTGAGAAGCAATTCGGAAAATGTAGAGTTCGACGTCACCTCATGCTGATCATTCAAGAAATCCCTTATAGCTCTTCTGACTTCGAAGTAAGCATTGATCATGGTGTATGTGCTATTCCATCGAGTTCTGCAGTCAATGTGTGGAATTCCGAAATCATTGCCATAGCGCTCTCTCAACTTTTTCCGTAGAATCGCATGAAATTTCGGTGATTTCGAAATGAATTTACAGAAGCTTCTATTTTTTCGTATCCCTTCACAAATGTCCTTCATCTGCTGATTTGCTTCACTTCCTCTGTCGTCATCGGTGCCGGTGGCTTCATCATCACTTTCATCAAGAAATTCATCTACGTCATTTTCAACATCACTGTTTTCAGAACCTGTACAATCATCATCGTCGGTCTCATCGCTTGATGAATCAGACTTCGAAATCTGTGATTTTGGAGAGATCTTCCACAAAGGCAAAGCTGTCGTTATACCTAAATGTAATTTGTGTGCTAAGCACGGAATCCTCGCTATGGCTAGGCCATCATTTTTCATGAGTTTGAATGCTTTGACAATGTTGGCACCGTTATCAGTTGTTGCATTTCTAACCTTTTCTGTGATGTTCATTTTTGCTAACTGTTTACGCATTCTCTTCGCAATATTGTTACCGTCATGTGTCGTCTCAAATTCCCGAAAATCCAAGACCCTTGATTTCATTTCGTTGTCAGAAATGTAATGAACAGTGATTATCATATAGGATTTTCTTTGATTTGAAGTCCACATATCAGTTGTAACGCTGATTGATGTTTTTGAGTCAAGAAGGCTTTTCAGATTTGCTCTCTCACGTTTGTATCTAGATCTAATCATTCTCATGATACTTCGTCTGTCAAGACCTGATGGATTGAGTTTGGCCGAGTGCAAGAAAGCCTTCATCCCGGGCTTTTCAAAGTCATTCAGTGTTCGTGAATCTTTCACAATTGCTTCCATTGCTGCCTCTTTTAAACAAGTGTTTGATGAGAGTTCCTGTCCGAAATAATGAGTTATTTTGGTCTTCTTCTCCTGAGTCTCTCTGGAACTGGGTTCCTTGCTTGTCTTTCGTTTCATCGACGATTGAGGCCTCATATTTTCGTCTGCAAAACAATGTCAATTCATGATGGCATGCTAGTGAGCAGCGTTCTCCTACTACATGTACATGTACCTACATGTATATGTACATGTAGTATCATCCACATACTTGCAGAAAATAAAATGTTCTGTAGTTTGAGGTGTACTATTACAATCAACGCAACAATATGCAGACTTTGTATTCTTCTAATTCTTAATTGAATTTTCTGCACTATCGATAACTGGTTTCACAGCTGCACTTACATATTCTATATTAGTGTTAGTCAATGTTGAATAAATTTGCAGCACATGCAAGAAAAAATATACAATAATTAATTTGGAATTTGAAACTAGCTTCGCTTGGGGAAAATTCAAGAAAGTCAAATGATAATGTGAATAATGTGTAGGTCCTGCTTAGGCTTTTATTGTAAAGCATGCAAGAGTTCATGTATTGACCAAGAACGAGTCATGCAGTTCACATCGATTATCGCATAAGCTTGTGGATGTGAAATAGCCTGCATTTATGAATGAATAAATAATATCTACGAGTATATTGTCTCATCATCATGGTCGGTGAGATGAGAGCATTCATTATAAGTCGATGAAACAGTTGCAAGAATAAAGAAGGATAAATGTCTGCGAGGCTAATACAAAATCGCAAATTATAAAAGTTGGCATAAGAAGTAATTACAAGCTTTACTAATAAATAAGTTCAGTTCATGAAATATGGCAATTAAAAGCATAATGCGATCCCGATGTGCGACAATGCCTTTGATTAAACATTCCACACAATGGATGATCTGGTTTAGTTTAACCAAGCATGATGGAATCGGAAGGATTAAAAATGTATGGGGGATCAGTGGTGATCAAAAATCAATTGCATTGCAATTGTTTGCGATTAATTGGTTGCAATTAATTGATTGGTCTCATGCAATAATTCCAATGCATTGATAGAATAGTTTTTATTACATAATACAAAACGTTAAGCCAAGATTCGTTACTTAAATATCCATAGGCAACCAGTTAAATGAAATAAACGTGCGCACGTGGGTCACGATATTATTTACAAGTCAATAAGACCCTGATTGTAATGACGTCACCATCGTAGGCAGAGGTGATTAAAAATTAATTGGTCGCAATTAATTGATTGATATCAACGGATGATTGTAATTAATTGATTGGTGTTGCCGAAAAATTGCACTTAATTGATTGCTCGGCCCAATTTAATTGCTATTAATTTGATCACCCCTGGAGACAGTAGAAGTACCCAATCTCTTTCACAGGCCTACTCTGCTGGCGCCTGCTATTTTGGGACCAGTTTGGGGCCAGATACTTAGGCTTATCAGTCAGGGGTCGTCAAAAATTAATTGCAATTAATTTGGGCCGTGCAATCAATTAATTTTAATTGCATCCGAAAGCAATCAATTAATTGCAATTATTCAGTGAAAGCAATCAATTAATTGCAATTATTAGGTGACACCAATCAATTAATTGCAATTGTCGGTTGATACCAATCAATTAATTGCAATTATCAGTTGATACCAATCAATTAATTGCAATTATCAGTTGATACCTATCAATTAATTGTAATTATTTTCTATTATCAATCAATTAATTGCAATTAATTTTTGACGACCCCTGTTATCAGTGTCTGGAGATGCATAATTAGGCTACTTGCTTAACACAACGTGAACGACAAGGACTAATTCAGTTATGCATGTAAATGAATGTCACAGAATGTGTGTAGCTACTTATAGTTTACGTATGTTTTAAAAGACTCACCTGAGCTCCTTGTAACATTCAAATGCAGCTTCATGTGCCTTCTTAATCCACTCGTATTTCCATTAGTACACCTGATGATCTTCTTACATTCTTTGCATCTGGCCGTTGCTGCTCCACTTTGCCTTGTAAAACAATCCGATAGCACCAGTTTACAGGTTGATGTTGGTTGATCAATCAATTCAATTTCACTACTGTCAGAAGAATCCGCCATATGATTTTCGAACTTGATTAAGATGGGAATTAATGGTAATGCACTGTTTCATTCACTTCACTATGATGGTACTAGAAGCAAGGATCGTGTTCTCAGCAGCTGGGATGTGATTGGTCGACAAACGCTCACTAGCGAGTTTAGTCATTCGACTGTGTTCACGATCGGTGGTAGACGACGCAAAGTCGCAAAGAGAACTCGATGGCTTGATGTGAAACGCATAGGACAAAAAGGGATTGACACAGCGGAGTGATGTCAGCGAGGGAAGCATTGTATGAGTGTCTGAGAAAGTGAGTGACATTGTACCCAGTCAGTGTATGCAGACGTATGGAATACAATTGTTGAAAGGCATAGGACAAAAGGGGATTGACACAGCGCAGTAATGTTAACGTTGGAAGCATGTATGAGTGTATGAGGAAGTGTGTGACATTGTACCCAATTAGTGCATCAGACGCATGAATACAAATTTTGGTCTTTTCATTGCTGCAGCTAGCAAAAAATGCACTTTTCGAGAAATTCGAGAATTCTCGAAGCAGTTCTCGAAAATATCGAGAAATCTCGAACCATTTCTTGTCTCGAAAAAATCGAGAATTCTCGAATCATTTCTTGTCTCGATTTCTCGTTTCTCGATTCTCGCCCATGTATATCAAAGGTACAAATATCAACGGTCTATACAAAATCCATGCAGAAAATATCATTTACTTTGGGTGATATAATCAATGAAGCAAGGTGCCCGTAGGCCTACTAAAATGCTATACGTGCATCAAATGGTTTACAAAATATCAAAGGTCACAAAATGTATGCAGAAAATATCATTTTTCTTTTGGTGATAATCATGAAAACAGTTCGACTGTAAATTCAAGTACAAGTGTGCGCCGCATTTTGCACAGGTCCATACACACTTCCCATCACTACAGTGCTTGCAGCGCCCTCGGTTTGAGTGTTGAGGGAAGTGATTTATGAGGTCGAATCGGACATCTTCTGTTCTTCGAGGTTCATTAGGTCTTCTGCGTGTTGGCTGCGGGACTGGTGTTGATTGGCGAGATGGTCGACCTCGTTTTTTCGTTGCTTTCCCCGCCAAGGTAAGTCCATAAGCTGTTTCGATCATGAAGTCTTTGAGGCACATTCGCATCTTTGAAGTGTCGTCCTCAGACGTCAGTGACTTGCGATATTCTAGCCATGCGTTTACTGTGGAAACTCCAAACAAGTAATAAAGAATTCTCATGTAATATTTTCGGCTTTTCTTGTCTATCTTGTAGAGACTCATCAGCATATCTGATAGATCCAGACCGCCCATGTGTTCATTATATTGTTTCACAATATTAGGGCGGTTCACCGAGACAAATTCTTTTTTCGTTCTGTCATATCGTCGGCACGTGTCAACTGGATCCTTGTGAAGCCAAGTAGAGGCTAATGTTACAGAGCGTTTGTCACACCAGCGAACAACCGTGACACCAGAGTTGCAATCTACCACTTGATCCATGGAACCTCGTCCATCTTTCTTCATGTCCTTCTCACATGGAAGAAGGCGCTGTGCACCTTGTAGACGGTTATTGCGCATGGTTCCGGTCGATTGAATGTTCAGCTCGCTTTTCAACTGATGGATGAGATCGAATGTCATGTAATAATTATCCATAAATAGTTTGACATTTACACAGTCTCAGGGAATCGTCAGACACAGTGTTCGCACGGCATTTCCGATGGTGCTGAAGCTTAGTAATGGATCAATCAATTCTGTGTCGGAGCCGGCATAGAGCAAAAAGTCATGTATTAGACCATCTGAGGATGATCTGGAAATTATTTTAAAACCCCAAGGGTGGGGCTTTTGTGGAACATACTGCTTGTTATGGTGCCGAACCTTAAAAGCTATCATTTGCTCATCGATGCTTTCATGTTCATTGACTGGGAGATTCCGGCAGCGATTTCGGACCTCATCATAAACTCTCCGGACTTTAAAGAGAGGGTCATATCCGTTTTCTACACGACGTTTCATGTCTGCATTGTCACACATGTAGAAGAACTGCTTTATTTTTTCGAACCGCGAGACTCCCATAACGTTCGCGATGCAAGGAACAAAAGTTTTTGTACTCCAATAATCGCGATACGATGGAGCCTTTATAATCGAAGTGAACAGAAGGATTCCAATGAATTGCTCTATTTCCAAGGCATTGGTATTTATAGTTTCGAATAACGGGTTTGAATCCATTGCTATTTATCAGAGGAGTCCCGTCAAAACAGATCTGTTTTATACGCAGTTTATTGCGAGCACTTTCGGACACCACCGGAGTCCACCACCGCCTGAAGATGGACTCCGGTGGTGTCCGAAAGTGCTCGCAATAAACTGCGTATAAAACATAGATCTGTTTTGACGGGACTCCTCTGATAAATATAGTTTTTACCACCCATGTATCCACTTAAGCCAATCAACTATCAAAATAAGGCAGTCGATTGTCCAAATAGTTCACCCATGTATCAGAATAGAGCACCGAAGTGTCATACTACACCACCCAAGTGTAAATAAGTTCAGTCAAGTATCAAATAAATACAATATATGCTTTTTAGTGTTTATTCCTACTAATATCTATGTCCATAGGTTTATGAGGATATTCAAAGCATGTTTAATTAATGAATTACCATGAAAAAGGTGAAATATGATTAGGAGAAATTACTGAATCATTCAGATTTTCAGAGTTATTCGCCGAATATTCATCCATCAAACTATTATTAATCATGTTATTTAACTCATCAATTAACATCTATAGTAAAATTTGAGGAAAAAAACATCATATCATCCAGATCCGATACATATATTGAAAAATCAGGCCACAAGAAAGCACTGTAGGCCTACTCACATCAAAATATCAGCTTTTTGAAGACAATCAGGAATATGTCTTTGCGAGTGAGCAAACCAGTTAGCCGCTTTAGATGCAGTTATGACACTAACAGCCTGTTCTGCCAGTTGTGTCAATGTAGCCAGACGCATGTCTTGTGTTTGAGTCAGCAAGTCTTGCCGCACTTCCTCCAAACTATTTTTGAGGGACCACTTAAATGTACTTATTCCATTCTCGACCAGATTCAAGAATGGGGAATAGGGTGGTAAGTACATGTACACACATTGATGTTCTGGTCTCAAGTTAGGTCCACCATCCTCGGGACTTGAGTTTGCACCAGAATGAGATGGAGCATCATCAAAGATGAAAGCCATGGGACCTTCATGATCTCCTGAAATCCTTTCCAGAACTGAGTGGAATCGTGCTTTGGTCATACCACCCTCGAAGATCTCGTGGAACAGCAATCCACGGGTGTGACCGATGGCGAATATGACGGTGAAGTTCCTCCCACGTCTCCCGGCAACGACTCGCACAGCCCTAGATCCTCTGGGTGCTCTACCTCGAGTTGGTCTACTCCACAAATTGATGCCGCATTCGTCCATGAATACGAGCTCATTGTTGACTCCATTCATCATCAACCATCGCGCATATTGTTCACGTCTCTCCTTCACTTGCCCATTGTTTCTCTCGGTTACACTGTCTTCGAATTTCTTCATTACTATTAATCGAGCAGTCAAACAACGGCAAAGAGAAGTGACCGAAAGATGAGGCTTGTTTGGCAGTCGTAGACGAAGCTCAGCGTTTATTTGGTGCAACGTGTACCCAGGTTTCTCCTCCACGATGGACACCAGCATAGCTCCGATCTCATCATCCACCTTGTGATGAGTATGTCCACCTCGAGGAACAAAAACCTGTCCATCGCGTAAGCGAGCTCTCCTAATGATTGCATAGGCTGTGTTTGGTTTGATATTTAACTGAGAAGCAAGTTGGAGAAAGTCTTCTCCTCTTTCAGCAGCCTGAAAAAGCCTCTGCTTATCGTCATCTATTATTCGCTGCCTCATCATCTCGTTCGTCAGCACAACTAGACTGATAATTTGATACTTGACTGCACATGTTGACTCTTGATTGCTTTATTTTGATATATGACTGCAATTCACAACGATCAGAAATGTCCTTTCTTGCATTTGACAATTGACTGCACTTATTTGACAAGTGACTGGACTATGTGGATACATGGGTGGTAAAAACTGTAGCATTGGTATTTATACTTGACCCAGACACTAATACAATGTTTTGATTTGTTTACACTGCGATGTATTCAAGAAGTTCATCGGAAATGTATAATTTGAATCTCGTATGGGCTTAAGCTCTCCTCAAAATAACTCTGATCACCAGAAGAAGTTGATGTAAATGGAACGGGAAAACCAGGGGGCGGTGGCCTACGCCGGTGAGGAACAGTCTCATTGTCGGTCTCCGATTCTTCATTCTGTACCGGTTCTACTACGACTTTATCATCAGAGCTTTCTCCATCTGATGCGTCCGATTCATCCACGTCTGAAACGTCGCCAGCTGGAATCAAAATACGTTCGTCACCAGTCCGTCGATCGGTTTCTCGATAGATTCTATCAATAGCATCCGATTTTGAAGTTCGTGGGTAGGAGGACTTTGGCATGTTCGTCCTGAAAAACAATGCACTTCATTTAGGCCTATTGTGGGAAAGTAAATTCATAAAGTAGACAACAGTGCTGTTCTGCACTCGATGTAGCCTACACTATTTAGCTATGTCATCCATATAAAGTACTTAATCACTATGAATTGCGAACTGTGTGCATTATCTTGCAACCTAGATCTGCAAGCCCCTAGTCTCATCATAGGATATAACCATATAGACTGCAAAGAAACGTCAGCACACACATTGAGTAAACAAAACAAGAGAAAATTTTGGCCATTATATGCATTCACACATGAGCTATGGATATCTGAAGGCGAATTGATAAGCCACGTCACCAGCGGAAAGAGAATTGCGAGTGTATCAGTCTTCCCCTCCTTCAAAGACAGTCGGTAGATGAAAGCTATGACACTCAACTAAGTGTACATGGCAAACTGCGACCTTCAAAAAGACAGCGGTATCGTAGCTCAGTGGATACGGACGCTGCTGACAACGCGGCGAAGCTACGGTGAACGTGGGTTCAAATCCACTTTTATGCAACATTTTTCACATGAGATGCAGTGATAATTTTTACACATGGCATCGAAAATTACACATATTTACATTTTACGCATTCAATGAGACGGGAAATGATAATTAATCCATAATCAAGTAAATCAATGCGGCAAAATTCGAATAAAGTTGACTTTTCATTTACGGGTGTTTTGCTCATAATCATAATGTTCCCGTTCGGGAACCTGGCACTTTATGTCTTCTGTAGACTTATTTCTGTGGAAAACATTTGCTATATTTGCGATACAATTACTGATTCGCATATCCTGTTGACGAATACAATATATTAAAACTGTAAAACGACATTATTCTAGGATAGAAGGTGACATGGTGATACTCACCAGTTTCAGCCAGAAACATACCAGTTTAGAAGTGACGAATGCGTTCAAATGAAGAACTCATTTAAACAAAAATCAGCATATCTATAAAACGGAAAATCTCTATATGTGCGTGTTTATCGTTGTTTGCTCCCAAACAACGCCATTTACAGCAGAAAAATAGAGAAAATATGATGTTCCCGTTCGGGAACATTATGTATGAAAGGGTTAATCTTATCTCTACATTTGTCTTATCCATCATTGAATTTCTTATTAAAAAATAATAGGTATTGCTCTCCAGACAGAAATGATTCAAGTGATAAAGCTTGATTTTGATATAATTCAAGATCACTGTATCACCATTGGTTACCAATCTATTGAAGGATGTTGGTTTTAACTTTCTTGTACTCGTATATTATGTATATCTCCTTTATTTTCAATAATGTGATTCCGTGAAGTATAAATCGACAAGAAATTTCTGTGTGTCAATTAGATATTTGCTGGAGGACAAAGATCAAATTAACACATAGAAAGCCATACTGAAGCTAAAGCGTAGAAGTAACATAGATCAACAAACGGACATGCGACGTTTTCGGACGCGACCTTATCGGAAGCGACGTTATCGGATGCGACGAAATTGGAATTGCGACGTTTTCGTACAATCCGGTTAAATAGATGTCTGCCATGAGAGATGGATGCGATGTTTGTCTCATGCTCTGCAATTTGGAAGGATTCGCTGTCTGACAACAGAACCAGCTTCATCTTGGATGGTATCTGTCGTCATTATATGATCCTGCACTTGCATCATGTTTGTCTGTATAAAATTGTAGGGGCTCTCACAACGTTGACGTTGTCAAATAGATGTCTTCTAGGAGAGATGGATGCGATGTTCGTCTCATGCTCTGCAATTTGGAAGGATTCGCTGTCTGACAATAGAACCAGCTTCATCTTGGATGGTATCTGTCGTTATTATATGATCCTGCACTTGCATCATGTTGATCTGTATAATGTTGTAGGGGCTCTCACTTAACGTTGACGTTGTCAAATAGATGTCTTCTAGGAGGAATGAATGCGATGTTCGTCTCATGCTCTGCAATTTGGAAGGATTCGCTGTCTGACAACAGAACCAGCTTCATCTTGGATGGTATGTGTCGTTATTATATGATCCTGCACTTGCATCATGTTGATCTGTATAAAGTTGTAGGGGCTCTCACTTAACGTTGACGTTGTCAAATAGATGTCTTCTAGGAGGAATGAATGCGATGTTCGTCTCATGCTCTGCAATTTGGAAGGATTCGCTGTCTGACAACAGAACCAGCTTCATCTTGGATGGTATGTGTCGTCATTATATGATCCTGCACTTACATCATGTTGGTTTGTATAAAATTGTAGGGGCTCTCACTTAACGTTGACGTTGTCAAATAGATGTCTTCTAGGAGAGATGGATGCGATGTTTGTCTCATGCTCTGCAATTTGGAAGGATTTGCTGTCTGACAACAGAACCAGCTTCATCTTGGATGGTATGTGTCGTCATTATATGATCCTGCACTTGCATCATGTTGGTCTGTATAAAGTTGTAGGTGCTCTCACTTAACGTTGACGTTGTCAAATAGATGTCTTCTAGGAGAGATGGATGCGATGTTTGTCTCATGCTCTGCAATTTGGAAGGATTCGCTGTCTGACAACAGAACCAGCTTCATCTTGGATGGTATGTGTCGTCATTATATGATCCTGCACTTACATCATGTTGGTCTGTATAAAGTTGTAGGGGCTCTCACTTAACGTTGACGTTGTCAAATAGATGTCTTCTAGGAGAGATGGATGCGATGTTTGTCTCATGCTCTGCAATTTGGAAGGATTCGCTGTCTGACAACAGAACCAGCTTCATCTTGGATGGTATGTGTCGTCATTATATGATCCTGCACTTGCATCATGTTGGTCTGTATAAAATTGTAGGGGCTCTCACTTAACGTTGACGTTGTCAAATAGATGTCTTCTAGGAGAGATGGATGCGATGTTTGTCTCATGCTCTGCAATTTGGAAGGATTCGCTGTCTGACAACAGAACCAGCTTCATCTTGGATGGTATGTGTCGTCATTATATGATCCTGCACTTACATCATGTTTGTCTGTATAAAGTTGTAGGGGCTCTCACTTAACGTTGACGTTGTCAAATAGATGTCTTCTAGGAGAGATGGATGCGATGTTTGTCTCATGCTCTGCAATTTGGAAGGATTCGCTGTCTGACAACAGAACCAGCTTCATCTTGGATGGTATGTGTCGTCATTATATGATCCTGCACTTACATCATGTTGGTTTGTATAAAATTGTAGGGGCTCTCACTTAACGTTGACGTTGTCAAATAGATGTCTTCTAGGAGAGATGGATGCGATGTTCGTCTCATGCTCTGCAATTTGGAAGGATTCGCTGTCTGACAATAGAACCAGCTTCAACTTGGATGGTATCTGTCGTTATTATATGATCCTGCACTTGCATCATGTTGATCTGTATAATGTTGTAGGGGCTCTCACTTAACGTTGACGTTGTCAAATAGATGTCTTCTAGGAGGAATGAATGCGATGTTCGTCTCATGCTCTGCAATTTGGAAGGATTCGCTGTCTGACAACAGAACCAGCTTCAACTTGGATGGTATCTGTCGTTATTATATGATCCTGCACTTACATCATGTTGGTTTGTATAAAATTGTAGGGGCTCTCACTTAACGTTGACGTTGTCAAATAGATGTCTTCTAGGAGAGATGGATGCGATGTTTGTCTCATGCTCTGCAATTTGGAAGGATTCGCTGTCTGACAACGGAACCAGCTTCATCTTGGATGGTATGTGTCGTCATTATATGATCCTGCACTTACATCATGTTTGTCTGTATAAAGTTGTAGGGTCTCTCACTTAACGTTGACGTTGTCAAATAGATGTCTTCTAGGAGAGATGGATGCGATGTTTGTCTCATGCTCTGCAATTTGGAAGGATTTGCTGTCTGACAACAGAACCAGCTTCATCTTGGATGGTATGTGTCGTCATTATATGATCCTGCACTTGCATCATGTTGGTCTGTATAAAGTTGTAGGGGCTCTCACTTAACGTTGACGTTGTCAAATAGATGTCTTCTAGGAGAGATGGATGCGATGTTTGTCTCATGCTCTGCAACTTGTAATCAATCACTGTCCAACATCAGAGTTTCTTTTTCGGTTGTTATCTATCGTCATTAAATCTCAGCTATTATCTAAAATCTAGATAAAAGTTTGCAATTTCTGCTAAACAGCATAATGTTGGTTTGGATTTTAAAATAGCCGATGCTGTTTGATCTTGAACTTTTATTCCCAAATTTTTGTCTGTACGCAAACCTCGTCAGGGGAAGAAGGGAGTTAGTAGTCCCTATAATTTTTAAATTACAAATAACAATCTAAGTTAAACATATTATGTAAAGGCAAAAGTAGAAATAGTTATAGAGTAGAAATAGAAATAAGTGAGGTAAATGCTGATAGAAAATACATATTTAAGGAAGATCCATTATATGAACACGAACTGTTTGTATTGATCTCTCTCTTCTCTGGAGTTAATTTTTGGTTGGAATTTTCTTATCATCAACGCTTCTCTTTGTCTAATGTTGTTTTGATCTTGTTCGTATGTTATAATATTGGGTTCGATCTCTTTCACATTGCATTGGTTTACATGCTTGTATACTGAGGAAAGAGCTTGTGTCATGCGCTCTTTTACCCGTATAAGTAAGGGCCGTATTGTGCTTATATGTGGTAGTCGTGGCAGATTGGACAAGTTAATTTGTAAATTACATTCATTTTCAGACAGATATTGTTGTTTTTGATTGGACAATCACGTAATTCACATCTTTGATTCGAGGTCTTGCTTTGTTTTCAAAGGATTTCTTGGTGTTTTTGATTATTGAGCTAGTCCGACATTTGAATTTTCTTTTCGAAATCTTCTATTGATGTTTTGGTTCACTTTATCATAAATGAATGGAATTTTTAAATAACATCGTTCTCTCTTATCTTTGTTGATGTGTTGTCTACATCGTCGTCTTTTATTTCTAAAAGATTTATCTTCAAGATCTAAAGAAAATTTGACTCTAAGAGTAATGGGTCATTAATGTGACTTTGCTTCTATACAGTGTGTTATAGAAGCTCTACATGCGCCTCTAGAAAAATGGAAAAACTTTTAAATGTAATATTAGAATATCGCACAACGCATGCCTGATTCACAGTCCTCGACGAAATTCTTAGAGAAGGCTAATTAATCATTTCAGTGGTCGCAGTCGATTGAATGCGTGAAACCACTCATTCAGTGTGAATGGTGGCGACGACTGAAACCAATGCGTTCACTCCGAGAATATACTGCGGCAACTATTTACATCCATGAGCAACAGTTGAAATCATCGGAACTCATTGCTAGATAACAGTTTTCATAATATCAAGCGTCTCAAATTGTTTTGACACACATTTTATCATCTCTCTGTTGAACTTGTCTTTCAGCATTCTCCACCGAATTCGACATGAGTGTGGTAAAGCTGAAATATGTGAAAAATATTGAGTAGATTCTGACAATCGTCTGATGATATATCTTTTTATAACTTACATCCTTCGATATTGGACGCCACTCATTTCCACGCTTTCTCATTATTGTCAATTTTTGATAAACGTTAGATGTATAATCATATATTAATTGGTTGTTATCCACCGCTAATCCACCTCTATTTTTTAGTTCGCCGTCTTGCATCTTGACTTCCACTGATTTGACTGCGACGAAAATGAACTACCGGTATTTCATTATTGCCGCAGTGATTGCAAGTACGCGTACTCCTCATTTCACATGAAGTCCGCTCCCTTTAGAAACCAAATTGTATATTGTTATGATCAAGAATGCAGCTTGTGATAGCTCTCAGTAGAAATCGCAGCTTATTGAGATGGAATTCTTTTCATAGATCCTGTTCGTTCGCAATCGGATATGGATCTTCGTCCTTCGACAGCAGATTCATCTCTCTCTTCTTTTTCTTCTGATTGCATCTGTCTCTTTCAATCAATTCACTCTTTCTATTTGATCTTTCTTTCTTGTCATCTTTAGTACCTCAAAATGGGGGAACTTGACCATCATTTTTAAGGTTTTTACAATCCTGTTTCAAAAATGTTGTAGCGAAGTACTTGAAATTCACTATGAACCGCACTTTGTTTCAAATTGATTTTGAAAGGCTGTCAAAGAAAACCAAAATCAAAATATATTGTCAAAGAAAACCAAGACAAGGAAAAAATCTTGTCAATTCTTTTAGACAACCTGTATTTCTTCTAGGATTCTTCTGACGCTGGTATCATTTTGTGCAATTTGGAAGGATTCGCTGTCAGACAACAGAACCAACTTCCTCTCGTATGGTGTCTGTAGTCATTATGTGATCTTGCACTTATATCGTGTTGCTCTGTATAAAATTGTGGCGTCTCTCACTTAACGTAGACGTTGTCAAATAGATGTCTTCTAGGAGAGATGAATGCGATGTTCGTCTCATGCTCTGCAATTTGGAAGGATTCACTGTCAGACAACAGAACCAGGTTCCTCTCGGATGGTATCTGTCGTCATTATATGATCCTGCACTTACTTCATATTGTTCTGTATAAAATAATGGCGGCTCTCACTTAACGTTGACGTTGTCAAATAGATGTCTTCTAGGAGGAATGAATGCGATGTTTGTCTCATGCTCTGCAATTTGGAAGGATTCACTGTCAGACAACAGAACCAGGTTCCTCTCGGATGGTATCTGTTGTCATTATATGATCCTGCACTTACTTCATGTTGTTCGGTATAAAGTTGTAGGTACTCTCACTTAAAGTTGACGTTGCCAAACAAATGTCTTCTAGGAGAGATGAATGCGATGTTCGTCTCATGCTCTGCAATTTGGAATGAATCACTGTCCGACATCAAAGTTTCTTTTCGATTGGTATCTATCGTCATTAAATCTCAGCTACTATATAAAATCTAAAGAAAATTTGACTCTAAGATTGATCGGTCTTTAATGTGACTTTGCTTCTATGCAGTGTGTTATAGAAACTCTGCTTGCGCCTCTAGAGATATAGGACCACTTTAAAATGTAATTATAAACTGTCGCGCAACTTACGCGTGTCTGTGAAAAGACTGCTCGACAGACTTCGCCTTGGCATCCCACCATCGAAAAATCTGATGAACGGTTGTCAGAGAGTTTGAACCCAATGCGCCTAAACTCATGAGTGCCACTCGTATGAAATCCACTCCTGAGGCCTCCATAGGTGGTGACGTCATTGAAATTACGGTTATTTTCCTAAGATATATACTTTGTAAAATAGTGAATTCTGTCGAAAAGTGTCCCGAAGGAGACCTATATGCGAGTAACCGAGCCAAATGTGATAATCCAAAATGTAGATTGGACGTTTTGCAACTAGAAATCTCGAGTTGCTGTTTTGTATAAGTGCAGTGGAACAACATTACAATTAGTACCAGTATCCATTTGGAACGTCAACAAATTTCCATTCTGTAAGCCAAACGTAGCAGTTTCTTCATCTGTCAGATTAAATATAACTGAGAAGACCATCTAATCCTTACTCTGTCAGTTGTTCTGCCGCGTTGACTGAATTTGTTAAATTCGTGGTTCTGCCCGCAGATGCTGCAGTCTGCAATCAATCTGGACTCGAACTTGTTCGCTTGCTTTTTCATTGTGGTTGTCTTGTATGGTCTAGGACGATGTAAAGCATGCTTAGGTTCAATCGTACCGGCATCATGTTCTCACTGTTTTTTGAGCTTGGGAAGCCTCGGCGCTACGACAAATGTCCAAAATACGTCGCAAATCTAAGCAGTCTGTACGTAGTAATCTCTCTCGAACTTTGCTTTCCGTAATACTGAAGATAATGCGATCGCACAACACTTCATCTGGAGTCTGGGTGTCGAATTCACATGTCAGTGACAAAATCTCGGAGCTCGGTAGCATACACACAGAAAGCCTCACCTGGAAGCTGTTGTCGTTCGTTGAACACGCAAAGGGAACATCAATTTTCGGCAGAAAGTGGCTATCAAATTTTGAAATGATGCAAGTCAGAGACTCCTTATCAGCAGGATTTTTCCACGGAAAGGTGTTAAAAATGCGGCCCTCATCTTTCCCGATGCACGTTAGAAAAGAAGATATGTGAATCATTGCATCCTTTTTGTCTAGCCCCACAACTGTGGAGCAATGCGACCACCCATCCTTCTAACATCGCCAATTTTCAGCTGCTTGTGGTCGAAATCGACGCATCAAGTATTCGTGGCCAGAGACATATTCAGACTTCACTCCTAGCACCATGTAATAGTTCCTACACGTACATAGTCAGAAAGCAAAACGCGCAGTGCGGTTCTCGCAATCAGCTGTGTGTTGTGTGTATATATATTTTTGAAAACTTCACTCTTTAAACAGAAGCATAAATCTATGCATAATGTCACACACACACACACACAACACATGTTTTATTATTGCTGTGTTCTCACAGATTTGACAAAAGCGACAAACATTTCATCGGAATTAGTCTCACTTTTGGATATCAGGTTAATGAAAGTTAAGTAATAATTAGGGACCAATCTTAAAGGACGTTCGTAACGTGGGGGAGGGAGTAGGTTGGCAAGTGCAGACATTTACGGACGTGTATGGAGGAGGGTAAAGGAATATGCGGATGTAGTCAAACGTAATATCCTCAAACGTAGTCATCATCCAATTCGCGAAAATAAGAAATCGCGAAATCTGTATTTCTTAATCTAACTAATCATTTTGTGTATAGGACTGTGATTTTAAAACAGAAAACTATTGTGTTCATCAGAAAACAATCACGTGTATAATGGATATCTCAAAAGACAAAACCAATAGGGCCTACCGGCATGTAGATTACAAAAACTTTGTAGCTTGCCAGCAAATATAGTAAACAAAAATACTCAGATATCAAATCTCATTGTTAGATCACATCGATGTCGCAGTCACGATGTTATTCTCCTCGAGAAGCTTCTTCACTTTCTCCGTGCGATGCATCCAAGATGACTAGGGCTGGTTGAGAACGGTCCAGTTTGAGCTCCATCCTTTGCTCCTCGAAGTAAGGCTTCAGGATGTACTCAATAAATTCGATGGTGATTTCTTCATTGCTCCAATGATTCGGCTAATGGGTGATACTCCAGTCAGCTGGGAAGTTGAAGGTTGGATGACAGCGACTGGTTCTATCCTGGTACACAACTTGAGGTGGAAAAAGATGACCTGATGGTGTGTCGGCAAGGACCATGGTCACTTGACGTTTGTCATCGATACCTGCCACAGGTACTGGATGGAGAATCCAGTTGGATGTAGGGACGATGTTCACACCAGTCTGGTCGAGGTTGACAGTGAGTAAAGATGGAATGTTGTGCATGTCACCAAATTTGAGATAGAGTTCAAGTACTTTTCCTTGAGACCACTGAATTTGTCAGGTTCAATGACAGTACACGTGAGAATAGTACACTCACAATAGTAATTTGATCTACCAGCAATTTCCCAAATTAATAGCATGAGTCAATTTTCATATCTTTTTAGTTATTGATGCTGGTCGTGCATCCGCTCAATTCCAAAAATATACTTGGAGCGAGTGCGTCTGTTTTGGATGCAACAGCTACAGCAGAGGATCGCAAAAGGGCTCAGAATGGCGAGAAGTGTCTGAAGCTGGGGTGGACCTGCCTTCCATTCGCATTAACCATTTGTGGTGGCCATAGAGAAGAAGCAGCCAGTTTCATCCACAGAATATCACAGCGGCTTTCGATCCAAACCGGGGCTGGCTGTAATGACATTATAACATCACTATGTGGACGGATATCGTTATCCTTGATAAGGAGTAACGCATTGTCGATCCTGAAGAGATCGAGTTATACTGTGAGCAGCACGGATCTGCAGTGATTTTGTTGATCCCTCTTCGTTTGTGATTTTTCCCCTTTTATTTTAGAGATACAGATAACTTGAACTTTTAGGTATGTAGGACGTTTTCTGTACTTTAGTGCTAAATACAGTTAATTTTTTGTTTTTGGTCAAAAAATGATAGTATACATCTACTGTCATAATATTATTAGTAATGCGCACTTGCTATTATATCACAATTTTAGCAGTGAAATCAAAATTCTGGCGTATTCACGAAAATTAAAACTCGCGAAATGTATCCTTTTACCAATTCGCGAAATTTTAGCACCGCGAAAATTTACCGCTATACAGTAGGCCTTTTGTAAACTTGAATATCATGTAATGCATAGATAATAGTGTTTTATTGACATTCACACATTCACTTAAATACTATATACCGGCATGTAGCTATGTTTTATTGTACAAGTCGATCTATTGTAACCTACAAATGGAAAGCTCTGTGAATATGCGGACGTCCTGTGGGAAGGGGAAGGGTCGAGCGGCTAGGACATGTGTGGACAAAGAGCGGAGGTGGAGTGGAATAATGGCAATTTAATTTTATACGTTAACAAAGTCAAGTTGGTTTTGTGATTGGTTAATTACGTCAAAAGTAGCTTCTGAAATTTTGAAATTAAATAGTTCGAATCAATGAAGGAAAATAATTCTTCACTCTCAAAACGCGGTGTACGCGACTACGCCCGTGTGTCCATGTCATCCAGTGTGTATCCATGTAAGTTAACTGAACTTTGAGACTCACGACGCAGTAACTATTCATAAACGCTGTATCTCATCAGAATGCCGGTTGCCAAATGTATGGAAATAAGTTATTAAGATCTTCTCAGCAGCTATGGCTTGTTTTTTCTTTAATAAAGCAAAAACAGCTGCCTACTGATAAGGAACATTTATTTGTTTATTTCACCTTCTAATATGACTGAACTATTAGCTGAGTATGCTCCAAGCGTTGGAACCGGGTCATTCGGCTGCGATTATTTTCGGCCTGGTTGCAAAACAAAGTCTCGTTCATCCCATATGCAATTACTTCTCATGGAATCGCTAGATGCTTTGAGACTTATTGTGATTTTAGTGATGTACTGAAATTTTCGAAGTTGTGCTAACAGATGTACGGTGTGTGGAAATTATCATGCCTAAATCCAAGATTTTTTAGAGATCATATCACCGAAATGTAGCAATATTTCACTCTGTATCTCCTTTAAGTCGCACATGTGAATATAGCATTTCGGCATAGATAATTATGACATTGAAATGAATGAGATATGCACTTTTCTCTGCAAATTGTAAACTTTGTTAATTCATTGAATGATTTCAAAAGTGTTGATTTTCTTGAATTCTTGTTATCTTTGATACTTGTTGTACATTATGTGAATAAACGATTTTCACTCAATCAATTAGTTTTCGCGATCACTGTCATGTAAATTGACTTAAGTGTAATGGGATTCCATTTAATCGTGAACATGCAGGAATGATTCCGGAACGAAATAGTAAGTTCATATTTGTCAGACGCGAATGAGCAAATTAATTCTGTATGAATAATATTGGTGGTGGTCGTTCACTTGAGCGCTGGGAGAGGTGTCGGGAACATTTATGTCTGAGAGCCATAATAGTCAAAACTTAGCAAGGAGTCATTTGATAGCTTTTCAACACCGAAACATATTTTCAAGTGAATCTAAAAAACTTTAGAGTATGATAGTTATCCGCATTTATTCTTAAGTCAATGCGTGAAAAGGGAAGGTAGAGATTCAGTAAGAAAATGTAAGAAGTAGATAGGGGACTTAAAACAAAGAATATATCATCATTAATCATTCTTACGTTATGCAGAACATAGGAAAAGTACTTGGAAGTGTCTTCTTAAGAAATCTATTGGTTAAGATATCGTAATAAAAACTATGTACAATGTCTTAGCCAATAAATTCCCTAAGAAGATAGATTCACGTACTTTTGATCACATAGTGAATAGTCTTCTGTTTGCGGCAAACATTTTGAACATAGAAAAGTCCAGAAGGCTCAATTCAAGGTTTCAGAATCAAAAAATATACCATCGTCAATCTTTGTTTTAGGTTGCTCTATATGGTCTGCTGATAAAGTAAATGCAAAAAATAAATCTTTAGAAAGGTGTAGATTTTTCTACAGGACCGAAAATTTAAAGTGGCGAAAAGTTAAATTTTTGCTAATATTAACATCAATAATCATCTATAATGCTTTTTTTTGCAAAAATGGCTGAAATTCAAAATGGCGGACAAAATGAAGGAATTGATGAGCCTATGATGAATCATGATAGCTATCACTGAAATTGATCTTACAGCTTTGTAGTCTGGTTGATGCTTCGTCGGGTTAAGCTTCAAACAGACATTTAGGCTTCCATCTGTTGATACTATAGTCATGTTGTTTTCAGATGGGAAAACAACTGTTCACATGCGTAGGTAAAGCCAAACATGGTCAGTATGGCAATATTTATGCGTTGGACTGCATGTTATGCAACTGGAAGCGCGTCAACAGTCTACACATTTGGTGTGTGTAAAAATTCAATTGTTTTACTGATGACGCTTCCGAGAGGTTGGAAAGATTCTTTAGAAGAATTTATTAATTAATTAAGATATTATTAATTACAATTAAGTGTGAGTCAATTAAATAAGTGAGTCAAGAATATCCGGGAGCCAGATAAAGTCAACATATGAAGAAGATCTGGATCACCAGAAATAGGTTCCCGATACATGCGCTGACAGCGATTGGTTTGGTCAAACCGCTATGTATACAACCAAACCCTTTCATCCAAAACCTGTGGGGTAAATGTTTCAACTTAAGTCGATATAACAGCTGACATGCGTCTATTGTTGTTTCGTAGGCTTGTTATTTAAGAACAATTCTCTATTACAGAAATTATTTTTGCGCTAGAATCATATTTTTTGCGTAAATTATGTTGGCTTTTTAATAGGTGTGGAATTTTACATTCATGTAAAACTAGATAATCTGCAATAGTGTCAAAATGCCCGGTTAGCGTTAGCGACCTTTTTTGGTCTACTTCTCGGCCTCGTAAAGCTTCGGGAGTGGTACAAATCGATTCAGCGTGGTCCATTCTTTGGGCATCGTAATCTCAAAGCCAATATTGTGGTGAGATTTTGCCTTCGGAAATTTTTTTGCTGACGTTTCCCCCCCCCCACCTGGAAAATGTTTTTTAGTTTGAAAATCATGGTTTCTCAGAATCGTATCCTAATTTTGAGTGGGATTCTAGCTTTTCTCCTGCTTACATCAAAGCAGTACCTACCAGCAACGTGAAGCTTGTGAATAGAAAACCAATAAGCTCCAGTTTTTACATGAGCATCTAATTTCGAGACCCTTATTCATTATACAAAATTTGAGCATGATGAAACGAAAACAGTGGTATAACGGTAAACCTTGATTTAAGCAGTGGGGTTGACGCTGTGGAAAATGGAAAACCAGTGGCATAACGGCGTTACCTCTAATTGTCGCACGACTACAGCATTACTCACGGGGGCCCTGCATTATATTCACATGGATGTGCTCCTCAAAGCACTTTGCTGATCGGTGAGTTCCAAGCTAGTCACTTATTCAGCACTACACCGAGAAACTTTGTTTCATCCGAATTAGTGACGCCATCTAGTTGAAAGTCCATCTAGTTCTGAGATTCTTCAAAGGAGATTGATTTGCACTCAAATTTGCAGCAATTTTTATTTCACATATCTTTGCAGCATTGCAAAAAATTTAAATGCTTGTGCTCAAGATGTAAATTATTGCCATCCTAGATTATAGGAACACAATGTGATCTCATCAGTAAATATTGCATCATTGGGGTACCTCATACGGTTTCCGTAAGTCACAAAACTTAGCAGAAATGCATCTGTCCCCAATGCTGATGCTTTTGGAGCACTGAGCAAATATTTGACAATTTCACCTAAAGGACGGTTTTCAATGGCGTGTGTGAAGCAGTCGTGTAGCACATTGTAACTCGCGTGTAAAACACCCAACCAAATGTTTTTACATGCACATGACCTTTGAACACACTCGAATCGAATGTTATTCCTTGGTGAGTAACGACAATTCCTTGTGAAGCTGCAACTTCGACAAATACGCACCAGATAAATCTGGTTTATCTTTTCTGTTACGCACGCCCCTTGCTTGTTGTATCCCACGAACATCAATGTCCGGTCAAGTGAAGAGTGATGAGCTCTTATTTACGGAAGTTTAAGCATAACCTCATCTACTGCATGTTATCCATAGATAAATTGCCTTGTCTGAATGTTTGGGTTTAGAGATGACTTTCAATACTGATGGTCACGCCCAGAGTTGAAGAAGGGGGGCAAGAAGATCAATTTTCCATTGAGCGTAATGCGAATTTAAGTCAAAGTTATACATGGCGGACCAGAAGATTGACGCCACATTTAACGTACACAGTCAGTAAATTTAGATCATGAAGAGTCGAACGGTGTGGATTATATTACCATCTGTCGAATTTATCACTAAGAAAAATTAAGTCAGAAAATCAGTACCTTTTCACTTGACAGGCCTGCTGCAATATGACTGTTGGGGTTCGCGTGGTCGCTGATGCGAGGTGCTCCAATCACAGAAACTAAAGAGAGACGAATCTGTCAATTTCTATCGTTTGCTACCATTGCATACAATGGCTGGAATAGGATTAGGTCCGCGCTAGACTAACCCACGCGCAAAGGAATCTATGTGACAGAATACGCGGGGGAGCTGTATCGTGACTTCATGAAACTTACATGAAGTTATAATCTCTCAATGGCAAAGGATACTAAGACACTGGGAAAAGACATGTAGCCTGGGACACCATCGCTAAGAAGTTGCATAGAACAGCAGATGATGTTCATCACAGGTTCTCATTCCTGCAGAGGCAATATGGGAAAATTAAGATTGACAAGTGAAAAGTGGACAAGCTGCCAAATTGTGCGAAACCTATTCGATCAGGAAAAGTAGTACATGACTACTCATGAGAAATGAGAAATCGAACTCCTGCTTTTTCAACGTTAGATATAACACACGCAGTGTTTTAGTGCCCTGCAACAACTCTGTTCCATTCGACGATTCATCCCTCACTCTGTTGAAAACTGTCATGATTTTTCCCATCCATTCACGCCTCAATTATTGCTCCATTCTCTTTTATGGTCTTCCTGACAGTACCTTATCTATCAAAACTTCAATCAGTTCTCAACGCCAGTGCCCTACTCTTATTAGACGCCCAACCTCGTGACCATGTAACCTCCCTACTCCAGTCCTTACAGTTGTTACCCATACGAGACCGTATAACATTTCGTCTAACAGTCCTTACTTACAAATGTCTTCGAGGTGGTGCCCCAAGTTATCTGTCTTCCTGTCTCCAGCCTGTGTCTTCTAACCCTTCCCGCTGCCATCTCCGATCTGCCTACAACGACAAACTTCTCATTCCGACTTCCCTACTGAAGACAGCTGGTGCTAGAGCTTTCCCTACAGCTGCAGCTCGCACCTGGAATAACCTTCCAACAAGCTTGAAAACTGCTCCGTCAGTGGTAACCTTGAAGAGAGGCCTAACGGCTGAGCTGCCACGAAGAGCCTTTTCCTGACCATTCCTGACACTGTAGATAGTTTTAGACATATTAATGTCTTCATGAAACTCAACTTGTAAAGTGCCCTTGATGTCCGATCGGACAATGATGTCACTTAAATCTGTCTTATTTAATAAATAAATGAATGAAGAAATTGTGAACACTGCTACTTTTGCCTAAAATCTTGTTGTGTTACTAACTTAGCGGTGACACAAAACACACAAGTGTGTTCTTCCTAAAGCACCTCCCTGTTCAGTGCATGAAAGCTTCACAGATTTATTGCACGTGTTTGAATGCATTGCACGCTATTGTAAACCGGCCTTACGATTTTGAGAAAACAGACGATCTTCTATTTTTCAGATAATTGACGATGCCGGTAAACCATCAGACATTGAAATGGATGTTGATAAGTGCAGCAGTTGTTCTCAGTCTCATCCTCATTCTGATCATCAGCTCCTTCAGTTATCTCGATTTCTACATGTACGGATTTAAAAGACAGCGATCGACAGCTCGCGTATTCACGAATGAGGTGTATGGTGGAGGCCGGTACATGATCGGTCCAGATTTCGACTTCAAAACATACCCGGCGTCGGCTCAACATATGCAGCTGCCTTCCATGTCAGTCACCACCAAAGACACTTTGGAAGTTGAACTGGACGTAATGTTCCAGTATTTAATACGGCCGAGTCAGTTGGAAATTCTCCATCAGAAGTACCAGCTGACATACGATGCTGTTATTCGAAGCTCTGCCATGGATGCACTCAAGGCAGCCGCTGTTCACTTCAACACAACTCAGTTCATAAAAGACAGAAATGCGGTTGAAAAAGCGATGAAATTGTCGGTGAAACGACGTATCAGTGGCAATTGCTGTGAGGCAGATTGTAAGCTGGATGAATGTTTACCCAAATGCATTCCACTAGATAAATGTACAAAGGAGGTTGACATGGGCTTGATGGTGAACTTGCGACACTTCGTCATCACTCGCATTGATATGCCATATAAAGTAAGTTATAATTTTTGCTGTCCGCTAGCTTGTTTCAGTTTAGCCGTATCAGTGTGTGCGCTCTTACTCCTCGCTGATTGCCTGTTGTTCCGTGGGGGTGTGTTTGGTTGAGCACTGTGCCAGTGTCATGAATTCGTTATCTGATGACTCGAAATCTTCATATTCCTTTATTCGGGTTATCTGTTTAATTAGTGGTAGAATTGATGAATAATGAAGGTTGACTACATTGATGCATGAGTTTAGAAACACTAACACAATACACTATACGCGACATGCAATTATCGGAATTGAATCTTATTATGGAATTGGAATTGAATTGAACTGTTTCGTCTGGAATTGAAATTGAAATTTCTACTCTGGAATTAGAATCAAAAAATTTCAGTGGAATTTTTCCAGCTCTGGCCTATAAATTAATAGAGCAGGTACGTATGAAGAAACCCAACCACAGGAAGATGCACTGTGTGATTTTTGCAAGTCAACTTTTCTTTTAGCTAAATTGCATTTGTGTGCTGCACCAACATGTTTTGTACTCGAATGGTATTGTCGTGTACACTAGCATCGTTAGTGCAGCCTGCACACAGCTTTTGAAATCATTTATGTTTGGGTGACGTGGTCTATGTATACATACATTTAGTGGAACAAAATGTCATTTTACATTATTCTACATGTGTATGTGGGTGGTTGGCATATTCTGTAGGAACAGACCATTATTTTTCAATGAAAGTCTCATGGTCAAACTACTAGAATTGAATAACACAAATTACAAGCTTCCGTGACTAGTCAGGCCTATTCACTCTTCATTATTGAGATAGATATTGGAATGATAACTATAATTCATTAATAGTAAACAAATTAGGTGTGTACAATGCAGCTGTTTACATTTACTTGAACGAAAAGGACATGCGACCAATGCAATGCACAGTATCCTACAGCAGCCCTTATGTACGGCTCAAAAGTACAGAATAATATAGTTTTGAACCTATTGCTGCTTTTTAAAAGTGGTGGCTCGCTATTACAACTGGGTTGCCCAGTACTCCTGCGTACTCCTTTGCAGCAGGCAATTATAAGCACTGAAAACTTGCTTGCATGCTTGCTTGCTTGTGAAAGTCTCATTGTCGTCATCGCTCCCTGCAGGAACTCGTTCTGGCTGCCGGACTCTGCTAAAGTATCTAAAGTCATACCGCAACTGCAATTAACTATAGAATGAAACGAAGTGAACAATCGATCAAATTTTGTACGCGAGAGATGTGTGGCTGATAGAATTCGAACCTACTATCCCAGGTTAACTAGATCTGTTCTTCACCAACCTTGCCACGAACCGCTTGCATGCAACTGTCAGCTGGCAGGATCAAACCCTTTTGTAAGTTGGCTCCTATCAGAAAAGTATTTGTATTATTTTATCGCATTTTTTACATACCCACGATTAGGGTTACTTTTGATTCGTGCGTTTGTCTGGTGTCATATTCGCTTCAACACCATGCGATTTGCATCAAAACAAATTCCCAATAATAGCTGTCTGATTTATTGAACAGGCCCGGGTCTGCTTCTTTTACATAACCAAGCCCGACCGGTGGGCTACCCGGCATACTTAAAAGTCTGCATGAAAGTCACATTCCAAATATCTTGCTCTGCTTCCCAGCACTTGGTTTCAAGTCACGAAGTTCATGAAAATGAGGAATGAGCCAAAATATGAGGCATGTAGTATTTTTTGTGAGCTTCTTTCGTCAGCAATGAGCAGACATTTTGTGCATAGACTAACAAGCGATCAACCATGCGCATAGTGATAAAGAACCGTCCTCGTGGAATTGCATCTGTCTGACGCCGAAGCCGCTAAGTCTAGTGATTGTTTGGCACTCTCCAGTAATCATTAAAAGATTTCCTCAACTTTTGTAGTTACCACTGTGAAACTGAGATTGTACTGTATTTTTGGACTTTTCCAGTTAACCAACATATCAGATTTAAAAGTAAAAGCCTGTATAATCCAGTCAGATTGGCGTGAATTGTATGATTTGTATATGACTTTCGAGCAGTCACTTATTCGTACTCTATATCTGGATCTTAAAGCAGTAGAGATAGCAGTAGCGGCACAAACTTCAATAGTCAGTTACATTTGTCGTATTTGAATTTGACTGATAAAACACGTAAATAGAATTATGTATTCGAACATGCTACCACCGAACAGTTACCAAAATCGATAACCACAAAGCTGTCGTCGCAGCATTTAATGCTGAGTTCATCATGTATTAATGACCCCTTCCAAAAGGAAATCTGCAATAACAAAAAATTGATCATATTTCTCTATGGTATGTAGTCTTAAGCGTTCCGGCTGAAGAAATGCTCTGAATGATATGGACTGAATCCATATGACTCTAGAATTTGAATTCTGCGTTGATGGGGATAATCCTCTCTACTCCTAACTGTTTAGGAGACACGCCCATGAATACTAGATGGGACAATACGAAAGACAGGAAATGCATTCTCTCAATTTAATATTTCAATCGTTTATGCTTGCATTGCTCTGGAATCTCAACTAAGGTTTGTTTTAAAACAAAGAGCATCACGTTTTGCATGTTTGCTTTATCCCAGAATTTTGCATCGCTTCTTTTCAATTGATTAGCATAGTAAGTGTGCAAGTAACCTCCAAAACTGTCTGTGTGAAACAAAGCACCTGTGTCGACTTTGTAAATGGCAGTGAAAAGTCGAATTCGTCGACACCCGTTACTTGGGTGCAGCTATTACATCAAACACTATGACGACACAGTGGAGATCAACAGTGGAATCGGCATGGCAAGGACTGCCTGTCAGACCCAACAAGCACTGCGTGTCAGACCGTTCAATAAGTCGCAATTTGAAACGTAGGTTACTTCATACTGCTTGCTGCCAGTAGCTACGTATGGCACTGAGTGTGGACTTTGAAAAGGAATTACACCAAGATTGCAAAATGATAGACAGTTTCGAGTTATGGTGCTAACGGTGATTGTTGCGCAATATGAGCGCAAGAGCAATGAATGGGTCTTGGTCAAAATTGTTGGAGTGGAGCGACTTCTTGCCATGATTTGTGAAAGGAGGCCTCGCTGCTTCGGACATTTAGCAAGGAAACAAGGATCGGAGAAAGACTTTCTAGCGGGAATGCGGTGCATTTTATTTTATTACACATTTGCCGTATTTCACTTGAATATATTCATCGAATAATAGCTCATACGCAGTCTTCCCAGTCAGGCGCGAATTTTGCTATCAGAGGCGCGAATGCGCGAATTCTGTGGGTAAGGCGCGAAAATATTTGAATGAAATGCGCGAATTTTGGGACAAGCAGATCATCAGATTTCAGTAAAAACTCTCAGATTTATTAACATGCAAGCTTGCTGTACTAGTCCTAGCACACAATTTATTGAAGAATGCATGTTTATTACTTTCGAAGTTGCTACTCTGCATGAATATGACTGAATGTGATTATTGACTTATCACTATTTTCTGATTTCCCATGCTCTGCGCTCGTATAGATATCCTATTTCCTGTTTATCGTTGATGACTTGCTGACCATTGAAGCTTTTTCCGCACATGCAGCAATTGATATTTAGCAATGAGCAGCACATAATTTTCCATGGGTGTGTGAAGTTCTGTTGTTTCTGCTGCTGCATTAGGTACAACCCGCCTAAGAAGACCCGCAGGGCCATCCACGCGGTCCGTGGAGATTGCTGAAAAATAGGCATCTGAATCGCACAAGTAAAATCAAGCCTCTCATTATGATGTTTGAATATCAGTTTTGAATAGGTATTATTGATTAACTTAGCTGTTGTTTTTTACAATTTTTTTTGCTAACAGGGTATGTGGCATGCTTCCCAGGAATAGTAGTGCACGGTGTGATCATGCTGAAGTAGTAGGTGTGGAGTTGACCCCACGATTGCTAGTTTCCTAAGTCATTTCAGTTAGGCGCGAAAATTTTCACCAGGCGCGAAAAATTGAGCCACTGCCGACTGGGAAGACCGCTCATACGTTCGATCACTTGACTGATGATACCAACCGATGGTCAAAATGATGAAACCGATCAATTAATGGGATCTCATTTGCAGTTTGAAAACACCGCTTTTTGAAAATATGTTTTAAACAAGCTTAAATCTGCTATTCTTAAGTTTCTAAAAGCCATGTTGGAAGGTGCGCCTTAAAAAGGTTTTACAGCCATGTTTATGAGAATATAAAACTTATGTGCAAAGCACTGTTTCAAATTCACGTTTAAAAACCTGGTTTCAAAAGCAGTTTTAGATTAGGCATTGTGCTAAAACTGTTATTTTTGTCTTTATGATGATGCGGCTATTCAATTGATATTAGAACTATAGTCAAATACAACTTGTACTATTAGTGTCTTATGTTAATGTGTGTATTAGGTACCGGTACTGAGGATTATTGCATAAATGTACAATGAGTTGCTATCAAGTTCATATAAGCATCGAAAAAGCACTTATGAAGGCTAGGAATATGTTATTAATACAATATTTATCAACTTGCATAAGTAAAATTTTTGTCATATGTCATTCATTATTCGGAAATTTCTTAAAAAACCAAAGATCTTTTTTTTGTTTTATAGCCGCCATGTTTTTTTTAACTCTAATCAAAACCACATGTCCAATCGACTTCATCTTTGGAGCACAAGCAATCCAGATCATGAGGATTACAAACTCATTCATCTTTGATAAAAAGTTAGTTCGCGTTAAAGGAGTGAGGTGAAGAATTTTCGCAATTTTAGTTGCAGTATTCTTTATATATATATATATATATATATATATATATATATATATATAATGTGACATTAAATTACATGTACATGCATATAGATATCTCAATTCATGCATTGATCTTTAACTTTGCTGAAGATTTGCATAATAGTGTATTTAATTACATAAGAACATATTTAGAGGTACGTCCGTATGTTAAATGGTTGGCGAATGAAGTGTTCAAAATTTTGTGATTTTATTTTTCTCTGATCGCGTTAGAATCTATACCTTTTAGTGTTACGTCTCTTTCTCAATTTGTTGTTCTTTCACAGGTGTATCGACGCTACCTCAAGGCCCTGCTCTTGGTCGAAGAATCTCAGAGAGAGGAATATCGGTTAGAAGAAGCTGTAGTGAAGAAGGAAGTTGATGAAGCAGTGAAGATAATCGGTAACCAGGCCAGAGAGGTTGCTGCGAACGCAACAGCTAAGGCTAATCTGATTACCAAACGAGCGAATGCCGAATCAGTGAAAATTGTTGGCAGCAACCGCAGCGAAGGCCTAAGAATTCTCATGTCGAATATCGGTATCGAGGATGAGAAAAAGAAGATGAGTCTCTTCTATCTTAATTCTCTTAGCGATCACAATAAAGCACATTTAGCTGTTGATTTTAACAATTTTGTTATCGGTGGTGCACAACCGTAATGTAATGACAGAATGGTGCTGTTAAAGGCTCAGATTGTCTGAGCAATATATTTTGTTGCTCTCTTTTGTAGGCCTTATTGACAATTCAAACTCATCGTCGTATCCATGTGTTATTATAAGGATTCGTTTGGGATATTCTTATTTTTTCTGCCTTATAATTAACTAAAAGCCATGTACCTTGAATACAGGATCCAGAGACGTATAGCAAGAACAGATACTGATACTCCAAAGAATACATGTGTTGACTCAAATTCTCACCCTCACAATAAAACCGCGTAAGCAGAATACAACGAAGAACAATGTTCGCAGAAGATCGAGTTCAGAAGGCACGTGCGCTATACTGGACAGCAGTCAGCACTCCAAGATGTCACCGAGGAGTTTATGAGAAGGAGAGCTCAGTTACACCGAAGTTAGGCGGTCACTGACCGTGGGTGAATTGACCGAGGGTGTACGAGCTGATGCGCTCTTGTGTTCTGGCTTTGGTTGTGTCCTTCGAGCACCGATCTTGCTCTTTTTATAACCGGAGTCTCCTGGCACCGGCTGTTTCCATATATTGCCTTGTCATGTCCATAAAGTCGCTATGCCGCTTCTATGACTCTCCATGAGAACTCCACACACACGTTGTTACCAAGCGTTGATCGTTTTAACTCCGATTTTAATCCTAATTGTGATGCGCTTTGAACTTTGTGAACTCCGACCGTGGGCGTGGCTTAACACCTGCTGATGCAATTATTGATGTACCTAATTTGATATCAATTTCTAGTGATCTATATGTTTTAGTTTATTACTTTTATTATGCCTATTGATAATTGAACTATGGACTGTATTAGATTATTACATTACAACTATTAATTATCATTATTACGAAACTAGCCATAATTGTATTTACACGTATCTCCATCTATTCACCGAATGAGGGTACATTATTCGCCAGAGTGTGATCCCTAATGTTTCTTGTTTAATGCGTTGGATTAAACATGCATATCTACGAAATCGCATCTTTGTTGTTCTTTGGAGTCTCGTATTTCTGGTCATCTATCCATCTTGAGCAGCAATATTTCAAATATAGCCTACGTGTAGTTAAGACAATTCGGATCAGTAGTATCAGCTTATATAAACATAATGATGAAAATCAGTCATTTTTATCGTGCATATGGGGTTGCAATCATTTAATCGGAAATCCGATGTCGCCCCGAGTTTGCTGATAGCATGATTTCTTCATTAAGTGGATGTGCACATCCTCTCATGTTTTTTCCGGCACTGCCTCTATCAGATCAATCACATCCCTGTGTAATTAATGAGTAACAACTCCAATTTCTACTCTGCTTAAAAATTCGCTTCCACGAAATATGTTTGCCGATATATTCATGCGTCATATTTTGCACGACTAAACGCTTTAGCAAATGAGTCGTCAAAGAGGCGATTGCGAAAGTTGTTAGCCACCAGAAAAAATATCATGTATATGATCTATCATCTCTAAGTAACTCATGATATATTATGTTCGCATTTCAATTTCTAATCGTTACAAAAATGAGTTTTGCGTTGCTTGTCAAATCATAAGACAAGCTGCAAGTTTCGTGGCAATAGTATACTGAAGAGAGGCTGCAAGTATATCTCCTAACTCTTAGAATCAATTGATATGCAGTGCCACGACACACCTATGATTCTTTGATATCATAAGAAGTAAGATACTCAACTATTAAAAAAATTTAATTAATTAGTTTTAATCGCGAATTTAGACCAATCCGATCTCTGTTGACCTGATTTTGAGTTATATTACATCGGATACGAGAAACTTGGAAAGCTATATCAATTAACAATTGAAAGGATGTCCTTTATATATATCATAGTCGTTCGCATGCCTAAAATATGTTTTTGCATGATTTTCTCATCAATTTTCGACCATTTTTCAATTCAAGAGTTTTTTAATTTTTTGACGCTAAGTGTATACTGCATTTATGAACCATCTATTTGTTTGAAAGCAATCGACTTTTACAGTTGTATAACACGATGTTAGTCGTTGTTAATGTCATGATGCATTTACTATGCATTTTTCTCAAGGCATTTAGAATTTTGTAGAATTTTCCTTTTGTTCCTGTGACTGCGCTTTTGTTACATGATATTCCTGTAAATGTGGCAACTCCTTTCTTTCATGCATGTACTTGTGAACCTCATGAATATTGAAAGCAAATAAATGAATGAATACTGAAGGCATTTTTACTTCTTCGGACACGATGCTCACCAGATCTTTCGACATACGCGGCTTTAATCGATGGCAGATTGCGGTCAGTAAACGAATGTCTTGTGATATACCGGTATTCAATCATCAATTTGTGGCAGTTCGTGGCTCATTAGTAAAAAACAAAGATAAAAAACGCATGCATTAAATGTTGATTAAATATCGTCTGAAGCAATGAAAATTACCCATTCGGAAAAGAAAATCGACTAGAATGAGTGACTTGCACCAATTTCGATTGCAATCTTTGAAGGCAGGTCTACAGGCCTGCAGGTCATATACTACTTTCCATTGTACACGACCAGTGTTGCGGTTCAAAGTGGCCTATACAGCTTTCGCAGTGATCGATAGGAATATATTACAAAAGCTGAGTGCTTATTCCCCTAAGAGAGTAATTATTCGAATGGACCACAAAAAAGGCTGCCCTATTCTGTGTACGGGTAGTGATGAAAAATTTGCGGAAAATATTGAATAAAAATTTTCCGTTAAACACTTTTGAAACTTTTAATTTTTGTGATAGGCAGTTTTTTGTGCGCTTACTAGCACATCCGAGGCAGCTGCACACCAATATCATGAGGACTCTAAAACTCCTGATTTCATCATTATTTCGATTAAACGATCGTGAAAAATGGAAAATTTTGAATTTTTGTGATATAATTTGTGCGTTTTACCACAGCCGATGCAGCTACACGGCACGCCAATAGAATTGGTCTAAAGCTATTGATTTCATAATTTTTTCGGTTAAAACGATCGTAGCAATGCGAGCTCCGTCCGCGGATTTTGGAGCATTCCTTTGCCACCAGTGGCTTGTGCTAGTGTGTTATCAGTTTTGGCTATCATTTGGGATAACGTGAATCTTGCTTTACAGGGGTATAGGCCTATTTTAATCTATTTAATCATGCACTTTATTTTGGAGTTTTTGCTTATAGCTTTAAAGTTGAGCTCCTTATATTATTCAGCGTTTATTATAGTGATGCAAATTTTCCATGTGTTGATGAACAGGTCAAGTATAGTAGCATGAACACACTCTATACGCAGCATTATACTACATGAGTGACCATATTGGAGAAGACTGTGCACTCGTGAGATATTTGGAAATTTAAGATATCTGTGATAAGTAAAAGAATATCTACATGTATGATATCTTCTATCTTCTGGCGCATAGAAATTGTCCAATATCTTCGTTGAGGACAAGCTGCACATCTTCCATTTCTATTTCAGATAGTTTCAAATTGGTTTCAGATCTGTCCAAATGAATTTCAGACATTTCCAGACGAATTTAATTGCTTACAATTTTTAGTAAACACTTATAATGATTAAAGCAAAGAAATAATATGCTGATATCAAGCACAATGTTGTTTCAATTTTAAACCTGCTGTTAACTGCGGCTCGGGCTCCTTCAAAAGAGTAAATTTCCTTTTCCGATCAACATCAAAATCATCATTGAAAGACATTTCATTTTATGGGTTTACATGGACGAGTACATTCTTTTCAGCTCAGTCAGACAGACTATAATACTATGCTAATGATAAGCTTGCAATTTGCTTCGGAGAAATGTTGTGACTCTAAAATCGACCGGAAATCGAATTGGAAATCGCTTCCTTAACCCATTATTTTACCCGGTATATGAAATAAAGCATGCCTGGCTCCTAAATTCATATCATGATTTCTCGAAGGGTCCAATAATAAGAAAAACGTTTCATATTGAATTTTCAATCAGTATATTAGAAAATATACAATGTTCCCACAGTGGGCACAAAGGGGACTATGTGGTTTACTGACAACGCATTATAAAATGTTGGTTACAGGAATTCACAACGAGTTACAATGCCGTGAAAGTCTTTCCAGCATGCATTATGTAGATTCACGTCAGATTTGGCGCCCTTGCTCCTCGAGTTTCGCTTGCATACAGCACAGCGAGATTGCTTCGCTACATGAGTTATGTGGTGATTCCTGTTATCATAGCGAATTGTCTCAGGAACACGCCTGGCGATCTTCTTCGGATTCCTTCGCGTTTTGTATTGTTGTCTGTTTTTCGCTGCCAAAAGATATGCTTGCACTATCTTTCGTCTGAAGCCCAGACCATCCTCTTTATTTCCTGGCTCTTTTCTGTAGAGTTGCCATGGGTTTTGAACTGCAGCATCAATGCCGAAGGCAATCAAATGAAAGTAGCACTTTTTTGATCTAATTCCAACCCGATAATATGACACGTTTTGATCGAGCCGGTCAACTCCACCAATATTCTCGTTGTATTTCTTGATCAGTGACGGCTTAGGAACACTGATTTTCTTCTTGGCCGAGTTGTCCCATCGTATAGCATTTGTTATGGGTTCTATCCCGTCAACAGTGCCAACCATTGTGACTGTGGTGTTATCTTGCCACTCTGCACAAAGTACGTTGGTGTTTCGGTCCTTCCTGTAATCAATGGAGCCACGTGGTTCGTTTTTCATAGGTTTCAATGGACATTTCTCAATCCTGTTTGCCATTATTGTGCCGGTGTAGCCAACGCCTTTCTCCAGAAGAATTTCGGCAAGTTGCAGGCCACTGAAGCATCGATCTGCGTAGATCGTGTAGGGTAGCGGCGGAAGCTCTGACAGCAGATCAATCACAATACTTGCACCAATTGGTAATCCATTCAATGGATGTCGCCTCGGGTGATATGGCTCAAACTGTATGAGATATCCCAGCGAAGTGCAGAGACACCATATCTTATAGCCGAACTTCACCGGCTTCCCCTTGATGCACTGCTTACATCCGTGTTTTCCGAAGTATGGCACCATACTTTCATCCACAGACAAACTTTCTTGAAGCAAAGTCAGGAAGCGCTCATTCAGCATTGCGAAGTATGGTCTAAGCTTGGCATATTTGTAATCCTGATCCAAGCATGCATTGTCACAGCAATGAAAATACTTCTTTATGGTTTCGAAGGTATTTCTTGACATAGCTTCAGCAACAAATGCATTGTACGTTTCACTTGGATTCTGCCAAAACAGCCGCCATCGTGGAATGCTGACATAGCCTGATAACACCAGAGTCGCAATGAAAGTGCGGATGTCCTCATAATTTGCAAAAAATCATGATCGCCTTCACTGCGAGCATAATTCATAGTCATGTCAGCTAGGTATCGACATAAGTCCTCATCAAAAAACAATTCAAAGTATTTCACAGGATCATCACCAATAGAAAGTTCGCTTTGATCAAAGCAGAAATCATTCAAGGGGTTGCTTATGTCGGACTTCACCCACTTCCTTTCAATCTTTCTTCTTTTCGGGGGAGGTGCCGCCGGTTCTCCGTCGTCATCGTCCTCATCACGCAGACTATCGCTAAGAGAGCGACTAGTTCCGGAAGTAGTAACCCCATGGCATGGCAGGCGCAAGTCCAAAATACGAAATGCTGACTCATCCCCCCCTCTGGAAGGAAGGTGAGGGAGTTCGCCAAGGATGTGTTGGGAGGAATGGGTCCGAGAGGAGGAAACAGGTCCCTCCCCCCCTCTGGAAGGAAGGAAGGAGTTTTCCGGTAAGGGATGGGAAGGAAGGTGATGTGTGAGGGATAGAGTGAGGAAAGGGTAGGTGTTGGTGGTGTTTGGGATGAGAAAAGTTGGAAATTGTCATGAAGGAGGGTTTGGATGGGAAAGTGGAGCTTAGATTTGGAATCTGCGTGAAATGTTGGGTAGGGAAGGAAGGCGGGAGGAGCAGCAAGGGGTAGAATCTCTGAAAAACGGCAGAGTTGGAAAAAGGCGGGGTTTGGTGGTTTTGGGATGAGAGAGTCCATTTTTCGGGCAGAAGGAGTGCTCGGATGGGAAAACGGAGGCCAGATTCGGAATCTACGTGAAATGTTGGGCTAGGAAGGATGTTTCCAGCAAAATCTGAGAGAAAAAGTTTTGAGGACGTCCCCCCCCTCCTGCCAAACTTCCAACTTTGGTTCCAGAGATGGTAGAAAGTCGTGTAATAGCTCGTTTGAAAGTTAAGAGTGAGAAAAATGCAGTGGAAAGCTCGGTTTGGACTAATTTTCTTGGGTTTATGGAGGAAAATGGGAGGAAAACGTCAGAGTTGGAAAAGGCGGGTGTTGGATGTTTTGGGATGAGAAAAGTCGTTTTTCGACATGAAGGAGACCTCGGATGGGAAAACGAAGTGAAATTTCGGACGTTTTGGCTACTTTTGGGTTAGGAAGGATGTTTCCAGCAAAATCGGAGAGAAAAAGTTTCGAGGACGTCCCCCCCTCCTGTCAAACTTCCAACTTTGGTGTGAGAGATCGTAGAAAGTCGTGCAATAGCTCATTTGAAAGCTGAGAATGAGAAAAATTCAGTGGAAGACACGGCTTGTTCCTATCTGCCTTCGTTTAGAGGTGTGACGTTATTGAAAATGTGGGACATTGGCGAAAAACGACAGAGTTAGAATTTTTATGAAAATCGCTCTAGCGGGTGAAGCAAGCCTCGGACGGGAAAACAGAGACCAGATTTGGAATCAGCGTCAAATTCTGCATCGGCATGGTAAATTTGAAAGCCATCGGAGAGAAAAACTTTTTCATCATTTTTCCGAAAAACGAGTTAAGTTTTTGCGATGGCTGTGGGCTGTAGAGCCAAAACGAAGCATCGGATGGGAAAATGGAGGGCAGATTCGGATTCAGATTACTAAAATGGTGAATTTCCAGCTCAATCGGAGCACTAGAACCGGAGATAGACGGCTTTAAAGTTTTTGGATGATGGGTATTACGTCATCAGCTGATCGCCACAAACTATATAAGTGGAAACTCTGCTTGTGGAAATCAGTTCTCCTCCCGACTGGGTTGGGGTAGGTGAACTCCGGAGCTCCGATGATAGCATTGGAAATCTGAAAAACGGGTTTCCGTAGGAAACCGACTTAGAAAATTTCATTGCTGAAGTCAGCTAAGGCGTCAGACTTAGAGGATTGCCAGGAGATGGCCTTCGTCTCCAGGCCATAAAAGACTCCAAAACTTTAAAGGCTTGTAACTTTGCTTCTACAAGTCCGTTTGACTTGATTCAAAAAAGGTTCGGTCGCTATTGACCTGTCCTAAGTGATAGACTACTTTAAAAAATTTCATAAGTAGTGCTAAAAAGTTGAAAAATTCAAATTCTTTAGTTTTGGAGGTTTTCTGGGGTTTTCGACCCTGCTGAAGTCAATGAAAGGATTTTTAATGATGTCTGGGCCAGTCTCCTCATGTTACAAGCAGCTTTTAACTGAAAGCGAGCAAGACACGGAGAGTTTTGCTGTAATATTCCACTGACAGGGTGTTCCTTCGGGACGGCGGATGATGCCGTAGTGATAAGTGTGGCAAGGGAGTGTGTCATATTTTAGACCGAAACCGCTGGGGCAACTCATGTCTCATGTTGGGCATTTGACACAGTTCTCAACGTAGCACTTTGAACGCCAATCGGTTGAGTCTTAGCTATCTTGTCATGGGTGGCCTCTAAACATCTCCATTGCAAAACGCTGGTGAAACTGCTATCCCTCTCTACGGCTTGCTATCAAGCTGATCAAAGCAACGACTTGCTTCCTCTTACCAACTCCACCGGTTTTCATGTCTGGCGATCAAGTCATGGACGGTGCAAGTCACGGAGATTTTCGGTGTCATACTTCCTGTGTGTGGGCGTTCTTTCGAGACAGCGGTGAAGTCCGTAGCGATGAGTACTGCACGGGACGTGGGCAATGGTAATCCTTGTGAAACCTCTCTGCGTCATGTTTGCAAGTGGTTGCCTTTCGTCTCAACGTTGTACTATGACCGCCAGGGCGACATTTAGCTATCTGCCACTGATTACCTCATAAAATCTCCATTGCACTTGTCTCCCGACAGTTGGCCAACCATGCGAGAATGAGCCATCAGTTCTTTTAAGAACTGTCTCTATCACGGAGACGAAATGATGAAGGGATGAAACGGGAGGATATTCATGCGCCACACGCAGCACATCACAGATTTCTCTCTTCGCTAGTGAACAAGCTCTTGTGAACGTAGTCAGAAAGTGTATCATGGTTTGCAAAAGCAAAGTTTAGTCAATTCGTTTACCGTGACACACGTTTGTGAAAATAAAGTTTAATCATCGAAGGTTTATTCATAAGTCTAGTCAGAAACTTTATCATGTTGTACAAAAATTTTACTGCAGCACAGGATGATGTATAGTTAGAAAGTTTGATCATGACGTTTATTCGTAAGTCTAGTCAGAAAGTGTATCATGTTGTACAAAGGTTCTACTGCAGCACAGGTTGATGTATAGTTAGAAAGTTTGATCATTGAAGTTGTATTCGTAAGTATAGTCGGAAAGTGTATCATGGTTTGCAAAAGCAAGTGCAGTCAAATAGGTTCACTGTGACACACGTTTGTAAAAGTAAAGTTTGATCATTGAAGTTTTATTCGTAAGTCTAGTCAGAAAGTGTATCATGTTGTACAAAAGTTTTACTGCAACACAGGTTGATGTATAGTTGGAAAGTTTGATCATTGAAGTTGTATTCGTAAGTATAGTCAGAAAGTGTATCATGATTTGCAAAAGCAAGTGCAGTCAAATAGTTTGTAAAAGTAAAAAAAAACGTTTGTAAAAGTAAAGTTTGATCATTGAAGTTTTATTCGTGAACGTAGTTAGAAAGTGTATCATGATGTTTTATGAAACACAAGTTTATGAAATGATAATGTAGTCTGAAAGTTAATGAAACACATCACAAGTCCTAAAGTTCGCCATCCAGGACTCAGGTTTCCTACGACAAGATATAAGGAGGTAGCACTTTATAGAAATTCACTTTTCACTGAGCATTGTTACAGTGTAGTGATCCTGTATCATGAGTGAGACAGAAGCTGAATTAATGATCGTCAAAAGAAAGAAAAGAACACAATCATGGAGTTGTCAGAAAGGTACTACTCCATGGCAAACAAGACAGCTGATCCAAGGAAGATTGCCGATTGTCTAGAAACGATTGACTATGTGAAGAAAGCAACAATAGTTAGTGATCAAAGACAATCCAACATGCTAAAAGAGGGAAGATGGTTTGGACCTAAACATAAATATGAGTGAAGAGCATCCTTTATTTAAAACATGAAGACATACACACTGCTTCATTGCCTTTTTCCATGAATGACCCATGAGCCTTTACGAGGCAACCCATAATGAGGCCTGAAAGTCATTTGCTTTCATGACGGTTCCAAGCCCGTATAACTCAGAGGATGGATGAAAAATTGATGAATTGAAAGTAAAGTTTATCATGTTGTACAAAAGTTTTACTGCAACACATGTTTGTGAAAGTAAAGTATTAGATTACACAGAGTCATCAATACTGTCAAAGGTGTACAAGTCATATCAAGCATATTCAATTGAGTGTCCATTCCTGACACTCATCATCATTTGAAACTATCTGAAGATGAAAAGTTGCATTCGTTTCCCAACTTCATGGTCTGTAGCAAGAGAGCTTGGTTATTCGTTGAAGGCTATAGAAAGTGTTACAAATATAAATGAAAATATTAAAGCTGACGCTTTAGTTGAAAGACTAATGGATCTAGATGAGCATGCTATGAATCATCATTTGGATCGAAGATGGATAGAGGATTTTTCCATGTTGCAATGTAATGATAGTGAAAATAGGATGAAATTGGTGCGATCTGGAGTGAAAAAGAAAAAAGTGACATTTGCAACTGATTTGTGAGGTAGCTCTACCAATAAAAGTGACTTCAGAAAGAAATTGGAAGAAGAGACGTTTAAATTATTATGTGAACGGAACTGCGTTGAGTGTTTTAAAAGGGAACGGTCCCTTCTCTTTTCACCATGTTGTCATTCTGTTATGTGTTCTACGTGCTATGTACCTTTGGGAACTATGTTGTATCCCATCTGTGATCAAGAAATAATTTCAACAGTCAATGTATATAAATGATGTTGATGCAATCCTAGTCGAATTTAAAACAGTCATCTATGACCATGACACCACTATATCACCGTCTCATTGAAAAGAGAAAGCATGATTATACAAGGCAGTGGATTCTTGTGTTGGAAAAACTATTATCATCCAGTGATTGTAGAGAGATGATACATCGTTTGAGTAATGCAATCATCATTCACGCAAACTTTGAAGATGTTGACTATATGCTATCTTACAATTTTAAACCAAATCAGTTTACGAATACACTTTCATCACTGTTACATCATGGTCTTCTTTCATTACCCTGCTTGGAGTTATGTATTCTACACGATGCTTATGGGAAGCCTTTTCCACTTAAGCACAACCCGACAAACAAAGACAATCCGCGGATTGTCTTTGTTTGTCGGGAATTGATGCAAAGGCATTAAACTTTACAAACATCGTCGTACAAGCAGATTGTTCATGTCTGGCTCATAACATATCAGCAAACGACACAGCTGAACTGTTTCCATTTAACTATAGTACCTCACTGAATGATACATTACAGCTACCCACACATGTATCTGCTTCTGACTATCCTACTGGTACTGTGGCTGTTCTCAGTGTATTGCTTTCTACTAGTGCTGTACTCAATGTCTTCCTCTATTTCATTGCGTTTACGACGGTGATGTTTCGACGCTGCTGTCGTGTTTAAGCAAAGAACACTCTAACATCCACCTGTAAAAATGGCTAGAAGTCGTTCATCTCACCGTTCACGCAGACAAAAGTGTCAATCAAATGCAAACAAAAAGTTCTGTCTCATGCTTCGTCGTTTATTAAAATTAAAGCCATCTCATCGATGTGAGGCAATGAAGCTGGCAAACAATGCCTTCATTCGTAAAATGTGCGCGGAAATACGAAAAGTGCGTTATATGACATTAAATAGCAAAAAGGCCAATGCAATTGCCAGACATGGTAAAGTTCTTCGCACCTTGAGCAATCCAAAAACATCAATTCCTACAAAGCGCAAACTATTATCACAACGTGGTGGCTTCTTACCACTTTTAGCGCCTATCATCATGGCAGCTGCCGGTCCTGCTTTGGTCGGTTTAGCCGAATGCTCTCGCATATAAAGCCATTAATGGATAGATACTAAGTTAAATGGTATGACTTTTCATCAAAATCAACATGGATTTCCGTTTACGCTGTAATCGCACTATGTGTATCGTAGGACCCTCTCATAGTGGGAAGACACATTTAACACTGCAATTGTTGGAGCGTCGTTATGAGATTTTTGACTGCATACCTAATCGCGTTGTTTGGTGCTATGGAATTTTTCAACATAACTTACATCGTGAATTGGTTGGTAAGGGTTACTTGGTTCAACCGGGGATTATCAGCACTGCTGATATTCAACCCTATGATATTATCATTCTTGATGATTTACTTAATGAGAGTAAGAACTCACAAGAAGTAACTGCTATGTTTACCAAGGCTGTTCATCACAAACCATGCTTTATCACTTTTATTATGCAAAATCTTTTTCCAAGTGAAAAGGAAGCACGGACTCGAAATCTAAACACGCATTACTACATCATCTTTAAAAATCCTCGCGATAAAAGTCAAGTTGAATTCCTATCTCGACAAGTTCTTCCTCGCAAGTCAAAAGCATTGATTGAAGTATTTGAGGCTGCTACGGAAAGACCCTATAGTTACTTATTTTTGGACTTTACCCAGGAGTGTCCTGAGGATTATCGCTTACGCAGTCATCTCTTTGAGAAACCCATGATCATATACGAATTGTTATGAGTGGTTTTCAACGCATGATTGCTATTCCACAAGAAGAATATATACATCTGACTACGATGCAGAGTGTTCATACCTTGGGCAAATCAAATGTTACAACTTAATCAGCAATATGAACAAGAAGCTGTACAAAGTAAAAATCCATATGATCGTTTGATAAAGCAGAGTTCTACCTTAGAAGAAATGAAACAATTGAAAGAAAAAATTCGCAATGATCTTTCGCTTGGTTCATCCAAACCCTATCGCAATCGCGCACTGAGCTTATATCGAAGTCTCGAACCCAACTTGAAAATCACACAACGAGCTGAAGTGGTAGGTGATGATGGTGCAGTCATTAGGGACTCAAGAGTGGAAGATTTATTTTATCATGCTGTTCATGATCGTCGTCGTCACTTTGCACCTACAGGATGGGAGTTCTTTTTAAAAAGTATGAAGAAATTCAATGTTCCAAAAGCAATTCTTGGTCGTGATACCTTACAGGAAATGGAAAATGATTCTACACCTAGGAAGAAAAAGTTGCAAAGTGTAGAGAGAGACCTAAAAAGAGAATCAAGCAAACTTTGAAAATACCCGAGAAGTTGCCGAAGCGTATACCAAAACCTTCAACACGCTATCCATCATTTGATTTTATCACAGACTTTTAATGAAGAAGCTATGTTGCATCCCATGTTCAGAGTTGCCAAACATTCATGTGTCTTTGAACTGTTTAAGTACATGTTGTAAAAGTGATTCATACAAGACGGCTCAAAAAAGTAGCAAAAGCAGGACACAAACACAAACGCAAACCCTAGCGGAGAAAAAGACTGATACTTTGAGGCAAATAAACAATCCCTCTTAATACACGATGGATGAACATCTGAAATCAATTTACTATAACCCAAAGCATTATGCAGGTTATGCTTCAGTGAAAAAGTTGTCACAAGCAAGTGGTTATTCACAGAAACAAGTGAAGAGAAGTAATGGGCAAAAGACCGTTCCAGGACAAGACAAATTCAGAAAAATTGGTATTTTTAAAAACGACATAAATTCATGAATTTGAACCCTTTCTTCAGGTTTTAAGACCTAAATTCATAAATTTAGACCACTTTAAAAGTACCATTTTTGAAAAATTGGTATTTTAAAAGAACGACTAAATTTAAGAATTTTGTTCATTTTTCAGGTTATGAAGACCTAAATTCATAAATTTGGGTGTTCTTAAAAATACCCAATTTTTCAAATTTTTCAAAATCTCAAATTTGAGAACTACAATTTTTACCCCCAAAATCATGACCGTTCCAGGAGACCAAAAATCATAAAAGTTAAGAATCTCAAATTTGTGATTATGAAATTTTTCACTCTTAAAATCATGACCGTTCCAAGCCACAACATCAAAAAAATGGTATTTTTAAAAACGTCTAAATTCATGAATTTATCAATTTTTCAGGTTTTAAAATATGAGATAACTAAAATTATGTGTCTAAAAATATTTCCTTAAAAATGGAAGAAACAAAAGTGGAAGAAACCGCAAGAATATATCCTTCGTTATCATATGAACGTAGTTCTACTTTAATGGACATTGAAAAAATGAATAAAGAAAAACATAAAGATAGAGTACGTTATATGAAAGATAATGAATCTCAAATATTATTAAGATTAGAGCATTATAAAAAATTAAGAAAGAGATGAAGTAAAGTTAAGAATGTAACACAAGGAATTGGCATATTCTTAACAATAAGTTTAGGTCTTTTAACAATTGTTATATCTTCTGGTGTTTTAGTGATTCCAGTAGTTGCTACAGCTTTAACAGGTACGGGTGTTTTTGCAACTTCACTTGTTACAATGTTAGATAAATCTTTAATAACTAAGAAACGAAAATCATTAAAAACTAAGCATTTACATATTAAAGAAGTCTATGATAAACTACATTACTACTTTCAAAGAGTATGTGATGATAATGTTATTACGTTAGATGAGATTGAAAAATTTGATCAAATAGCTAATGAAGTAAATCAAGTATCATTTCAATTACAGTCAGAAATAGTTGATGATAAGAATAAACAGGATGGCAAAATTTCTGGTGATGGTAAAATTTCTAATGAAGAAAATGATAAAGTTTTTTTAGAAGAGCTAAAAACTTTAAGCGAAAATTTAAGCAAAACTTTATTAAACAAAACTTAAAACGAAAAGATGTCAGACAACAAAGCAATAAAAAAATAATTTGTTCAGTAAAATGTTTTTGCTGTATTCCAATGTTAGCACAAAATTCAAATATTATATTTTAAAAAATGGATAAAATCAAAGCTGATAATAAAAAAAAATATAAAAATATAATAGAAAAATGTTTGAAAAAATGCAGCAAACCGAGCAAGTAAAAACTGGTTTTGAGAAAACCATGAAACCATTTAAAACTCTTGAAAAAGAACTTACAAATAATGATAAACAAATTGATATAACAGATCCAGAGCACAAAACTATATTAGATGACTATGGATTACTGGAATCAAACATTAATAAGAAATTACCAAAATCTATGCAATTTGAACATTCTATTTCATTTATAAATGGAAAAACAATATCTAGACTTTATCTCGGACAAAAAGAAATATTTCCACAATTTTTTCGAGGTTTAATTTTTTCACCAGATAAATCTCCTTTTAGTTTAGATAGAAATTTTGTTGATCTTTTAATAGGAGCAGATTTAAAAAATCATGCTGTAGGAGATGTCATAAAATATAAAGCTATGTTAGATAGAGTTGGTGCAGTAAAATATCTTAGATGTTATAAACAATTAGAAAATTTATTTTCAACGGGAGTTAAAGTAGGGAAAGGTTTTGAAACAGAAGCAACTGTATTTTTACCAGATGATCCACAAGAATTACTGAATAGATTAAATATTTTAATATCTGCAATAAAAGAAGGACATAATTCTAGTTTCAATGAAATTCATGCTATATTGAAAAGACTGCTAGAAAAGAAGATTCTAAATGAAGAGGATTATAAAAGTATAGCTGAAATATGATGTTTCTAATTTTTATCTATAATATTTATTTAAATTTTTTAGTTAAAAAATGTCTTCGAGAGAATTATCATCAGTAGATTTTGACAAAATTAATAATCATTTAGAAAATTTGACAGAGATTTTGGGTTCATCAAAATTTAGTACGACGTTAAAAATTATAACAACTACTTCATCACACACTTGTAATTTAGAACCCATTCTACATTTGGAACAAAATAAAAATTATCAAATTGCATTGACTAGTTTCTCCACATTTAACACTATTCAAAACGTTATCAAAGATGTGAATGCTCAATTTAGATATTCTACTGATAAAGGCAAAATGTGGAAAGTACTAACTTTTCTTCCTGGTTCTTACGAAGTTGAATCAATATCAAATGAAATTAAGAGACATTTAGGTATACCATTTAAAGATAAGAAACAATTACATTTTGCAGTTGAACCGGCAGTTAATAAATTTTCTCTTACTTTAGACGAAAATCATCAAGTTGATTTTAATCATGATAGATCATTGTCAAAGCTATTAGGATTTAATAAACAAACCTATAGTCAAGGTTATCATTTAGGTGAGAAGATTCCAAAAATAACTGAAATAAATTCAATTGTTGCACATTGTGACATTATTGAAGGAGGATATATAAATGGTAAATTATCAAATTTAATATTCGGTTTTCCAGCTTTTACTGTACCCATTGGTTATAGATTAAATGTATTTCCACAAACATTAATATATTTCCCTATTACAAGAAAAACTATTAACAACATTAACATAAAAATCACTGATGAGAAAGGACAAGAAATAAATTTTGGAGGTGAAGAGATTATGATAGATCTTTTGGTTCGGGAGGTATAAACTCCCGTTCAAGAGGTATAAACTCCCATGCGAAAAAAAATGAGTGAAGTGTCCCCATTAAATAAAAAAAAACTCAAATTTAATCATCATCCAAATTTATCTAATAAAGTTTTGTCAGTTATTTGCGGAAGATCAGGTAGTGGAAAAGTATCTATTATTTAAAATTTTAACGACTCCAAATTTTTTGGATTATAACAATCTTATAATTTATACAACAACAGCAGAACAACCGTCTATCAATTTTTAAAATATGGATTTGAAAATAATCTTAAAAAAACAGCAATTGCTTCATTATTCAAAGAATATGAAAAATCTGAAGATGAAGAAGAAATAAGTTCGTGGTGTGAAGAAGCAGCAAAAAATAATCAGTTAGTTGAATCCAATAAAAATAAGCATATAAAGATACAATTAATAGATGATAGTGGTAATATGCAAGATCCTAGTAAACTAGATAAAACACTGAAACATTGTGTAATCTTTGATGATTGTGTTAATGACAGAAATCAGTCAGTTCAGAGAAATTATTTCACAAGAGGTAGACATAACAACTGTAGTGTTTTTTATTTAACACAAAGTATGTATTCATTAGACGGAAGTGTTATTAGAAAGAATGCAAATATATTTATACTATTTGAAATAAATGCAAGAAACTTAAGTGATTTGTTAAGAGATTTATGCGTAAGAAATAAAGATGAATTTAAACAATCGTGTAACAATGCTTGGTCAAAAGATTATGGCTTCATTACAATTAATATTGATAAAAAAATTCATGATAGAGTTATAGAACATTTGTTTGCCGAGTGATAAAAAATTTACAAATATAGTGTTATAATATTTTTTTTATTTTATATATATCAAATTTGTCTATCTTAGAAATTAGAAAATTAAAAAGGTAAAGTAGTTATTCCATCAGGTAAAATTTTTACTTTTATCACCAAATGGATCTAATGCTAATTTATGTTCTTCTTTTAAATACATTTTATGTTTCTTTGAATTAAGTCTATAATTACATGCTGTTTTTATTTCATTATTAAATAATACATTTTTATAATCTTGAAATGTTATTTGATTAGCCACTGATGCCTTTGAAATTCCTTTTAATGTTTTATATGTTTTGATATTATTAGTTGTGTTATAACAATAACATTTAGATTTTAAAAATATAACTTCTGTTATGAAATCTTCATTTCCTTCTAATTCATCTTTTACTTTACATAAATCAGAAGGATGAATGATATCTTTTATTTTATTAATTTCTTCATCAAGTGAAGAATTATACGGTATTGTTAATTCTAAGAAAACAGAATCGGTATCTGTAAAGTGTAATTTATAGTTTTTGCCATAAGCAGGTGCTAAATAATCATATATAAATCTGTACATAAATAGTTTAGCTAATTCTAATATAGTGAATCCAATAAAATTAAACTTATCATGTTTTACGCTGATTCGACGTAAATGTACAGCACATAGTTCATCACTAAATCTAGTAGTTCTTTTATATGTAGGTTTCCTTGTTAAATTTTGAAACCTATCTCTATCATAAACTATTTCAATATTTTGTCTATTACGCACATTTTCTAAAGTCTTACCATAAAATGCATTATTCATTAATTTGAAGAACACGTTTCCAAAATCATCTTTATTTCTTTTAGCTATTTTACGTTTTTCAATATTGAACTCTATATAATTTTTTAACCATTTAGATTTTTGATAAAATAGTTTTCGATGTATTTTGGTGAGAATCATTCCATGTTCTAAATACCAATCTAGCATTCTTCCTTCAACAACATACTTTCCTTTATTACTTTGTGTTAACGTAAGTTCTTTTGTTGGTCTGTATTTCTTAGGAACTAAAGATTTTTGATAATCTGAAAAATCTTCTATGTTGGGAATTTTGTTTTCGGGACAGAAAGGAAAATATTTTGTTTTATCTTTTATTTCATCAGGATATACTAAATCAACTTCATATATATAACCAAAATTATAATTTCCATCATATGTTTTTTGATAATCAAGAATATTACACCATTCCATCTCACCTGTTGGTAATTCTTGTATCATGCAAGAAGAATATAAGCTATTAAAATCATAATATAACAAATAGTTTTCTCTCATGTATTCATTAACTGCTGCTTGACTCTCTTCATTTGATATAAGTCCTTCTATATTTTGATTAAACAATTTTATAACCTGATCGCTTTCTTCTGGAGATAAAGGTTTCATTATTCCATAATCATCAGGATTTACTTTTTTATTGTAACACTGTACATAACGATTACCTAAAACTGATGAAACTACACCTCTAATTCCAGATTCAAAAAATAATAATTTATCATATGTATTTTCTTTATAATGTTTAAGTTTAACACCAGTATGTTTTAATCCTGCTAACCATGTTAAACCTGGTGTATAATAACAATAACATGGATCTATTCCATAATATTCTAAACACATATCACGAAAGTTTTCAAAAAGATCAGCAAGGATTAATACAGCTATCTGAAGATATTTCATTGTATAATCATACATTGTTCTACAATTTAACTCTCTCCAATTCTTTTCAGCTTCTGCATAGTCTTCTTCAGATAATTGTGATTGTTTTAATGTTGATTTAAATTTATTTATTGGAGGAAGTTTTTGTTATTTCATTATTTCATTTATTCTATTTATATCTCCAGTTATATATTCATACCGAAATATTCCTTTTAAAGGTTTTAAATTATATGTATTTAATATTTTACATTGTTCAGGTTTGAAAGTTTTTCTCATAACATCTAATGAATAAGGAGTAAAAAATCTAAATGCATCTAAAATTCTTATACAACCTAATTGCATTGAAAACTCTTCTTCTGTTTTACATAGTACATTTATTTGTTGTTGTTGTAATTTTTCAGATGAAAATAAATCTTTCATTACTAGATGGAAATCATATTTAGAACCATTGTAGAAATATAAAGGAACAAAGTTATATTTAAATTTATTAGCCTTAAGATTAAACGAATTATGTGCTGCACCTCTATATAATCCATTTAGATGATCATGATCTTTCACTTTATCAATATATCTATCTACCTTTGCCATTTTTATAATTTTTTGCAAATTCTTTTACACAGTAATAACATTTTGTTTCATTAATAAAATTTAATTTTTATTTTTCTGTTAAAGGCATCATTGGTATATTTATTTCAAGCAATTGTGAAAAATAATTTTGTAATTCTTCTACTTTCTTTGTAAACATTTCTGAACTATCTTCACCATAGCATTGATAATATTCTGATTTAAATAATTCAGGATAATTTGAATGAATGTACATTCCCCAACATAATGGTTTTTGTTCAAATAAATATTTTTCTTTACTTTGTTCAGGTGCACTTTTTTTTCATAATTATCATTTTCAGAATTTTGTGTCATATTAACATTATATGCTTCAAAATCACAATAAAAAGTAAAGGGTACTTTATTTTTAAAATACCATTTATTATATTCTAAATAATCATCTTTTGGAAATGTGTTTCTGACTGCTTCATTTTGTTGACAATTCTCCAAATGTCTATTCATTTCTTCTAAAGTTCTAAAACTTGTCATACATTGAAGACAAGGAAAATTTGTATTATCTGAAGTTTTTGTAAATATAGAAACATCTTTACACAATATGACAAAATGACCCTGATAATATAATATATTCGCTTGTGCTGGTTGTTTTAATATGTTTGCTTGTGCTGATTGTTTTGTTTGTTTTAATTTTTCAAATTTATCTTGATATATTTCATGTGTTAAATCGATATGTCTTTGAAAATCTTTTTCAGACTGTTGATAATTTTGATTTAATATTTGTAGCTGTTGTTCATATTCTTTATTATATTGTTCTTTATATTGCTGTTGACATTTTTTAAAACATTCATTTATTTTTTCATTGTCCTCATTTAATTCTTTATTGTCTTCATTTATTTTTTGAATCGTTTCTATCTTATTTTGATATTTATGGTGATATTCTTGTACTAACATTTTTACTTGATGATAATATTCTGTTTTACAATTTTATAAAATTTCATGTAAATTTTGTATGTTTTGTTGATTTTCTAAAGATAAAGATGAATAATGGGAATCATAGTCATAATTTAAATTACGTCCTCTATAATTATTATGATTAATCATTATTGGTGATAATGTTTTAACAATTTCAAATATTCAGTACATATTATATTTCCTTCGTAAAAAATATTATGATGCATGTAATTTCCTCTATCATTATAAACTATTTCTGATTGACATAAATTTTTATTATTCAAATAAATTTTTTTTGAATCTGAGTAAAATCGAGTAATATTACCAATGGAAACATAATTCACATTTAATTCAAAAACATTTACTTCTATTAAATTTTTATTCTTTTTATGAAACTTTGTTAGCTTATTATAATCATATAGAAATTCATGTAAGCCATCAGAGAGATCAAATTCCTTTATATATTCTTTATTATAATGACTTAGTCTTTCTTTATGATATTTTGCAGGATGTAAATGTGCTATAATACTCCACAGAAAACAATAATCATCTTCATTTTTTATGTTGATTATTAGTGGTGAACTGAAAGGCAAAGGAACATAACTACCACCAGTATTATTTTTATATTTATCATTTACTATTTTCTTAGATAGTATTTTAACAAATCTCCAACCAGATTCACGTAACTGGGCTTCAATTATACAATTTTCTAATTTAGGTATCATTTGTTCAAATATGGGTTGTATATCATTTACATTATGAATTTCTTGTGAATTTGTGAAATGTCCTTGTATTATTTCTTCAGGAATTCCATCAGGTCCATTTTTTGTATAAAGTACTTCTACATTCATATAACATTTGAAAGATTTCTTAAATATATTATAAAAGTTGGATAGAATATCAGAAAAAGTTTCATCGGTTTCATTATGTTCAACAGATTCATTAAATAAACATTTTATATCTGTTACGGCTTCATCAAATTCATCTATTTCGTTAAATTTATCAGTATCGCTAAATAATTATCTTTCATCTCGTACATGTTCATCTTCACTATTAAAAACTTTTTTATATTCTGAATGTGGATAATCATCAAATATTTTTTTAACTGTTATATCAGTAGGTAATGTTTCTAGATAGTTTATATAATTATTTAATTTTAATATATTTCCTTCATCAACTCGATCTACATTTTGTAAATACATTTTACTATTTAAATGAGATTGATAACTTCTTTTTGGTTGCAACTTTTTTTACATAAGTTACAATAAAACTTGGTATTTTCCATTTTTTTATTTTTTAAAGAAAAAATTTGTGTTTTAATTTTAGATATAAACATTCTAATATCAAGGTCTTGAGAGTTATTATATATTATTATATATTTCACGTTCTTAAGTTATTTTATTTTCTTTATCACATTAAGTTTTATCATATTAAGTTTTATCATATAACGTTTTATCAAAAGATAATTTAAATTTATTTTCACTAACTATTGATTCTTCATCATCATCATAAATTGATTCTTCAACATCATAAATTACACTTTTTGGTATAGGATGCCATTCCCTGATAGGAATATCTAATTCTAAATTATATTTATTATTTGATAATAATATAATAGAGAAAAATATTGGTCTTTGATCTCTTTTGGAAAATTTAATAACACCACCATCATCTGAATCATTTTTAGTTTTTATTAAAGATGATAAAATTTTAAATTGATTAGATGTAAATCCTAATTTAAAATTTTGTAGACACGACACATAGTTGTCTAACAGTATCTTCAACTATACCATCATTATTATTTTCAATTGTAAGAAAATGAAATTTAGATAAATTTTGATTATATGTAGTATTAATATCATGTTGAGATATAAATTTTTCTTCACTTAAATTTTTATAATTACTAATATTTTTATAATCTTTTTTTACCATTTACACGTTTTTTAGATGTTTCAGAATCATCATCTATATTATCATCATCTATATTATTATTATTATAAGATTCTTTAAAATTATTATGATTATGATCATTGTTAATAGTATAAAGTGTCGTCCACATATAAATTTTCCCTTGTTGAGCTAAACCATTTATGTAAGATTTCAACAAATTAATATTTAAATTTGAATATATCAGAACGTTTATTTCTCAATCGAGAACACGAATACAAAATATGGCGAACAATGTTAGAATTACGACTATGATAATGTTATGGGAATATTTACAAGATAGATGACAATATCATGAAGCAGGCAACGATGGAGAAATTAGGATAGCTCTGTAAGGAGAGGACATTGACATTGCACAAACTGCATTTGAATAAAGTAATATTTTTTTATAGCAAGAAGTGGATGAATGATATGTAGAGGATAGGTTATAAACATTAATAAATATAAGCGGCCTGATATCACATTGTCAAGTTTTTAATTATTGAAAGTATCCCAAAGCATATTTTATATACCTATTTAGTATATAAATAGGTATAATCCTATATAAGTATCATCATCATATATTTGGGGCATTTCTGTTGTTTCTTGTTTATAAATTGTATCTCGATAATACACTTGACATAACAACTCTTCATTATGTTTTTTACTTTCTATGTGAATGTTATATTGGTTGTGTTCATCAACAAATAATCCAATTTTTTCTTTTGAAAAAGATTTTAATTTTTTTACTAATTCAGTAACATTAATATAATTGATAATTTTAGTTTCTATCCAATCTGTATTACTAATTGGTAATACTGCTCTAATAAATCCATAAACATTATTGTGACCGATTATAATCATATTATCTTTATTTAATTCTACATATGCAACATCATTATATTTACTTACAATATCCATAAATTTTATAAATGGATCTCCCGGAAATATACAATAGTTAGTTTCTATTGAAGGTAAACCTTTAGTCTGTTCTCTAAATATTTCGGCTTGTAATTCAAATAAAATATTAACATCTATACATGGATTATTATTATTATCAAACATTTATTTTCAAATCCCGTTGATCTCGTCGAATAAGAAGAACAGGATGATGCGGGCTAATATAAATTTTTTAAATTTGCTTTTTCCATTTTTTATTTTTATTAGAAAAAATTTTATTTTTTTATTTTTATTAGAAAAAAATTTATTTTTTTTCTCATTATATTAAAAAAAAATACTTTTTTATTTTTTTAAAAATGATGTTACCAAATGTTGGTGGAGGTGCATATATCCCGAATAATCGTGAATTAGAAATATAAATAGAAAATTATATCATGAAAACTGGAGACGTTTTATCTGGTCCATTGCATCTTTCTATTCTTCCGCAACAAAATACAGAGTTAACAAATAAACAATATGTTGATACACAAATCAATGACTTAAAAGAAAAATATATAAACGATGTTTTGGTTCCACTGATGAATGAATTAAAGTTGCTTAAACTTAATGACAAATCATTAAACGAAAAATTATTAAAACTTGATAAAAAGGATAGAGAGCTAGAAGCAGATATAGCAAAACTTTTTAAAAAGATTTCAGAACAATCAAAAATTTTAATATTACTTTCTATAAATTTAAAATCTGCAGTCATCAAAAATAAACATCAGATACAACTATTGAAAGAACAATTAGAAGATGAATTAGAAAAACTTCCTAAAAAATTTTTTAAGAATATGTTTAATAAGTTGCAAACTACATTCCAAAAAAGTGTTGATGAATTGAGTTCTAAAATTATTCAACAAATGAAAAAGATGAATAGAATAATAAATGAAGTAAACTCGCTTAATCAAAAAGTTGATAAAATGAAAACTCTTATAAATAATTTAGAAAATGAATTAAAGAAAAATTTGCAAGAAAACTGTAAAGGAAATAAAGAACAGTTAGATGTTGTTAAAAGACAATTAGATGTTCTTAAAGTTCAATTGAATGCTCTTAAAACGGCGTTGAAGATGAATCAGCAGAAAATGCAAGTTAATAGAAAAGAAATTAAAGTACATCACACGCTGCTTGACGCGATAGATAAAGTGCAACGGAAAATTAATAAAGTTATCACGAAGTTGTTGGACATTCACACACGTAAATCTTAACGTAAATATTTTTCCTAAAAGTGAAATTTAATCCTAAAAAATGCCTATAATTTATAAACACAATCTTAAACATTTTGCTTCAAATCAAAAAATTGCTCATGAACCATCTATGAAATCTGTTTACCATTATGACAGTGTAGAAACAATTCAAAAGGAAGTGGCTGGCATCTTTTCTGGTATTGGAAGTATCGTTAACTTAATTAAAAATAATAAAGATTTGATTACATCTGCTGCGAAAGGAGCAGCTGCTATAGGTAGTACAGCTAGTGCAATATCAAATGCTGTTAAGTCTCAAAACGAATTAAAACAACTAGAAGCTATTCGTAAACTTAGGAATGATTCTGAAGAGCTAAAAAAATTAAAAAAACTTTCAGAGGAAACAAAAAACAAAATTTCTAACATAGCTGTAGGGTCTGATGGTAAACACAAGAAGAAATCAGGCGTAGCCATAGAACCTACGGTTCGTTCAATTGAAGAAATAAGAGGTAGTGGTGTTAACAGCAACCTTCGGTCTAACCAGCAAAGCTGTAGCGGAGCTGGTCTAGCAAAATTCTAAAATTAAATTTTAGTAAAACTTTTTTAGTAAAATTTTTTTAGTAAAATTGTTTCTGTGTGTGAGAAAAAACAAAAAGTCAAATTATTTTTTATAAAAATGTCTTCGCTTATCGAAAATAAATTTAGATTAGACGATCCTCCGTTCGTCAGTTACAATCAAAAAAAGAATGACTATATAAGAATTGCTATGAATCCCGGATCTTCAAGTAGAGTAAATACTGGAGGAGATTTAATTTTTGAAGTTGATAATCAACAAAGTTATTTATATTTACCTGATTCCGTTTTACACTGTGAATATTCTTTGTATAGTGATGCCAATTTTGCAACAAAATTATCTGCTACCGATAATATTGCATTGGAGAATAATTTCTTTCCGAGATTATTTACACAAATGCGTTTAGATGTTGCAACTCAAAAAATAGAAACACTAAGTGATTCTCCAGGTGTAATTGATAGAATGTTTATATTTGTAACAATTGGTGAAAATAATAAAAAGCATGAAATCGAAGGTTGGTTTCCTGATACTAATGATGGCATAATTGTTGATGATTTAACTCACGCTGGAACAGATGCAGCAGGAATTGCGAAAGATGTAGAAAATATTGCAAAACATTTAAATAAAACAAACAATAGTGCATATAAAGAAAGACGTTGATTTAACAGGAAAAGTAAACAGACAGTAAATTGGTCATTGTCTCCATTATTCGGATATTTAGATTATGATAAAATATCATATCAATTAAAATTTAAGTTAATAATTCATCATACAGCAAATAATGAATTAATCTTTTTTGGTAAGACTGGAAAAAAGCATATTTAAAAATGGATAGACTTGAATGGTGGATTAAGCATATTACTCCTAGTTTAGAGGTTGAAACAGCTATTGCAAAAAGATTAAATACTAACAAACCAATTCCAGTAAATTTTCTAAAGCGTACTGCTAGTTCAGTAACTTTTTCCGAACAAAGATTTAACTGGCATTTTACTAGAACTTCGAATACTCCAAGATATTTATTACTAACTTTTCAAAGAAATAATTCTCCAAGTTTTGATAAGAATAATAATCTTTTTCATATTGATACAATTCGAAGTTTACAAGTTTCATTAAATCAAACCCGATATCCAATTGATCCATTAAGATTCGATGATACCAATAATCAATTTATGGAAGGATATGATTCTTATCGAAATCTTTGTATAGAATTTCGAGTTGAACTACAATTAACTCCTGGAGATTGGAGACATTCATATCCAGTTTTCCGTTTCGATTTAAGTGCACAATCTGAAGATATTATCAAGACTGGTTGTGATGTAATAATTAATATTGAAAAGAAAGATTCCACAACTTCATTGATGGCTTATGGTTCATTGCTAGAAGATGTAAAATATTCTATTGAAATTCTTAATGGAAAGATGGCTAGGATTGGTTAATTAAAATTTTTGTTAACTTAAAATTTTTTTTAGTAATTAGTAATAAAATTTTTGGTAACTTAAAATTTTTTCATAACTAGAATAGATTTAAAATTCCTAATTTAAAATTTATTCATAACTAGAATAGATCAAAATTTTTTCATAACTAGAATAGATTAAAATTTTTCCTAACTTAAAATTTTTGATAACTTAAAATTTTTTTATTAAAAATGTCGGAAGCGAAAAGTAATAATAATAAAACTGTTGAATTAAAATTACGTAACATTGTTGACAAAAATACACCTAAAACTATTACGATTAACAAAAAAAGGTATTACATAAGTAAACCAATGATGGAGAATATTTAATTATAAGAAGAAAGGAATGGTGGAATTCTCCCATTAATTCCTTTAATAATAGGTGGCATAGCAGCAGCAGGAAGTGTTGCAGGTGGGACAGCTGGTTTTGTCCAAGCAGTAAATAAAAATAAATCAGAGAAGGCAGCATTAGAAGAACAAAAACGTCACAATAGGGAGTTAGAGAAAGTTGCTAAGGGAGAAGGAATAGTAGATAATTTTATTGGTAAATTAAATTTAGTTGATAAAGGAAAACGAGTTCTTAAAAACATTCTCCACAATGTTGATGATTTAATTGAAATTAAAGAAACTGAAGATGGTTCTGAAATATATCTAAGTCGTAGTATGATTCGGTAATAACCTCAGAACCTTTGGTTCTATTAGGTAAAACATTTATTTTATCTTTGAAAATGAATTCTACAAATTCCGAAAATTTCATTAAATTAAAAATTGCTAATTAAATTTTTTGAATTATCACATACATATATGAATTATATTGAGATGACACACAAAAAGCATTAGAAAATTTTCCTGGATTTATTTGGAGTAAATATTCAAAGGAAAAACATTTTCCTGGTCATTCATATACCGGTCCAGGAACTCGATTAGATATAAGACTAGATGAGAATAATAATCCGAAACCAAGGTGAAGAACCAATAAATAGAGTAGATGTCGCAGCTTACAGACATGATTTAGCTTATCGAAATCATGATCTAAGTTCTCGTCATGTAGCTGATAAGAAGATGATTCAAGAATTAGATAATATTTAAAATCCTACATTTAGAGAAAGAATTGAAAGAATATTTGTTAAAAAAGCTTTACAAGCTAAAATATTATTCGGTCAGGGTTTAGACAAAACTCATAACTCTGAAACGACATCAAGGCTGTCTGAGAGCAACGCTCGAACCTACGCGTCTGAAATGTCGAATGACCCAAGCCGCTACGCGTCTGAAGTCCACAAGGAATATAGAAAGCCTAAATATTTATTTAAGGTAAAAGTATTTAATAAAGATGATATTTGGAGTGCTGATCTTATTCATATGCCGAATGAAAGGGACTACAAATACGCATTGACCGTTATAGATTTATATACACGATACGCTTGGGTAAAGCCTTTAAAAAAGAAAAGTGGTCTGTCAGTTAAATATGCGTTTGAAGAAATCTTTAAAGAAACTAACAGAAAGCGAAGGAAATTGTTTGTTGATAAAGGATCGGAATTTTATAACAGAAATGTTCAGCCACTATTTGAAACTGTTTATTCAACTGAAAATGCTGGAAAGGCTGTAGTAATAGAGAGATTTAATAGATCATTAAAAGGTAAGATCTTCAAGAAATTTACAGAACAAGGAAATCAGAAATGGTTAAAAATATTTCCAGGAATTGTTGAGGATAATAACAATAAGATTCATTCAAGTATTGAAGAAACCCTAAAGAAAGCTATTGATGAGCCTGATTTGATAAGAAAAAATATATTCGAGAATAATTATTCGAATGAGAGTAATCCGAATTTACAGAAACTTAAGCCGAAATTTAAAATTGGAGATAGAGTTAGAATATTTAAGTATAAGAATAAATTTGAAAAAGGCTTCGTTGGCTATTGGACTAAAGAAATATTTGAAGTTTGTAAAATAAATCAAATTTATCCGATTACTTACGAAATCAAAGATTTAGATGATGAAGATATCAGAGACCGATTTTATCAGAATGAATTACAACGAAGCGATTTTTAATTATCATTATCATTATTTAATTCTAACATGATATCTAGAAATGGTACTGCTTTTTGTAATTGAAATAAAACATAAAGACATAATTGACCACAATAAGTAGTTCCTGGTTTTTGAATTTGAAATGTATTATAAGTGCCATTTCCAAGTAATTCTTTGACTTCGTTTGTTGGAGGCAATCCATAACAGTCGAACCAATAGTTCTCAGCCACTGGGCGGTCAAAATAATAATTAGAACCGTTTATATTTCTTTGTTCCGCAGACCAATGTACTCCTTTTTGATCTGATGTGTGAAGATTTGTTATGAAATTTATAGTTGGAACTTTGTTCCGGGAACTGAAGGTTCCTGATGGCTTATTTTTTGGTAATTGTAATTCGTCTCTCATTAATATGTGAAAATTCTTTATTCCTAATTGATTTGCGATTTTCTTTAGATCAATATTTGTAGTTGTTTGCGTTCCATATAATTTTAAGAACTCGGTAATGCTAGAAATTTTATAATAAAAAAAATTTCTTATAGCGACCCCTAGAAGTCATAAGTGGGGGTATTGATTCAAAAATGTCCCATAATGATGACTTTCCTTACTACTTATTCGATTTTGAAATGATTTAATTCAATCTAAATTAAAAAGTAACATTGTAAGGAATCGGTTGCTTCGCACATCTTTTATCAATAGTAATTCATCCCTCATCAGTAGGTGAAATTTCTTTATTCCCAATTGATTAGCGATCTCATTTAAATCGAAATTCGTAGTTGTTTGCTTCCCACATAATTTTAAGAACTCAGTCATGTTATTAAGCTGAGGACATATATCGCCTATATTACTCAGTATAACTGTCGGATTTTTATCATTCATTTTAAATGAAATAAATTCGGATAACTGCAATAATGTCTACTTCTTGTACAGAAAAATAAAAACAACGGCAGTGTATTTTGCATCAAATATAATAATACAACAATTAATCTTATCACACAACTGTACAATGTCAGTCTACTATCAGTAGACTGGAGAACAAAAAGAAATTTAATTACATTTCAAAATAATCCAAAATGCGTTACTACTAAGTTCCATGAATCATGCTTAAATACCAAAGATTATGTTACATACTGAAATATAGATCTATGCAATGTCAGTCTACTATCAGTAGACTGGAGAACAAAAGGAAATTTAATTACATTTCAAAATAATCCAAAATGCGTTACTACTTATAAAGAAGTCTTCATAAATATGTATGCATCAAATATGTATGTACATTGCACATATCTTAAAAAGTGAAACAACACAGTTTCACTCATTTCTTCTATAGTTGTCGGTTGATTCAATTTTTCTATATAAATTTTGATTTCTTTAAAATGTTTCCTAAGAAAACTAATGGACATTGATGAATTTAAAAATAATACGTGTGGTAGAATTAGATCTGATAAGTTCATCAAGAAATAACAATAACTTACGTTATAGGAAATTCTAAATAGTTCCAAGTTTGCCACAAATCTGTTTTTTTTATTTTCACTCAATTCCGGAATTCTTTTAAACCCATAACCTTGATAAGCAGCACTTCTCAGCAACGACCCATGGTGTACTTTATCACTTGCAATCAGTTTTGAAATCATAGTAGCACTATCCTCGATGGTAATGAAATGTTCTTTTGTAACATTGAACTGAGGAATTGTAGTAGTGGTCAGATACTGTTCTATTTTTACTGTAATATCCTCCACTTGTTTTTGAGAGTCGACCTTTTTGTTCTTCTATCTCGATTCAATTTCCACCTTCCACTCTTCAAAATATTTCTTCGCAGTTTCCTTGTGCTCTTCTTTAATTAAGTTTAGTAAAATCGGCATGTAAAACGAAAAAGCTTCCGCGGCAGTAAGTTTTGGCATTTTGCAATGAAGAAAGAAAACAGTCACTAGTTATGATTAATGAAATTGTAAAATGAAGTCTTACTTCATACATGCTGCAATATATTCCACGTCGTTTTAATCTTTAATACGGGTAACAGCTGCTTGTTCTGTAATTCAATGATTCAGGAATGCCAGAACCAATTGCATTTATGTCATGTATGCGGGAGCAGCTGTTCCCTACAATTGGGAGGTTCATCAGAGTGCAAAGCAGTAACAATAACAGGCATTGTAAGAGATTGTGATACATTCTTAAAAAATATTATTAGACACATAATTTTAGTTATCTCATTATAAACCTGAAAAATTGATAAAATTCATGAATTTAGACGTTTTTAAAAATACCAATTTTTTTGATGTTGTGTCCTGGAACGGTCATGATTTTCAAAGTAAAAATGATCTTAATCTCAAATTTGAGTTTCTTAACTTTTATGATTTTCGGTGTCCTGGAGCGGTCATGATTTGAGCAAGAAAATAATCATAATCACAAATTTGAGACTCCTAACTTTTATGATTTTCGGTGTCCTGGAACGGTCATGATTTGAGCAAGAAAATAATCATAATCACAAATTTGAGATTCTTGACTTTTATGATTTTCGGTGTCCTGGAACGGTCATGATTTTGGGGGTAAAAATTGTAGTTCTCAAATTTGAGATTTTGAAAAATTTGAAAAATTGGGTATTTTTAAGAACACCTAAATTTATGAATTTAGGTCTTCATAACCTGAAAAATGACAAAAATTCTTAAATTTAGTCGTTCTTTTAAAATACCAATTTTTCAAAAATGGTACTTTTTAAATGGTCTAAATTTATGAATTTAGGTCTTAAAACCTGAAAAAAGGGTTCAAATTCATGAATTTATGTCGTTTTTAAAAATACCAATTTTTCTGAATTTGTCTTGTCCTGGAACGGTCTTTTGCCCATTACTAAGAGATGGTTAAAAGCTCAACCTGCATATACATTGCACACACAAGCTCGTTATCCTACTCGTTCTTATATCGTTCATGATATTGGTGAACAATGGCAAGCAGATTTGGCTGAGGTTTCTTTATTAGCTAAAAAGAATAAAGGTTATCGCTTTCTCCTAACTGTCATTGACTTATTTTCATGTTATGCTTGGGTTCAACCACTCAAGACAAAGCGTGGTGAAGAAGTGGCCGAGGCTTTCCAAAATATTTTCAGTGAAGGACGCATTCCCACACGTATTCAGACTGATCAAGGGAAAGAGTTTGAAAACAGACATGTGCGTGCTTTATTTCGCGAACACAACATTGAGCTGTTTAGTGTGAAAAGTGCATACAAGGCTGCAGTGGTCGAGCGCTTTAACCGTACACTGAAAACTCACCTGTGGCGCTATTTCACTACAAAAGTAACACAAAAGTGGACAGATGTATTGCAAGATACTGTACACGCTTACAATCATTCTGTCCATCGTATGAATTGTCACAAACCTGCTGACATAACTCCAGACATGGTGGATACAATCCGTGAAATCAATGCTAAACGCAAGCAACCATCACAAGGTAAACGTGACATTCAGGTTGGTGACAAAGTTTGCATTTCCAAGGTGAAAAGCGTGTTTGCGAAAGGATATCTTCCCAATTGGACGGAAGAAATATTTACTGTCTCTGAGGTTAACAAGAAATTCAAGCCCACTGCCTACAAGCTTCGTGATTATCATGGTGAAGAGATTGAAGGGAGTTTTTATCGTCATGAGATAACACCCATCACCAAGGAGGATGATGACTACATGATTGAAAAGATCGTCACCAAATGCGACAAGGGTAAAGTGGAGCCTGGTGAAATGGGCTGGCTATCCAAATTCGATGAACACTTGGATTCGTCATTCTGACCTTTATCGTGTTAGTCAACGTTCCTAAGCAAAGTAATGAATTGTGTAAATATAAATAAATAAATACCTATGGATCAAACTGTTACGTTTTATTCTGCCCCCTGCTATGCTAGTCATGGAGCTGGCTTTCCCGTTTATGCTGGATCGAGACGTCAAAAAGGGGGTAATATATTGGGTGCTGTCAAAGATATGATGCTCCCCACTATCGCAAATGTGGGAAAATCAGCTTTAAAGGAAGCTGTAGGATTAGCAGCAGATGTAGCAAGTGATGCGCTTTCAGGAAGATTGCCAATTCGTGAATCGCTAAAGCGTCATGGAATACAGCGTTTGAAGAATGTCGGTAAGGCTGGTATCAGGTCTGTCATCAGTCATATCAATCCACTCTCTACTTCAGGCAAACGTAGGCGAAGAGCATCTCGTATACCTCCTAGCAAACGCAGACGACGTGGACTGTTTTAAATATGGAATGTAAAACCTCATCCCTTTGCTTATTTGATAGAACACCTATACAGACGGATATCATTAGAAATTATGTATCCATTCGCTATCCACAGACAAGCATCGATTCTGGTAGTGTCATTGAGTTTTTAATACCAGGAAATGATGCTGAGTACATCGATGTAAATGACATCAATCTACATGTTAAGTTTAAGATAGTAAATGAGGACGGCACCAACCTTGATGATAAAGACAAAGTAGCCGTGAATAACTTGGCAATAGCAACGCTCTTCAAGGATGTATCATTGACCATTGGTGAAACTCGGGTTGAAGGTGGTCAACACAGTTATCCCTATCTCGGCTATTTTTCAACAGTCATGCAGTTCCAGCCACAAGCACAAAAGAGTCTCATGGCTGTTATGGGTTGGTGTAAAGATGAAGCTGGTAAATTTGATAGTGACAAAAACAAGGGATTTGTCACTCGTGAAAAGTGGACTGCAGAAAGTAGGGTTTGTGAATTATATGGTCCCCTATACTTGGACATTTTCCGTCAATCACGTTTCTTAATGTCAAAAGTAGACATGCGAGTTCATCTCTTGCCGAACGATCCTAAATTTGTATTGAATTCTTATGGAGCAAAGACTGAGTTTAAGATTGTGTTTGAAAGTGTTAGACTTTATGTGCGACGAATGACAGTGAATCCTTCGTTGATTAATGGTCACGAGATGGTTTTGAAGAAGTATGATGCTCTTTATGGTGTAAATCATACTGAGATCCATAGTTTCACCATTCCTCGTGCGCAAAAGAGCTTTGTTAAAGATGGTTTGTTTCCTATACAATCACCAAAAATGATCATTGTGGGATTGATTGCAAATGATGCAAACAATGGTAATGTATCAAAGAATCCCCTCAACTTTGAACACTTTGGTTTAAATCAAATCGGATTGTATCGCGATACTGATTGCATTCCTGGTACTCTTTTTGCCCAGACTTTGCTAATGGACATTATTCTCGCTCATATCAAAATACTATGGAGACCTTTAAATACTGGAATACTGATGACACCAATGGTTTGACTTATGATGAATTTGCTAAAGGTTGTACACTTTATGCATTTGATTTGACAGCAAACAATGAAGCAGGTGCTTTTTATAGTCCGGGCACTGCCACGAAGGGTCTTACACTAGAATTCTTCTTTGAAAAAGATTTGCAAAAACAGTCAATGTACTCATCTATGCTGTGTTCGATTCCACCATTCGAATTAACAGACTATGTGACGTTTCCGCTTCTTATACAAGTTAATGAGTTGGTTATCTGATGCAGAGCCAGAGAGAGTCGTTCAAGAACATGGTGATGAACGCACTGTTGCAGCATTTCGAGGTGTGTTTTCCATTAAGAATATGCCCACAGTTTTACCAAAACCACCCTCATTCATTATCATGAATACTGATACAGCACACTTAACCGGCAAACACTGGAAAGTTTTGTTTATTGATAAAAACTATTGCGGTGAAATCTTTGATTCATTGGCCTTACCAAACACGTGTGTGAAGTTAGCGGAACCACTCAGCGGAACCATTTTTTATTATAGCTTAATTCTATTCGAAACAGCTGCTAGTTTGTCAATTTCAGTCTCCTGATTACGAATCTGAGCTCAGATTTCACAAATTCACAGTCGCTTTTGAGAAATTCAGGTTTAAAGATAAAAGTGGTCCCGCTGTGAAGTTAGCGGAACCAATTGCTGAGTCTCGCTGATTGACGCAGTAGATCAATTTCTTTTGGTCACTACCCGATCAATTTTGTTGTGCTGATCACGAATATGTGCCTCATCTTTCAAAAAATGCAGATTTCACCCGGAAATCTGAATTTTACTTTTTCTGCAAGCTGATTGTGAAGTTAGCGGAACCATTTTTCAATACAAGAAATAAGAGATAAGTAGAAATAAGTAGAGATAAGAAGACATTGTTCACTTGCCACACACATGCTTACGAGTGTTGGTTTGTTGAAGGTAAGTCATGATGCGAGGATGTATACGTTCTCTATACTTGTTCCAACTTGAGGATGTAAAATGTATAACACCATATTGATCATGAAGAGCAATGAAATCTCGTCGAATAATGAAGAGACGTCCACCTAGAGGGATATAGTACATTGGATGATGCATGATATGTAAAGCATCGTGGAGGTTATCCATTTGAAAAGGGGATAAACTTATTTTAACGTGTTGATGAGTATCGTAAAAGGTAATGCGACGAGCCTTCCATGTAACGTGACACTGAGAAGAGAGCTTGGCAATCGTTGTTAGTTTTAGACACATCAAAACGTTTGCCTTGTCTTCTCGTTTAAGCAAAACATTCATAAGAAATGGACGAAGCCATGTTAAGATTCATCATATTATCATTTGCAATAGTGACATTAGCGGGACGAGGATTAGATGACGCAGTTCGTCTCATCAAATCACCTATTCATGCAACAAGTCCTATTGAAGATGTAATTCTTTCCGGCATAGCTGATCCTTGGCAAAATCATGCTTTCAAACTTCAGATTTTACGTCAGCGAATGGGTCATTCGTGGGAAATGGTGTTAACAGATTATGGCTTTAAGCGATCGCCTGTAGGTGGCATCGATTTGATCAATCCTGTACGTCGCATTGCAATGGAATTAAAAAATAGCTGCCGTGTGAGCTCATCAATAAAACGCGAAATATCTCATACCCTTGCAGATTTTAGACGTAGAAGACCAAGATATCAAGTCATATTTGGTTGTATCAACTATCGCAATATGAAAGAAGATGGTACAACCATACTTAGGGGAGTGCATTATGTGAAAGGGCAATCACTCTTAACCAAATTCCTAGGACGACAGAAAGTGCCTACTGTGAACAGATTGAAAGCAGCAGTTCGTTATGTCATGCGACACAACGCCTAAGCAAACGACGCTTTATGTTGATACTTTAACATGGAGTTTACAGCAGTGTTTCCCAGTAATGGTCAACCTGAGCGATATGAAAATACCGCTGCCGAGTTTGAGACTGATTTAACACAGCCGATTGACTTAAATGGTGATTGGGAAGTAGCCCTGCAAGATTTGAGCTATGTGAATAATATAAGAACCATTGCAAATGAAGAGATTACATTACGCACTGCAACGAATCAAGACTTGTACTTTCCAAAACTAGAGCGAAATGATAAAGTACATACCTACAACTTGAATGAACATGCAGCAGAGTGGAATTCTATTCCTACAGTAAACACCCGTCGGGGAAAGCGAGTTGTTGATGAGATTGTAAATGGACCTACTTTAATTATCACTGCAGATACAGACATACCCATTGCTAAAAATGCTTCACCCCTGAAATGGAAACAACCTACAAACACATCATCCGTCATCGTTTAGAGCAATCATACTATTATATGAAAATTCAGCGCCTATTGAATGTTATGAATGATTTGGAAAAGGATCTATGGTTCTGGCAAATTGATCCAAATCTACATGAAGTTACACTCTACATGAGATCGACTATTTCATGTGACTATTTCAAATCGACGGATTTTATGTGAGTGGACCTCTGCAAAAGATATTGAATCTTAAATCACGTTTCTTTCTACCTATCACAAAATTTGCAGAAGTAAAAGGAGGCGGTGCCTTCCCTTTGAGAGCTCAAGTGTCCATGAAAGTATCAAAGCAGATTAAGAAATATCCAAATTACCCATATTACCATATTACCCTTCTTCCGCTTGATCGCATGCATGAGCGCTTTGTGCTTTTTAAATCTGGTACTGTTGATGACTTGATCAAACAGGTAAATGAAATAAAGGGATTATCTATGTCCATCACTCGAGTACACAATAAAGCAAGGATTGATTTCCGAAATGATTATGAGCGTTCACACATTGGATTTGTTCACATCAATTCTAGATTTCGCGATTTGCTCTCTTTAAAAACAGACGTCTTATGGCCATACCATGAATAGGGGAATGTGAAAATGACATCTGAACAGCAATCCGTTTGTCGAATGGTCCTTTATTTCAAACGTATAGACCCTGTTTTACGTCCCAGTCTTACATGGAAGCCAAATGAAAAGTTACCGATATCTCCAAAGCATTATAGCAATGGCAATGATGTTTGTACATACTGGAACAAGGGTGTATCAAATCTACACTCATATCATTGTGACTATGATCCTAAAGAAAATACATTCTGTATCAGTGTACATGGTAAAACGGTCATTCACATTTCAAAAGAGTTGACAAAGATTTTAGGATTCAAACGTAACATATTCTACGACGAGAAGTACTGTGGCTCAACATCCTTGCTCGATATGAATATCAATCACTTTTACATTTACACTAACTTTATCCATTCAACACAAGTTGGTGGTCAAATGGTTCCCCTTTTAAGATATATTCCTATTGACAGTGGCGACATTTTGTAGTGACGATGCACAGGGAGATCCTGAACAAGGTATGCATTCCAGTCAATGTATCACGATTATCCCATTGCAAATTTGGTATCTGTGATGATAGTGGTAATCCTATTCAATTCATTGGTGGTCGTACTGTCTTAACACTACATTTTCGTCAGATAACATCAAATCATTAAATTTGTATGTTGCGTGCGGCGAAGTCAATGTCTTTTCTTTCTAGATTAGGTGGCCGTTAAGGCCGTGGTCTCATAAAGACCGTTTGAGGCATTTTCTGTCTCATCAAACGGCTTTTCACTACTGAAAGTCAGCCTCGTTTATGAAAGGCTCACTCTCAACCGTTTGTAGAGTGAGCTGCTTGCAGCCTTCAATCATTTGTCTCTCTTCCTCTTCCTCTTTTTGTTGAAACTTTCTCTCACTTCCTTCTTCGTAGGAGTTGAGCTAGCAAGAGGTGTAAATGTTTCCTCTGTGTGAGACATGACTATGATCGTAAAATGCAAGACACTCTTCTTTATATATGAGAATGATGCAGTGTGATTGATAAATGGCTGTCGTCCAATGAGAGAGCGCGAAGCAGGGAGAGAGAATCTATATAAGTGCGGTGCAATGACCATTTCCTCATAATATCATTAAAATGGATACACCACCGAACGCCTATGCCACTCATGCCCAATGCCCCACGCAAGAGGCAAGTGAAAACCATTTACGATGGTGAGGTCGAGCCGCTGCAGTTCGATGAGAAAATCATCATCATTTCCGACGATGAAGAGGACAGTAGTGATACAATCAGGGCTGCCTTCCTGAGTGTGTCTCCAAAGGAAGTCATGATGGAGCGGTGTATTGAGACTCTCCGGAGCTGGCTAGACCTCTTCTCTCCTTCTAGTCAGCCCCGCAATCAAGAAGAGTTTGACTTAGTAGACGTCATGTACCGTCTTATTACAAAACGTATTGCTTTTATTTCTTTTCAATAAATGTGTATCATGACAGTGTTGTTTTTCCTTCATATAAACTGCATGGCTTCGAAAGGATCATCGAGTAAGCATAGTGTCGATTGGGAGCTATTGTTAGAATAAGATATCCTATCATCTAGACACTTAACACAGTTACTAGAAATCATTCATCATATGAAACATGATTTTAGATGAAGCAACGTTATCTGAGAATGAGCCATGAGTTCTGCTTGTCACTCTTATACCACACGTATATAAAATCATTTTCTATCTTCTCTAATGGTATGATCTCTTTTGATAGAAAAGTAGACCGATGATAAATGTGTTAACTAACCCCATATCTAAATTCCTCCATTTCAAGATAAATACATTGCAAAACAAAGACATGTAGTATGTAGGTTTATTTATAATTGAATCACATATACTTTACAGCGAGGAAAGGTCAAGCGGAATAACCTCTAAGTCACTGTACACTTTATAACACCTTGGCCGTTTTGGTGCGTCGGGCACTTTTCTAACACGCGTCGTTTTTGGCGTGAATTCACCATCAGTCCACACAACTTTTTCAATGACGACTTTCTTGCGGGACTCCTCCTCTTGTTCACACTGGTCTTCATCCCACTCGTCAACAACTTCGAAAATTTTGTAGAAAATATTCAAGGCTTCAGAAGAATTTGTCATACTAGACTGTTCGATCGTATAACGTGAATGGGAAGTGCTGCAATCGTTTCACTTATATAGTTATTTAACAATGAATTCCTCAACAACCAATCAGAATGATTCTAATTTAGATGAAGGTTCCTTTTTTTCACTTTATCAACCTGTGTGGCAGTAAAAACTTTGTACAACATGATACACTTTCTGACTAGACTTGCGAATAAACCTTCGATGATCAAACTTTCTAACTATACATCAACCTGCGTGGCAGTAAAAAACTTTTGTACAACTTGATACACTTTCTGATGACACTTGCAAGAGCTTGTTCACTAGCGAAGAGAGAAGTCTGTGATGTGTTGCATGTGGTGCAAGGGTGGCCTCCCTTCATTCCATTCATCATATATTCTTCCCTTCTGCATTCCATAACCGAAAAAATGTGGCGGGCTTGGGACCGCTTTAGCTGCATTAGAAGGTAGCCATTAAGAGGGCTCATGGGACGTTCTCGGGATCGTAATCAGCCACCTTACTTTAGACCGATTCTGCTGAGAGTCTTTAACTCTCTCTATGGTAGCAGCATCAACCTCTACTGCTACTAACTGACTACTTATGGGTGGTATACAGGGTGCGAGAAAAGTCTTTGCGGATTTTTGATAACTTTATATTTAGTTATTGTATGGTGAATTGTTTTACTTTATTTTCATTTTTCTTTGAACAAACCCATCTAGAAATAAAAACTAAACATTCCATGTACTCACTGACATTTTTATTCTTCAAATAGCTCACCGTCATGCTCAATGCACTTCAGAAAACGTTTCTGAAAATTCCTCAACGAATCACGGTAGTAAGAGAGAGCAATGTTGTTCATTTGTCGCTCAATCTCTTCCCGCAAGTCCTGAATGCTCCTGTAAATAAAACCTGGAGGATAAACCAATTGCCGCAGGTGACTCCAGAACCAAAAGTCGCAGGGTGTCAAGTCCGGCGATCTTGCAGGCCATTCAATAGGTCCTCTCCTGCCGATCCAGCGATTGGACAAATGAGTCTCTAGAATTTGACGCGCTGAAAGAGAGTAATGGGGAGGCGCTCCGTCTTGCTGGAACAGAAGGGTTCTTCCAGTGCCACGAGAGAAATAAGGAACGACTTGGTTCAACAGAAGATCAGACTATCTCTTTCCATTCGGTTTCTGAACTGATATCGTAGAGAAGAAGTCCGGAATAGCCTATACAGGCCCACACGGTGAGGCTAGGAGTCTTGCCTGGGTTGGTCATTCTAATATTCGGGTTCGTCGTAGTCCAGAAGTGCACATTGTGCTTGTTGATGTTGCCTGTCAACGACATGACACACTCGTCCGAAAATGTTAGCTTTCGGAGGAAAGCAGGATCTTCTCTCGATTTTCTCCTCATTTCTTCACAAAATTGTAAGCGGCGGTCTTCGTCCCCATCACAACGAAATTGAGAATATAGCGGCTTGTATGGATGATAATGCTCGGCTTTTAGAACTTTTCGGACAGTGAAATCAGAGATCCCGACATCCCTCGATATCGCTCTTGTCGAAGTTGAAGGATTTTCAGTGACAGCTTCAATTACCTTTTGCCTGTTTTCATCTCCAGATGCTGTTATGGGTCTGCCACTTCTGGGTCGGTCGTGGGACAGGCTGCCGGTTTCAAGAAGTTTGTTCTTCCAATACAAGATTGTTCTCGACGATGGGGGTTCCTTGTTAAATTTCTCTCTGAATTGACGAGCACTTTCTTCACAGTTGAAAGAAATGGCCCACGATGTGCAATAAACTTTTTCTATTGTCGAGAATTCCATCACAATATCAAATTACTCACATCCATCAGTGTATCGAGTTTATAAACACAGTGTATAAAATGTATTGATTAAAATTAAAAATCTCGTAGTAAGATTCAAATGTGAAATCTATGCTGGTCAGCAAAAATAAGTGGCATAGCTTTTCAAGGCATAACATTTATTAAGGTTAATCATCCATGGTTTAGCCCGTCATTTAATGATCGATCCTCGAAGTTAGATTTAAATTTGAAATCTATGGAGCTCAGCAAAAACGAGTGGCATAGCTATTTGAAGCACAACTTTGTTGATTTGATTAAAATGAGATCAAATCTCGTAGCTAGATTCAAATGTGAAATCCATGGAGCTCAGGAAAAACAAGTGGCATAGCTTTTTAAAGCATCGAAAATAGCACAATGAAATGCCGAGTTTACAAAACGTATGGAAAGTAATCAATTTAAATTTTGTTGATTGAATAGCATAAAGCTCACTGTGTTAAATCTGAAGACTTGGCATGCATAATAGTCGAGTGACAGAGTTATCTACAAACGCATTGCCACATATTGGTCACTGAAGAAATGATATTTGATCATTGAATAGCACAATATAAAGTTGACAAAAATCCGCAAGGACTTTTCTCGCACCCTGTATAGCCCCACTGAGTCCTATCATCATCATCGCCGTAATCAGATGTGCCTATGCGAGCAAGATTGTTAAAAATCCTTTCTCGCTCCTCAGCCCGCTGAAACTCTTGAAATAGATTTCTCGGCTTCAACCGAAGCTTGTCAGGAGAGCTGACCAGAGTGTTCGGCGTCTGCATGATTGAAATGAAATTAAATGAGAGTCGGCGGTTTATATACCCCTCTGACACAAAGCCATGATTCAGACCTTCCTTATTTGGCCATGCTTTTGACTTGACAACAGCAGTTTTACCATGTATGGGCATCGGCAGTCACCGTGCTTTCCGTTACCAACTCCCAACACAAAGACGGGTTCCCCTATGACGCGAAAAGGTTTGACGTCAATGCCTGCAGTAACCATCTCATTTTTACCAAGTTACAATGACAAACGATAGACGTTGCCAACCCTGAGTTACTGAGGCTAGACGAGATTTCACAAAGCCCTGATAGCAAGCCAGCAACCGTTTGGGTGTTAAGCTCTTGAATCCGTTACAGGCATTACTCAGAGGGGATCTTATCCCAACTCCAAGGCCTCGACCCACAAATCCATCAAACTCGGGCGGACAGAGCGTGCGTCATGTCACTGTGTTGGTATCCGGGCCCCGATTTTGACTTGAAAACCGCTGGAGTTATTTACAAGAGGAAACGACCCAAGTCGTTGCTTTGATCAGCTTGATAGCAAGCCGTAGAGAGCTTGATTCACCAGCGTTTTGCAATGGAGATGTTTAGAGGCCACCCATGACAAGATAGCTAAGACTCAACCGATTGGCGTTCAAAGTGCTACGTTGAGAACTGTGTCAAATGCCCAACATGAGACATGAGTTGCCCCAGCGGTTTCGGTCTAAAATATGACACACTCCCTTGCCACACTTATCACTGCGGCATCATCCGCCGTCCCGAAGGAACACCCTGTCAGTGGAATATTACAGCAAAACTCTCCGTGTCTTGCTCGCTTTCAGTTAAAAGCTGCTTGTAACATGAGAAGACTGGCTCAGACATCATTAAAAATCCTTTCATTGACTTCAGCAGGGTCGAAAACCCCAGAAAACCTCCAAAACTAAAGAATTTGAATTTTTCAACTTTTTAGCACTACTTATGAAATTTTTTAAAGTAGTCTATCACTTAGGACAGGTCAATAGCGACCGAACCTTTTTTGAATCAAGTCAAACGGACTTGTAGAAGAAAAGTTACAAGCCTTTAAAGTTTTGGAGTCTTTTATGGCATGGAGACGAAGGCCATCTCCTGGCAATCCTCTAAGTCTGACGCCTTAGCTGACTTCAGCAATGAAATTTTCTAAGTCGGTTTCTTACGGAAACCCGTTTTTCAGATTTCCAATGCTATCATCGGAGCTCCGGAGCTCACCTACCCCAACCCAGTCGGGAGGAGAACTGATTTCCACAAGCAGAGTTTCCACTTATATAGTTTGTGGCGATCAGCTGATGACGTAATACCCATCATCCAAAAACTTTAAAGCCGTCTATCTCCGGTTCTAGTGCTCCGATTGAGCTGGAAATTCACCATTTTAGTAATCTGAATCCGAATCTGCCCTCCATTTTCCCATCCGATGCTTCGTTTTGGCTCTACAGCCCACAGCCATCGCAAAAACTTAACTCGTTTTTCGGAAAAATGATGAAAAAGTTTTTCTCTCCGATGGCTTTCAAATTTACCATGCCGATGCAGAATTTGACGCTGATTCCAAATCTGGTCTCTGTTTTCCCGTCCGAGGCTTGCTTCACCCGCTAGAGCGATTTTCATAAAAATTCTAACTCTGTCGTTTTTCGCCAATGTCCCACATTTTCAATAACGTCACACCTCTAAACGAAGGCAGATAGGAACAAGCCGTGTCTTCCACTGAATTTTTCTCATTCTCAGCTTTCAAATGAGCTATTGCACGACTTTCTACGATCTCTCACACCAAAGTTGGAAGTTTGACAGGAGGGGGGGACGTCCTCGAAACTTTTTCTCTCCGATTTTGCTGGAAACATCCTTCCTAACCCAAAAGTGGCCAAAACGTCCGAAATTTCACTCCGTTTTCCCATCCGAGGTCTCCTTCATGTCGAAAAACGACTTTTCTCATCCCAAAACATCCAACACCTGCCTCTTCCAACTCTGACGTTTTCCTTCCATTTTCCTCCCTCAACCCAAGAAAATTAGATCAAACCGAGCTTTCTACTGCTTTTTTCTCATTCTTAGCATTCAAATGATATATTGCACGACTTTCTACGATCTCTCACACCAGAGTTGGAAGTTTGGCAGGAGGGGGGGGGGACGTCTTCAAAACTATTTCTCTCCGATGTCGCTGGAAACATCCCTCCTACCCCAAAATTTCACGTAGAGTCCGAATCTGGCCTCCGTTTTCCCATCCGAGGCCTCCTTCATGCCGATTTCCAACTTTTCTCATCCCAAATACCACCAACACCTACCCTTTCCTGACTCTATCCCTCACACATCACCTTCCTTCCCATCCCTTACCGGAAAACTCCTTCCTTCCTTCCAGAGGGGGAGGGGGTTGGGAACAGTTTCCTCCTCTCGGACCCATCCTTCCATCACATCCTTGGCAAACTCCCTTCCTTCCAGAGGGGGGAGGGACCTGTTTCCTCCTCTCGGACCCATTCCTCCCAACACATCCTTGGCGAACTCCCTCACCTTCCTTCCAGAGGGGGGAGATGAGTCAGAATTTCGCATTTTGGACTTGCGCCTGCCATGGGGTTACTACTTCCGGACCTTTCCATGAAAATGGCATCAGCCTCGGCATGAAGTTGGCGTCCGCTCAGATTTTCCAGGTTATGACATCCGATCGCACCTTCATCACCGCTGTCTCCCTCCGACTCCTCGCCATCAGATGGTGGAAGTATGGCTACCGATGCAGCGTGAATGTCATCGGCATGTTCCACTAATGACACAATTTCGTCAACGGTGCTCCTGAAAAAAAGACGATGACATTATTAGTCTGACATGTAGTCTGCAGACTTCAGTCATAATCCGCATACATTACATATCGCGATTCGGTAAAACTCGTGGCTACACCGCTCGTTCAACCTCACGCGATTGCGTATTTCATCACTGCATGCTATGTCCCAACCATCGTACATCCCGGTGAAAAAAAACTGTCGGTCCATTGTCGGGAAGCCGACTCGGCTTAATGACGGCAAAGGTCCTAATTCCCCGACTATCTGCCGACGAATGGGTGAGCCGACTGTTCCCCGACTGTTTCGCCGACACACCACCGACAATTCCCCGACTGCCTTCGACAATTCCCCGACAGCCGCTGACATCTAATTATATGTTCACATTCTTTTGATGAATTTACAGTTATAGCCTACTTGACGTTGTAGCAAAATATTGAAGAAATTTGCTGTTGATAGTGATGAATATTGTTGATCAAAGTCATCCTGCTACGAAATGCTCCAAGGATTAACAGCAGAAAAACTCATGCTGCTAAAACTAAAACATTCGGAGGCAGTGACAAGAATAGCCCTACAATATTTATACATTATAAAAATGCTGCCGATCGGTGTCATCCTGCTACGAAATGTTCCAAGGATTAACAGCAGAAAAACTCAATGCTGCTAAAACTAAAACATTCGGAGGCAGTGACAAGAATAGCCCTACAATATTTATACATTATAAAATGCTGCCGATCGGTGTCATCCTGCTACGAAATGTTCCAAGGATCAACAGCAGAAAAACTCAATGCTGCTAAAACTAAAACATTCGGAGGCAGTGACAAATAATCGCACAAGAAATTATTTTAGCGACTCACCTCAAAAGTAAATGTCGGCCTACAGAACAGTGGTATGCTTCTCTGCCATCGGTTGTGCTGGCTTGGTAGTGTCCGGTCTCCATTGATGATATCTTTTTGAGAGACAACGTCTTTGGTCTAAAATGCGAGAAGTAATAAAACGGCGAACACCCGACCGGCGCCCCCCTCTGGAACGTGAGCCAGAGGTTGCGTTCTCCAAGGTGTCGTGGTGTGCCGGCCAGGTTGGAATGGCCGCTCCCATCGTTGAAAGCAATCGGAGAGAAAGAATGGTCGCTGACGTCCCCCCTCTCCTCGATAAAACGACAGAGTGTCGTGGTGGACTTGGGTGACCGCCAGGTTTTGACTTGGTGCTATAGTGTGTTAGGATTTTCGTGAAATCTGATAAATTTTGGGGTGAAAATGGGATGTTTCGAGTAGAAGCAGTGCTCGGAGGACTTTGCAACTGTGATTTTTGGACTCAGCGTGAAATTCTGCATCTGTGGTGTGATTTACAGCTCAATCGGCGAGAAAAAATGTTCAACTTCGGAAAAACGACAAGAGTTAGAATGTGGGTTGGTTTTGGGCTGTAGCGTCAAAACGAGGCATCGGATGGGAAAACGGAGACCAGATTCGGATTCAGCGTCAAATTCTGCATCTGTATGGTGAATTTGAAAGCAATCGCAGAGAAAAATTTTCGCTGACGTCCCCCCCCCTCGGCACCGATCTTCCAATTTTGCTTCTAGTGATCGTAGAAAGTCGTGCAATAGCTCGTTTGAAAGCTAAGAGTGAGACAAATTCAGTGAAAAAACGGCTTGTTCATATCTGTCTTCGTTTAGATGTGAGACGCCATTTAAGATTTGGGAGATTGGCGAAAAAACGACGGAGTTAGAATTTTGGACGTTTTGGGCTGTAGCGCCAAAATGAAGCATCGGAGAGCAAAACAGATTTCAGATTTGGAATCAGCGTCAAATTCTCCATCAACATGGTGAGTTTCAAGTCAATCGGCGAGAAAAAATTTTTCTTCATTTTTCCGAAAAACGAGAGTTAGAATTTTTATGAAAATCGCTCTAGCGGGTGAAGGAAACAGAGACCAGAATTGGAATCACCGTCAGATTCTGCATCGGCATGGTAAATTTGAAAGTCATCGGAGAGAAAAAATTTTCATCATTTTTCCGAAAAACGAGTTAGAATTTTTGCGAATACTGTGGGCTGTAGAGCAAAAACGAAACGTCGGATGGCAAAACGCAGGGCAGATTTGGATTCAGCGTCAAATTCTACATCGAAGTGGGGAATTTCCAGCTCAGTCGGACCTCTAGAATTGGCAATAGAAGCGTTTTAAGTTTTTGGATGATGGATATTACGTCATCAGCTGATCGCCACAAACTATATAAGCTGGGAACCGACAGAGACTTGTCATTAAGACGAGAGATTGTCAACGGTAAAGCCTCGTTTATACTTATGCTGTACAGCAAAATATGTGTTGCACAGCAAATGCTGCAAATGTTGTATGAGTTTGCTGTACAGCAAGATTAGTCATTTGCCGGAACGACATCTACGTCAGAGTATGAACACGTGTTCGGCAATAAGATTGATCGAGTGACGCATACGCCAAATCTAGCTATACGTCATGCTGTAGAGGAAAATTTATCGGAATCTTTCTACACGGCAGTCTGTGCAGCAGTCATCATACGTTCGCGTGAATGGATGAAGAAAAGTTAATCGAACTTGTACATAATTGCAAGCATCTGTGGGACTTACACTGCGCAGATTACAAAGATAATATCAAATCCAATAATTCTTGGAATGCCATAGCCCAACATCTTGGAGTGGAAGTTGAAGGTGTAAAGACTCGTTGGAGATCACTGCGTGACGGATACGTTAGAGCAAAGAGAAACTTAAAGAAAAAAAGTGGTGATAAAGGTGGAACAAAAGCCAAGTGGAAATATTTCGAAAAAATGACCTTTCTTGACAAAGTATTGGAACGGAGAAAGGCAGAATCAAACCTATCAAACAAAGAATCCAAGGAAGCAGAAACAAGTAATGAATCAAACAATGGCAACGACAACATCAGGTAATATTGATATCATAATCCTATATTTTACATAAGTTTCTGTATGGTGCTATACCATTAACTTCATACTTCTAAGTAATTGAAATTTCATAATTTTATCACTAAACATTTCAATAAACTGAAAACATATATTAGCTATTGATAATAGCTAATGGAAATAGATGCTGACAGTGCCTCTATGTGAAATTACGAGTTACTAGGGACAATAGTACATGTACAATTATCGCTTCAAAACATAAAAGCCGCAGTATTTATTGTGCTACATACGCTGTGTTCGCAAGTAAAAATTGGACACAATCGTGTCAGGTAGTACCCTATGACGTATTATCCAAAACTTGGGTTCATAGTAGGCCTAATCAATCTCTAATCAATGCCATCAAAAATGAAAACATATAAGTTCATAGGGTAAAGTAGGGTGATATGGACACTTTTCCTTTTGCGGCATCGCCTGACAAAACTATTGCAGTTAGAGCGCTAATTTTTCTTCGTGATGACAGCTTTTGGTATCTGCTAGGCTAAATACGGTCGTATATCATTTTTACTTGAACTTAAATCAATTAGATAGATTTCCAATCGTTTAGAAAACAGTATAAATTTTCAGCAAAAAATAACAGCTGGGGTGATAAAGTGATGACACCCTATCAATATATGCACATAATTCGGAACAGAACGAAATGAAAACCAATTTAAAGTACCTATCCGGTAATTTGCGTCAATAGTAATTCATTTATAACTGTTTCCAAGCACAAATGCAACAGAAGTTGCACCTAAACACGATTCAAAACACCATAGGTCACGGACCCTAAATTTGATCCAATCATTGAATAATAATAATAGGAATGAATAATTAATTCTTTATTGAGCCACAAAGATCGATGACAAGCATGATCGTCTATGAGGGCTTACAAGACACTTTGTTGACACTTTGTTGAGAATTTCCTGTTGCTAGTAAACGCAGGGTGACTGCCAGTCTTATTCGAGGAGAAATTGGGTAGCGATGGGTGGGTTCGTGATATATAAATCTTTCCACTTTCTCGAGAAGATTGTCGAAACTTTCCTTGGACATTGTGAAGTAACTAAAGTGCGTTTCTGTATCCATTTCCCGCATCTCGTCGATCAGACAACATTCACTTCTTATGTTACGAGGAATATTCAATGGTCGAACATACCAACGTCGTTGTCGTGACTTTCTTTTATGGTGATGAAAGTAAAGAAGCACAAGTGGATCCATTTTGTAATCAAACTGAGACCTTTGCTGTGTATTCCTTTCTTAAGTATGAACGCTCGCACAACACAACCAATCAGACAAAGAAAAAGTTGTTGTAATACAACTGCTGTACAGCAATGTCGTACAGCAATTTAATACGTTTTGCTGTGCAGCATCTACAGCAATACAGCAAAGTCTGATTTTGCTGTACTTGCTGTACAGCATAAGTATAAACGAGGCTTAAGTCGTCTCTCTGAGCTCCGATGATAGCTTCGGACATTCCAAATTCCGGGTTTCTGTAAGAAACCGACTTAGAAAATTTCATTGCTGAAGTCAGCTAAGGCGTCAGACTTAGAGGTTCGTCAGGAGATGGTCTTCGTCTCCAAGCCATAAAAGACTCCAAAACTTCAAAGGCTTGTAACTTTGCTTCTACAAGTCCGTTTGACTTGATTTAAAAAAGGTTCGGTCGCTATTGACCTACCCTAAGTGATAGACTACTTAAAAAATTTCATAAGTAGTGCTAAAAAGTTGAAAAATTCAAATTCTTTAGTTTTGGAGGTTTTCTGGGGTTTTCGACCCTGCTGAATTCAACTAAGACATTTGTAAAGTTGTGGGATGCGAGCTTCGGCTTGGAATTTGCAACCTCTGTAAACAATCCTTTGGTTTTCATGTCAAAATCGGGGTCTGGATACCAACACAGTGATATGACGCACGCTCTGTCCGCGGGAGGTTGGATTTGTGGGCCGAGGCCTTGGAGTTGGGATAAGATCCCCTCTGAGTAATGCCTGTAACGGATTCAAAGGTTCGAAACTTTCCACCAATCTCACAATTTAACTGTATGATTATAAAAATGACTGCCAATATCGCCTGTCAGTAATTCTATTTCATCCTTCCTTTTACAGATATACATAATGGGAGGAAACTCGAAGTTTCATTTTAAAAAGTGGCTATGTGGCGAAGTCAAGCGAGGTGGCGATTTCAAGCGCCATTTAAATAAATTCACCGACACTCCCGAAGAGCATAAGGAGGTCGGTGTGGTGAGCGGATGCACATCGTGCATGAAATTCGTCAGGGAAACCTGAACGAGTTTTTCTATAAGACGCATTCAACATGTCTCATTAAGAAGGTGACGAATTATACCACCTCAGAGGTTGGGAAAGCCATCACCCAACTTTTCGAAAAACCTGATTAAGATGAGGAGACAGAGACGCATGCCTCAGAGGTTGGGAAGGTCATCATCCCACCTGTTGAAAGACCTCAAGTTGATCTGGATGCGGAGACAGAGTTGCAGATGGCAGTTCAAGCCATACAAGACTGCAAGAATGAGCAGCCAACGACATCTCACCTCAGCTCTTCTAGCTCTGATTCGGAAATCTCCGAATCTGAATCGGAAACGGAAGAGGTGGTCGTCACTGGCAAACCCGAGGAGGCGGTCATTGCTCCTAAACCCGATAAGGCGATTGTGAAGAGTCGGGCAGTGCCATCGCCAAAAATGCACTCCTCACCTAAAAAAGGGAGAGGCATCAAAGCCCAAGCCAAGCAGTGGGCTAAGGATGATGGTGTGGCGAGGGTTAGCCAAGAGTACGCCATTAAGAAGCTGAAGGATGAAATGAGCCGTTATAAAAACGAATGCTCATCATTAAGGGATGAGAATTTGAACTCAAAAAGCAGGTGGCGGAAATTAGGAGTCTTAAGGCTCAAGTACTGAAGTTGATAGGTTTCCAAAAGAGAGCTCTAGCGAGTGAGAGTCGTGTAGAGGATCAGGCCACATGCATTAAGAACATGAAGGCGAAGGAGGCGACGCTCAAACTCCAACATGAGCAGGAGAAGATGGCTCTTCTTGAGGCGAAGAATAGCGCTGTCAAGGAGAGAAGAACAACGCTCCACCTCCACGTAGTCGGTAGCAAAATCATCGACGATGTAATAATGGAGTCGGAGGATTTGGACAAAACGAGCGAGTGCTACGAAGGAGCAACGCCTGATATTCGCTGTCTCCACATCAGCATCAAACACAATGGCGAGATAAAGGAAATTCGCAATCGTAAGCGAAAGTTACCAGCTAAATACCTGCCTAATCCACCACCAGCGAAGGTGCAGCGAACCGCTTGAATTGATATTGTGGTAAGTCAATATTCATCTCTATCACTTGAAAAAATTTTCATTTATTTTTCCTTCTATTTTCAGATACGACGAGAACGAACCAACGGCTCTCATAAGGGCCACCAAGGGGCAAGACATGATAGAACCTCCACGCGGTTTGCCCTGAGCAGTCTTTAGACTGGCGAATACTATCATTAAGTTGAATCTGCTATCTGTCAACTTGAACGTTGCGTCGCATTAGAGGGATATATAAACCACTACCTCTCATTTCATTTCATTTCAATCATGCAGATGCCGAACACTCAAGTCAGCTCTCCTCGCGGACCGCAGTTAAGACCGCGAAATTTATTTAATGAATTTGCTAGAATAGAGGAGCAAGACAGAGTCCACAACAATCTTGCTCGGATTGGCAATGCGATGACAGCAAGTGTTGCCAATCCAATGGAATGGCGCTACATTCCACCCTCCACTCACATGCCAACTAGCATGGAAGTCGACACTGCTGAGGTTGAACGGTTTCGACTCTCTCTCAGCAGAATCGGTATGGAGTAAGATGGCTGATGACGACCCCCGAGAACGAACCACCGGCTCTGATAAGGACCACCAAGGAGCAAGACATGATAGAACCTCCACGCGGTTTGCCCTGGGCAGTCTTCAGACTGGCGAATACTATCATTAAGTTGAATCTGCTATCAGTCAACTTGAACGTTGCAAATGAGGTTCGGTGTAATACTTCCTTTCGACGGGCGTTCCTGTAAAGGGCGGCGGTGAAACCCGTAGCTATGTATACCGCAAGGGACATTCGACAATGGTCAATCTTGTCAAACCTCTCTGCGTCATGTTTGCAAGTGATTGCCTCTGTCTCAACGTAGTATGCATTCGCGCCAGGGCGACATTTAGCCAACTGTCGAAGGTTGCCTTATAAACTTTCCATTGCATACGTTATGAAAACCATGAGTTGTACCTGTCTCTATCAATGAGACGAATTGATGAATGGAATGAAATGGGAGGACACTCACGCGCCACACGCAACATAACACACTTCTCTCTTCCGTAGTCTAACAAGCTCTTTACACATGGATCGCAGTCGATTGCTATCTCTGTATCAGAAGTGTAAGCTATCTTAATTTTATTTAACACTATTTCATCTACCATTATCGCCCATATGAAATGTTATAAGATTTGCAAGTTAAACTAAGTGTGCTACTATTTCCAAATGAAAAAGTATACATGGTCAAATCATCCACTGAAGCCCCATTCAAGTAAGTCAGTATGAAAGCAAAGATAATACGAAATAAAAATTTATTATGCCATGTATTTCAAAAGGTCTTCATCGTCAATATCGTCCCAGAGTCTGGCTTCACATAGATCACAAAAACAGTTCACTTGCTTCAATCGTTCTTCTACCGCGAGCCTCACTTTGTCGATGTACTCCCACTCCGCCATAGTTCGTGGCTGGGAGTTAGGGGTGTACCATTCCCATAATTGATGGAGGAATTTGGTGCTGGTGATCTCCATCACATCATCAGTATCATACTGCAGATACTTCCACCTCACGCCTGTTAAGTCGGGACACTCCTTCTCACATACACTCTCCTCTTCGTCGTCCGCTGGTAATGTCAACTTTCTAATGTTGTCGAGTCGGTACACCTTCTCTACCTTCCCCTTCGTTGGTGCGTTTGGTGCAACGAGCGTCTTTGATGATAAGCATGGAGAAGAGAACTCCAATATAGTGTTCGGTGTTTTTGGAGGGCTTGTCATGTTGACTGTGAATAATGACTTTGAAAGGTTTCCTAATTCTTAAGTATAAACAAGCAACCAATCAGAATGAACATCCAATGAATGTTGAGTATGGGAGTATATAAAAGGAAAAAGTAGACTAGATTTCATTCGATATTTGAGATATATTAACACTAAGTGAGCTTTTCTCTCCACTCAAATATAATCTAACGTTGCTGACGTATCCTATTTTGGTTTGAGTCAATTACTACATTCTGACTATCAAAGTATCAGATTTTGACTTAATTTCGTTGAAATGGTAAGTTAAGGAATTCATCAATCATCTCCCTTAAACGCTAGGTTAATAGCATCTTTCTCAATTTCGGGCATCTACTTCATCATCAAAGCGCTCCCTTCTCGAGGAAAGTTTAGAGCTGTTGAGTGAAGGTAGGTTGTAATAATACACTGAGACTTTAACAGAGATGAAAGAATGACTTCTCTTTCAGGTGATACCAGTCCCATCTCGAGCGAGTCGGATAACAGCAGCGACTCCATGTCAACATTGTCGCGGGAATGCAACGATCGGGAATGTGCTGACTGTGGACACATCTTCACGAGGAAGCGTGATCTCGCCCGACACATCAAGCGAGGTGTTTGTCGACCTAAGTCAGCATCAATCTCCGAAGGTGGGGATGATTCTGTTAACGATGTCTCCTTTTCTTGCGATTTATGCATTCAGTCTTTTGAGTCACATTTTGAACTATCTTCACATAGACTTCGACATACACACAGTGACGATAGTTATACTAACAGCACCTTCTCTATCCGACTCTCTGAAGTGTCGACAAATAATTTAGTGAGGAACTATCAGATGGAATCCTCAGAAACCATTACTGACTTTGAAGAATGGTTTCATCAAAATTCATCTTTGATTGGTGCACTCTTCAACAATTTAGTCAATTTTAGAATGAATGCGCTCATCTATCTCAAAATAAAATATGCAAAAATCGACCACCATACTGGTCAAATAGTAGAGAGGTTGGAGTTTCACATACCCTCCTCTCCTGCAACCGAAGTTGTAGACTGCGAGTCTTGGATAAATTTTCATATCCAAGGGTTAAAATTAAACATAGATAAATTTAACGAGCGTGATAGTGGTCTCGTTTTTGATGGTATTGAGACCGCCATGATTAAAATCACTTTATTAGAGAACTACTCTGGACGAGGCTCCTTTAAACTTCCGAAAAATTTAAAAAATAAAACAACAGTCATTTCTGTAGATTGCGAATCGCAATGTTTTAAGTATCCCGTCCTCTCCATTCTCCACTATAATGATGTACAGAATAGCCGATACCGTAAGAGTAAGTATCAACAGTGGGAGAATGAATTAAAGTTTGATGACTGCAATAGTGAAGATATGAAAATTAAAGATATAGAAAAATTTGAAAAATTGAACAACATCAAAATAGTTCTCCATGTTTGGGAAAAGGGATTGAAGGGTGTCCGCTACAACTCGCGTTCGAGTTGTTATGACCACGTTGTCAACCTTTTATTAGTAAGACAGGATGATAGTGAGGAATGGCACTACTTCGGTATTCCCAAAATTTCTCGTTTATACCACCACTTAAGAAATTCTAGCTCATCAGAGATTTATTACTGTGACAGATGCATTCGGAACTTTAGGAGTAAAAATAAATTTTAAACTCATTACGAATGGTGTAAGCGAGGTAAACTACAAATGGAGCGCATGCCCAAAGATAAGGAGTTTTCATATAGAGAGAATGGCGATGAACTAAGTCCTCTTCGTGTCATCTATGCTGACATCGAATGCTATATCGATGATAACACCCATCGAGCAGCAGCCATTTCCTGCTATGAAGTATGGCATGACCATTTCCAAAATAGAAAAAATGATATGCACGTCTGGCAAGGTGAGGATTGTATTTACCAATTCCTGCAATTCCTCGAACAGGCTGTAAAATTTCAACAAAAGTATGATGGTGAACTCTATCGCAGATCATTGCATATGACAGCAGATGATCAAGCAAAATTTGATAGTTGCAACGTTTGCCTCAAATGTAGGAAAACATTTGATGATGATAAGATTAAGAAAGTGCGCGACCATGATCACATCACTGGTAAATTTAGAAACGCACTATGTTCAAAATGCAATTTTTCACTTAGGATGAAACGGCGTACATTACCCGTCATTTTCCATAATTTCAAGGGCTACGACAGCCATATGATAATAAAAGGAGGTTTAGGTCAAATGAAAGAGTGGAAGCTTGATGTAATAGCACAAACTAGAGAGAAGTTTATGGCCATGACAGCAAAAGTGCCTGTCGATAAAACTAAAGAAAATAAGATGGTCTATTTTGATATAAAATTTTTAGATTCCTACCAATTTATGACTGCATCACTGGCCTCTCTCGTACAAAATCTAAAGTCTCTTCCACTAACACAAAATCTTAAGAAACAAAATCCAAATCTAACCGATGAAGTCATCACACGGAAAGGAGTCTTTCCATATGCATATTTTGATGCTATTAGTAAACTCGGCAAGACTTCTCTTCCACCCATAGATAAATTTAAAAATGATTTGACCGGCGTAGAATGTAAGACCGTAGATTATGATCATGCACAAGATGCATGGATAAAATTTGACTGCCATACATTTGGCGAATATATGATTGCCTATCTTAAGTTAGATGTATTTTTGCTGGCTGATGTATTTCAGGAGTTTCGACGAGTGGCATTAGAAGAAGATAAGTTAGATCCCGTCCACTCTGTCAGTCTGCCAGCCATGTCATTTAAGTCTGCTTTTAAACTGACTGGTGAGACCATTCATCTCATACAAGATCCAGAGATGTATAATTTATTTGAACGAGGAATTCGCGGTGGTCTCACATTTCTAAATAAACATAGGTTAAAATCAAAATTAGTAGGCGATGATCAGACTCATCTTAAGTATTATGACCAAAATAATTTATATGGTAGTTCACTATCCAAACCACTCCCTCACTCTGAGTTTAGCTGGTTAGATGATAGTGAAATTCAGCATCTCTCCAACCCTTCTAACATACTAGCAATTCCAGATGAAGGTGATTGGGGATATTATTTTGAGATAGATCTAATCTATGCAAATAATATTAAACATAAAACCGTAGATTTTCCACTCGCACCCGAATCAGGTGAAGTGACAAAAGATATGTTTTCCGACTTTATGAAACAATTTCATAAAGATTTAGAATCATGCGGTCAACCCGACTATAAGCCTTGCCGCAAACTTTTACTCACCCAATATGATAAGGAAAACTATCTAGTTCACTTTAGCATCTTAAAATTTTATTTAGAAATGGGCATGATTTTAAAAAGAGTTCACTGCATTATTAAATTTAGACAGAAAGCCTTCCTCAAACCATATATTGATAGCAACAGCCAGAAACGTGCACTAGCCCAAAATAATTTTGAAAAAGATTTTTATAAATATAAGAACAACAGTCTATTTGGTAAGACGATGGAGGATGTTAGAAAACGTGTAAACTATAAACTAGTCAATGATGTTACAAAATTTAAGAAATTGGTCTCATCACCTCTATTCATCGATAGTGACATTATCGATGAGGACCTTGTAGGTGTTAAAATGATAAAATCTGAAGTTGAGTTGTGCAAGCCCATCTATATTGGCCAAGCTGTACTAGATTACTCTAAGCTTGAAATGTACCAACTCTTTTACAAAATACTAAAACCATGTCCTCGTAAAAGGGGTTCATTTGTTGGGTGGTGATACAGATAGTTTCTTCTTAGGTATTACCACTGAAAAAGATTTAAATTCCAATGAAGTAGGAAAATCTTTAGAAAGATATTTTGATACATCAAATTATCCTACTGATCACCCACTCTACTCAAGGCAAAACTTGTCTGCTTTAAGGATGAGACAGCAGGGAAGGAAATAGATGAAATGATTCTCCTCCGCCCAAAAATGTACAGTATGAAATTAAAGGATAGCGACGATAGTATTAAGCGCGCTAAAGGCATATCAAGATCATTGGTCTCTAACATGAAACATAAAAATTTCAGGGAAGCCTATAGAAATAAAAATATCACGTTTGTCAATATGACAATCTGAAAATCTAAGTCGCATGAGATCAAAAGTCATACTTTTAGGAAACGGGCGCTTTCAGCATGGGAGGATAAGAGGTGCTGGTTAGAACATAACATATCTCTTCCACATGGACATCCTGACACAAACATACCACCACCCAAAAGAATTAAACTCACTGCCACATTCAGGATACGTCTTAGCATAATCATCCTTAACTTAGTATTTTCATGTTGATTTCTGTAGATGAACATTGCTGTTTTATGTATCGCTTTAGATTGCACTTCCTTGTGAATATATGCCTACAGTCAGTCCATTCCCCCTATATCTGTGGAAAGACTTTTCCATATACATATTTTTATTTCAATAAACATATCACAATGACTTCACTTTGTTTTCCGAAACGCTAAAGTTACGAGGGATTTAGTATCTTTGACATGGATGCACTCATGTAGACCATTTTTAATTTTAATAGAAATAGAGGGTATAGTTTGTTTGATAACAGGATGTTAGAAAATAGGTTGAAACATCTCGACTATTCCATATAAAGCATCCTTATCATGAATGAAATCACGTAAAATGTGTTCTTTTTTCTCGCCAACAGAAATAGGTAGAATCAAATCACTTTGAATGTAAAGGTGTTGTTCATGTTTATCAAGTGTCATTGGTGTTTCTATACCAATCGTAAATGCAGCAGTAAACATATTCTGTAGCATTGAAAAACCAAAGAGTTTTTCAAATTTTTACTCAATTGACATTGAATGTCATCACCCAGTTTCAGAACAACGCGTTGATTTTCAATTGAAAACGAAATGTGGTGTGTCTTTACATCATATTTACTTTTCATCACATGCTTCAACTTCTGTTGTATATAAGGATTTACTACATGAATGAAGCTTTCAACTGTATGATATAGACGCGGCATTATATTGATAGCAACTTTAGATTCTTCATAAGACTGGTAAATTTTCTTGATGCGATCACCATAGATGTCCACCCACCATTCATCATTGACTGAATCAGCTTTAGTGTGATATTCATGAGAAGCATACACCACACCACTTCCAATAATAGGTGTATAATGTCTTACAAAATGACGCAAGGTTGGAGAGAAATAAACTGTAAGTTTGTCATTATATTTCTGAATAATCAACTTATTTTTGTCCGCCATAATTTTCTCTCCATACTTCTTACCCACAGTCTCATTCCATCGTTTTACTAACTCAATTAGTGATAAAGGTTGAACACCACGCTTTTTCAAAATGATGCGTTCTTCACATTCTACAACATCTTCATCAAATATTTTAAATTTATAATGAAATTTGTTGATTCGATTTGAATAAACTTTTTTAACATTTGCAGTAGCAATTGACGTTAGATGTAGTCCATGGCAAAAACCGAGATGTGGATAGAATTCATTATCCAACCTCAGTGTAAGACCTTTAGTAAAAGAATGAAAGCGAAGGAACTGTCTCCCACTCCAATGATAGATAGTAAACTCATAAACTTTCTGATCCTTATTCTTCATGATGGAAGTATTACCACTGTTGAATGCCTTCATAATTTTCTCATTCCCAAATTGACCATAAGAATCTGATTTTATCTGAATCCATTCATAGTTCCACTTTCCATCTGACGTTAAATTGTATGGGAACTGGAATGCATTATTCATCGTTATTCCATCATGGGTGCGAGAAGTCAATATCATTTCTTCCACATCATTCACATTCTGAATATTGCTATCATAGCAAATACTAGAAACGCCAACCTCCCATTCACCTTCTAAATGTAGTGGACGATTTAATTCTACCCGATAGTCTGATGGTTTATTTTTGGGAAATTTATTCATAGAAGCATTAGTGGGTAAGTAAATTAGAAACGAATCTCTATTTTCACTTTCCATACTAATCACATTGGAAAAATATATTAGCATGCTTTTGCATTAACTCTTCATTCGGAAATGGAGTGTGATACTTGTTACAGCATCTTTATGAAAAGGAATCAACGCACCAGCATCGTCATAAATTGCAATATCAATTTGTGGGATGTACTTTGATTTCAGCTTTGTATAATGCACTTTCTTGAAAGTATGCTCAGATAAAATACTGCAGCTTTTTGGCTGGTATGGTATCATTGCTAGCAATGGAGCTTCAACATCTCCCACACGCACATCTTCACCAATATTGGAATATATCTGAAAATAGTTAATACGACGCGATAGCGACATGTCTGCGCTAGCTTTGGTTACAGTACCACTTTTAAAGATATTTTGATCAAAACCCAAAATGTCCATTAGAGTTTTATCCATAATTAGTTCAATACCTTTTCCACTTATAGTGAGAGACAAAACACCTTCTTTTTCAGAAAATGAAATATGTTGCTCATTAATCACTTCATTTAAATAATCTACAATCAATTTAACTGAAGTAATAATGCGAGGCATCAACACTCTTGTTTTATGTAAGATACCACCGAAAGGCTCTACACACTTTCTGTATAAAGATACGGTCCATTCTGTATCAAATTGATTTGACCTTTCACATGGCAAATGTTGCATATCAAATTTTCCATGAACAGCTGCAGAATGATGTCGTAAGAACTGATGAAAATCTTTTGAACAAACTAATACTAGATCATCATCATTTAATTTACTTATTGCAATATGATTAGATGATTTGATATAAGTCAATGTTGCCACTTGTTTACCATCAACTCGAAGGAGATAATTAAATTTCTTCAATAATGTTTCAGGAGTCATGTTTGTCTTTCTTGGCTTAATCACAATCTTCTTCACCAACGTCATCTCATTTCTTGGAATAAGATCTACATAATAAGCTTCCTCTCGATATATTAACTGTTTATGACCACTTATGTGGTAATTAGCGTTATAATTATCATAGCTTGTTAAGGCGCTAGCGAGGTAACCTAAATCATTTCTTAAACTTGGACTTAAACCAACAATCCAATGTTTCTCAACTACATGATGTACATAATTATGATCATCATTGTGCGGAGTAAATTGGACAATATGTTTACACGCTTTATTCAAGAAATCATATATAAACTTTTTACATGATGAGAGATCTTTCTTTGGCCACTGTGGAATGTATACTCGGCAGCCCTTTTCACATTGGTAAGCAGCTCTGCGTCTCATATTAATAGTCATCACCTCATGATCAAAAGTATAGACACAGTTGCTATGAACAAGTTGAGTGACACCCACTTCCCAATTTCCATTTAGCTGTTGTGTATGATCGATGGTAGTAGAAAAGAGTGCGGCTCGATTACTAGCAAATCTATTTGCGGCCACATTGCTAAGCAAAATATGATAAAACGACATTTTGATATTGCTGATCTGCGACTTTGCATAACATCATGAAGACTTGGATTTTGGACTCTCTACAATATATCAGAGTTGATCGTGATGGAAACGTACATTTCAAAAATTCTCATGGTCATACATCAAGAGGTATTACATTAACATGGCGACAATTTGTCAACCTCAATGATATCATGAGGGATTTGGAATATTTTGAAACATTAAGATTCATCTCCTTGGGTGATCAAGTTTGGCTTCAACATTACAGAAATGAAATTCAAATCTGCCATTCTCATTCCGCAAACTGTTTCACATTTCGTAAATACAATTGGGAGAAGTATAGAAGATACATACATCGCTCCATCATGACATTTATTGGTCGTGAGTTCATTGCCCTACTATGCAAATCTTAATCAGACATAACTACCACGCACCATGAGTTGGAAATTAGGTTCCCTACAACGTATTGAAACGGATCATGATCGAAACGTCTATTTCAAAGATTCAACTGGAAATGTAAGAAGAGAGTTTGCTTTATCTTATCGTCATTTTCAATCTCTACATCATATCATGAAGGACTTGAAATACTTCTATATGAAAAGACATTCACCTATTGGAAATCGCATTTGGTTGCGCGTCAACAAATGGCGAATTCAATTCTATCATTCCCAACTTCATACTAACTTCACATTTCATCAAGGTAGTTGGGAGAAGTATAAAAGGAAGGTACATCGCTCATTTTACTCATTTTTTCATCATGAAGCGCCATCGCTACATCATCGTCAACATTCTCTGTCGCTTCAGACTCTACACCAAAATTGATCTCACAACATTACACCAACACCTTCCAAACAGCAAATATTACCCGGGCCGACCTCAAATGTTAGTGGTGAAGATGAACAATTCACGGAATCTTCAACTCTTCCCAAATGGAACTGTACAGATTCTCGGCGCCCTTTCTCATTCATCGGCGCAGTCAATGCGCTTAGAGCTACAGAGACTACTACGTCGGATATGGAAGAGGGAGAGGTGTGTGATGTCGAATCTGACTGTGGACAATATGGTGATCTCTACTCAATTGAGTGAAAGTGTATCATTTTTGAAGATTCGTACCAGCAGTTACAATTTGTGTTATGAATCCGAACTTTTTCCTACAGCTCTCATTAGTTGTTGGTTACCTGTGCATGTGGCAATCTTTCATAATAGTAAAGTGATCATTACTGGACTAAAATCTCATGTACAAGCAAATGTGATCCTAGGCTATCTCATCGAGTATGCACGTACCCAGCGGATTGTAAAATAAAAAACAATTTTTCCAACATGATGTTTTTATTTCAAATCATGATAGAACTTACAAATCATTTTTTCATTAGAGGATGGATTACATGAAAAGTTTTGAATAACAGATACAAATCGAGATACATGTAAACGTTTTAAGATGAAGTACAGTACAAAAGCACCACACGTTGATGAAAGTGGATGTTGTAGTATGAGTTCATTTCGCTGATATTGACGCGTATGTTTTCTCAACCACTGCTGTGTTGCTATATTTGGAGGTTGAGCAAGAGAGTCAAATAGTTCACCACGTCGGTCTTCTCCAATAAAGATCGCTTTCCAATGCTCACCGCCTAACTTCTGCGAATGAGTGTTTAGCACAATAAAGATGGGATAGTGATTTACTGCAGGTGGTAAGGTATCGAGCGAATAGACATTATCGAAAGCTTTCAACGTCACTTCGTCTGCATTACGCTGCACTTTAGTCTTAATATCGTCAGCAGTCAACCAACTCATTAACGATTATACTGAAGAATCACGTCACGATACTTTGTAATTTCAATATTTGAATCGGAGACTGCATAAATTAATACATTGATCGTCTCAGGTAGTGTTCTTTTGAACGTCAAATCCAAACGAATATTATGAGGCGCGTTCGCTTGACGATAGGGTGCACTAATATCGCTGTCAGCAGTCAAATCAAATGCATAAATAGTATATCCACTCTTAAACTCTTTCATAGTCAGTCCGTTGGTATCATCCGTATTGTAAAAGCCAAAGACATCAATATAATCAACATAACTGCGCATAAATTGATCCGCAGCAAAATCTGGTTTGTAGGGTGGACCAGGATGACTCACACCATTTACACGTAAAGCAATTTCACTTAACTGATTGTGTTTAAAATTGAAAGGATTCTTCTTTATATTACCATTAAATGCATCATTTTCAACCATTGCCACCATGAGGAGCTTCGGTGCTTCCGATGGAAAGAGGCCATCTTTCATGAAACTCTTTTGATCTTTCGGAATTGTAAAGGTGAGAAGCTTTGTATGCTGAACGGGGTAAATGGCATTTTGGCGGTTAAGATCTTCAGCATGCCCTCTAATGACACTTGGATTCGGTACTACTCGACGAATGTAAAGTGCAATATCTTCCACATGAATTCTAAAATTGTCATCTTTACCAAATGCATTCAGCGCAAATTCAGGCTTATTCAATGTCAGCTTGAGTCGCATGCTGGTATTACAGAGTAAAAACTTTGACTGTCTATAGAAGTCTAAATTCAACGGACCATATAGCTGACATACTTTACTATCTTTAATCATAGCAGATCGCTTTACAAAGCCACTGTTTGTTTCAGCATCAAATTGTCCTGCTTCATCTCTGTACCATCCCATGGCTTCCATATGACTTTTTTGTGATGCTGGATGAAACTGTGATACATGATTGAAATATGATTGATAGGGATAATCGCTTTGACCACCTTCCACCTGCTGCTCTCCAATCGTTAGAGAAACATCGCGAATGTAGTCAATGGTAAATTGTTCAGTCCAACTTTATGTGTATCGTCAATAGCAGTTCCATCTGCTTGCTGAATTCTAAACTTCAAATCAACCATCGCATAACTCAAATCTATGTAGTCATCACTACCACCAGGAATAACAAATTCAATGGGGCCAGCATTCTCAGCTGTTCGAGGATGATAATCTACAATACTTGAACTAAGAATATCTGTCTGTATGGCTTGTTGATCAAACAAACAAAACCCGGAAGTTTTACACTCCATGATTAGAAGTTATGGCAGCGTCGTCGTTTAGCGCCTGATGAATGATTAGAGCCTCTGCGACGTTTGCGTGAATGCCTTTTGACTGAAGATCGCACCTTACCAGCTCCGCGATGTTTCCTTCTTCCTTTATTCATTCGTTTAGGCGATTTCTTTCCTTGAGTAACACCAGCGAAGGTCTGCTTCAATGTTTTTAAACCGCGTTCCTTCCCACGATTCAACAAACTGCTCTTAAAACTTCTACCTCTGGAAAGATCACTAGCAACATCACGAGCAAAGCCAACGGCATTACTTAAAACATTTCGTTTTAAAGATCTTCCGACATTGGATATGAGAGGTGCTACAACAGATTTCAGTGCACCAAGTATGCTACCTCCACATTGGCGGCGAGCGCCGCTGTAAATTTGCCCTCCACTACTTACATAGGAGGGTCGTGAATAAAATGAGGCAGTTGGATTCATAGCTCAAACCCTAAACATTGTTAGTTACAGCTTTGCATGAATCACTGTCGATCACTTAGATGAAAGATGTCGGCACGACGCATCCAAGAGTTCATACTTGAAGGATAACCAGTCCATTTAACAAGACACCATTCTTCACCTTGTCGTTTTTTACATCGAATGATTTTCTCTACCAAATATGTTTCACTTTCAGTGACTACCTCAATCTCATCGCGGTAAAAGCTACCCTCAATTTCTTCATTATCGTAATCTTTCAACTTGTAGGTGGTGGGAGAGTCTTTTTGATCAATCCTTGATACTGTAAATACCTCCTCTGTCCAATGCGGAAGGTACCCTTTAGGAAAAACACTCTTCACTTTTGAGATACGAACTTTATCACCAATTTTCACATCACTTTTCACATGAGTGCGTTTACGTTGGAATGATTCGCGCACTTTATCTACATTGTCAGCATCTACATCTACTGGTCTGAGTCCAATAGAACGATGGATAGAGTGATTGTAGGCATGGAGTGTATCTTTTAGAACCTTTGTCCAATTTTGTGTCAAGTTGGCAGTAAAATGTCACCACAAGCGATTTTTTAATGTGCGATTAAAACGTTCAACGAGAGCAGCTTTATAAGCACTCTTTACACTAAACAACTCAATGTCATACCTCTCAAATAATATTCTCACATGCTGATTTTCAAACTCTTTTCCTTGATCACTCTGAATTCTTTTTGGAATGCGACCGTCTTGAAAAATTGTTTGGAATGCTTTTGCTACTCCTTTCCCTTCTTTAGTTTTTAAAGGTTGAGCCCACGCATAACGCGAGAAAATATCAATGACGGTTAAAATAAAATTATTGCCCGAGTTATGTTTTGAAATGGAGGCAACATCACACAAATCTGCTTGCCACTGTTCATCGATGTCATGAACAATATAATGGCGGGTGCGGTACTTCTTCTTCGCTTGTTTGTGGAGTGTATAGGTAACCTGACCCTTTAACCATCGTTTCACTTGTGATTGCGGAAGACCACTCGCTTTTGATAATTTCTTGATAGATGCAAATCCTGCCGGATGTTTTACATCATAATAGATTGACTTCAAACGTTCAGTCGATGACGACTGACTCTTTTTCCTCCTTCTCATCTTTTTTCTTTCTTGCCTTTCTACATTTACAACAACTGCAGCATTTAGCTTTAGCGGTTTTGCGATCGTGTTCACATTGCTTAGGGGTTTCATTGTGAGAGCTGGCGCAGCAAGTGCAAGTGACAACGACATTCACCTCTGGCGGCTCATTACATGGCAAGCAACACATCTGCTTCATATTAATAGTCTGAGAACATGTATATCTTGGGAGGAGCCGTTTTACGTTTTCCTTTTACTAGTTTTAGTGGTGGCGTAGATCTACGTCGAGTTCTTCCTCTTGTTTGCTTAGTGAGTGTGGGAGGGGATGTAGCAGGTGACGTCTTAAACCAATTTGTTGGCATTTTCATCGTCTGAAGCATTGGAGCAGTAGCCACTGTTGAATCAAGTTCTTTCAATGTCTCATTATTCAAAGCAAATTTTGGCACATTATGCTTTTTCAATAGTTTAAGAAAGTATGTCCAACCAGGTGGAACATAGCCCTGACGGCGCTTTCTACGTGTCGCATACTGAATCAAGTCTTCATAACGTGAAGCATCAATCACTTTATTTTCATCTGTAATGATTTCTCCTCTATCATTTACATTGAGATGGGGTTCAATACTGTTGAAAAGAGATATGGCATGTGCGCGAGATGCTAAAGGTGTAGCAGTCGATACAGAGTCACGCATCTTATTCTTCAAATTTTTCAATTGCTCAACAGTTTCCGATTGTAATAATACAGCACGATGTGGATCTTTGATGTGAACATTTTGCTGATAATCTATTTCTTTCCTATACATTTGATTTGCAAGAGGTTGCTTTACTTGCTGCATGGCAGTCAATTGTACATATTCATCCTGAGGAATAACAATCATGCGAGAATAAGAACTCATAGTTTGTAGATAATCATGGGAGGTTTCAAAATATCACTTCGAAATCTAAATTCTTCCGGACACTCTTGCGTAAAGTCAATGAATAAGTAACCGTGTGGTTTTTCAGTAGCTGCTTGAAAAATTTCAATTAAGGCTTTTGATCCTCTTGGTGCAACTTGTCGCGCTAAAATTTCAAATTGACTTTTATCTCGCGGATTCTTGAAAATAGCATAATAGTGTGTATTCAGGTTTCGTGTACGAGCTTCTTTTCCATCAGGAAACAAATTTTGTGTGATATAGATGATGAAGCACCTTTTATGATGTGCTGCGCGAATGAACATATCGGTAACATCTTCTGAATTCTTACTTTCTTTTAATAAATCATCCAATACAACAACATCATTAGACTGAAGTTTGTCTACTGGAATAATTCCTTCATGTCGAATAAAGTTGCGACTTTGCAATTCCTGAAACAGCGACGGTTGATAAATACCATAACACCAAATCACTCGATTGATAGGTTCCTTAAACAACTCCCTTCTTTTATCCAATAAATTCAGCGTGAAAACAGTTTGCATGAGATGGACCTGATACAGTCAGAACTTTATCACATTGAAGTCTGAAATCCATTATAATACTTTGAGATTCAACATTTGCATGATTAACGTCAAGAGCCAAAGATATTACCCAATACGTTGCCCACGATAGGAGCTAGCATCGGTAGTAACGCTGGAAGGAGACCACCCTTTTGTGTTAGAGTTTCCCTCTTTCTTTGAAGGGTGACTTTAGGATTGGAGATGAAACGCAATTTCGTAGCCTATCGCTGAAGTAACTTTCGTTGTTTTGGTGCTAATTTCTTCGTCCTCAACTTTCTCACATGAGAAATAATTTCACGAATGAATTTATCGTTGGCATGTCGTATAGCATTGTATCGCTGATTTGCTTTCATTCGTCGGAGAGCTTGAATGGCGGAAGAAAACTTTGAAGACTTTTGACTTCTACGTTTCGTCATTTTACGTTTCGCCATTTTCCGTGTTAGTCTTTGCTAAAACCTGTCTTTACCACATTTGCATAGGTACTAACTATTGCGACATAAGTGACACTCGAAATGAGCAATATCACAGTGGTTACATTTTCAAAGTTGAATGCAATTACGTATGAAACAGCGTTGACAAAAAGCATGCTTACATCTCTTGAAGATGCGCTTTTCATTTCCATCCTTTCGCTTACATACATCGCAACACATAGTTTCACCGTTACTGATGTCTATAGCAAGTCTTTTTGAAGATATGAATTTGCTAGCCTTTTCTAAATAATAGACGCATGTACAGAAGGAATATACTTCGAGAGTGAGCAGACATAGCTCGAAAACCAGTTGTGCTACAATCAAGTACCACTGCATTTTCAATTTTTCTTTATAGAAAGTTGAATGTGAATATCTGAAATCGCTTCAATCACTAGACTGCTGCCATGATGGTTAAATGCGTTAAGACGTTCAGCAATTTTTATCAATGTCTTTTAAAAAATTCTTCAGGGTGATCTACCACTTCCATTGAATAAGAAGCAAAATGGAAAGAGCGACTTTCCACCTCTTCCTTTCCAAAATGACTAAACTTAATTTTCGCAACTAATCGCGCCATGACAATGCTATCAGAGAATGTATTCATTAACTCTAGAAATAGAGTGCTAGCATCATCGACCACTGCTTCGATGTCGGTCTCATCTTTATGAAAATTTATCACATAATCTTGAACAGTTCCTTTTAAACTTTGCCTATGAAAATGTAATGTTCCGCAGTCGTTTGAGAAAGACATGATCGCCCTTTATCTAACCCATCCATTGCATGAAAACAACAACTCTTCTCATTGCAACATTTATTGAATAACTGTAACAAGCATGCATTATAGATCAATGGTTTGAAACAGATAAAATAGATACAGCTGGTAACTATCATACAGCGAGCAATGATAACCATACAGGACTTTGGCAGTGTTGAGGTAAGGAGGAAAGAAGCATTGGTTATGAACGTAGCTACTACAACGAACAGACAAAATAGGAACAGACAAATCCTTAAAACGTTTCGTGACTTCATGATAATGTTGATTCACTCTACTATCCCAAGGCGGGAGCAAAATGTCATCAATGATTAGATTGGGAAATACTTTCCTCTCCTTACCAGGATTATTACAAAAGATGCGTATAACATTGAAAGCAGCTAACCATCGTTTAAAGTCAATAAGAAGAGCACTCTCACAAGAAAAGCCATAGTCTTGCAAATATTTCAGATTAAGTCCATGAATGTGTTTTCTCGCCATTGATCAACATTGGGATCGCAGTTGGCATGTTGATGATAGACACTAACAATCTGATATGTCCAATTGTTCATAGCAATAGCACTGAGCTCCCGTACAGGTTCACCCTCACAATCCATAAAAATGATGATAGAAGCCTAAAACGGAAATTTACACATCTAAGGAGACGTTCTATAACATATTACAAAATGAAGAATTACATCGATGCTTTTCACGACAAAATACACAAATGATATGATGGCAACGAAGAAGTAAAATGTATCTAATAAGACCACGTGTACGACACTCAAAGCACATAAGCGAATTGTCATAGGGTAGAGTTAGGAAAGGACTAGTAATTCTCCTTTTTTGATTTGCGTTTTGAGGCAGCATTCTTCTCCGACTTGCGCTTCGTACCACTGCTGTTAAGGATTTGATCAATTATGTCATCCACGTTGGGTGGTTTTGGAATATATAGGATGGATTCCATATGCATGGAGAGCGAGGCTATTTTATTATCCTTGTGCCGACCATAATATAGCCCATTCACTTTGAAAAGGATATCCCAAATACCTTCTCCGAGGTCGTCGCATGTGATGGATGTTGAATGATCTCCCTCCTTCTTATAGTAAGTGCAACAATGTGATACCGGTAGGCAAATTTGATTACCATCCCAAATCTTTCTATAGGGAGTATCCTTGTCATCTCTCGCCTTCCACTCTTGAGCAAGAGGAGTAGGAATGTCCATATTTATTGTCACGTACTCCTCAATAATATCAAGTTGGCGGCGAATGTACGGACTCATGGGGATCAGTATGTAGTCCCCATACTGATTCCCGTTTCATTGCATTCCCGTTTGGAGTGCTACGCTATGATCGTCATAACCCAAGACTTGTTTAAATTTACGCTGTAGCGGTGTAGGATTATGTACCTTTGTTGTTTCTTCCACTGGCCTCAGTTGTAGATGATCTGATCGTAGCGAACCTTGTAACGTTTGACCGCCATTTTGTCCTACTAGTGCAGCAGATGGAGTAGATGCCTGAAAATGAAAAAGATTGTATTAAGCTTACGTTCAAGGGAGGAGAGGGAGGGAAGTAGCGACTTACCATTTTAGTTGGATAATAGAATAGGGAACTAGAGAGAGGAAATGTGCGTCCGTCACTCGTGCGATTCAACGATGGAATGTTTCTCACTGTGGAAGGCTCGCTATTTATATAGAAATGCTTGATTCTCATTGGATGATGATCCTCATTGGACAATAACATCAAGCTGATTCCAAATCTGGCCTCCGTTTACCAATCCGAGCCTTCATTCGCCCGCTGGAGCCGTTTCTTGGGAAGTTCTAACTCTGTCGTTTTTTCGCCAATCTCCCAAATCTTAAATGGCGTCTCACATCTAAACGAAGACAGATATGAACAAGCCGTTTCTTTCACTGAATTTGTCTCACTCTTAGCTTTCAAACGAGCTATTGCACGACCTTCTACGATCACTAGAAGCAAAATTGGAAGATCGGTGCCGAGGGGGGGGACGTCAGCGAAAATTTTTCTCTCCGATTGAGCTGGAAATACACCATTTCCATGTAGAATTGGACGCTGAATCCGAATCTGGCCTCCATTTTCCCATTTCGATGCTTCGTTTTGGCTCTACAGCCCACAGCCATTGCAAAAATTCTAACTCGATTTTCGAAAAAAATTTGTGAAGAAAAATTTTTTCTCTCCGATTGACTTGAAACTCGCCATGTTGATAGAGAATTTGACGCTGATTCCAAATCTGAAATCCGTTTTCCCATCCGATGCTTCGTTTTGGCGCTACAGCCCAAAACGTCCAAAATTCTAACTCTGTCGTTTTTCGCCAATCTCCCAAATCTTAAATGGCGTCTCACATCTAAACGAAGACAGATATGAACAAGCCGTTTTTTTCACTGAATTTGTCTCACTCTTAGCTTTCAAACGAGCTATTGCACGACTTTCTACGATCACTAGAAGCAAAATTGGAAGATCGGTAACGAGGGGGGGGGACGTCAGCGAAAATTTTTCTCTGCGATTGCTTTCAAATTCAACATACAGATGCAGAATTTGACGCTGAATCCGAATCTGGTCTCCGTTTTCCCATCCGATGCCTCGTTTTGACGCTACAGCCCAAAACCAACCCACATTCTAACTCTTGTCGTTTTTCCGAAGTTGAACATTTTTTCTCGCCGATTGAGCTGTAAATCACACCACAGATGCAGAATTTCACGCTGAGTCCAAAAATCACAGTTGCAAAGTCCTCCGAGCACTGCTTCTACTCGAAACATCCCATTTTCACCCCAAAATTTATCAGATTTCACGAAAATCCTAACACACTATAGCACCAAGTCAAAACCTGGCGGTCACCCAAGTCCACCACGACACTCTGTCGTTTTATCGAGGAGAGGGGGGACGTCAGCCACCATTCTTTCTCTCCGATTGCTTTCAACGATGGGAGCGGCCATTCCAACCTGGCCGGCACACCACGACACCTTGGAGAACGCAACCTCTGGCTCACGTTCCAGAGGGGGGCGCCGGTCGGGTGTTCGCCGTTTTATTACTACTAATGCGCAGCAAGATGCTTGATGGATGCAAAAAATATTGAATATTATTGACGCATAAAAAGAAGTTATAGAATTTAACATAATTAAAATAAATAGGAACATACATGTACATTTCACATAAAAAATAGGAAAACAACATGAGCTTTTATTCACTTCATGTAATTATGCTGCTTAAAATCAATAGCATTACATTAATTACCCGACCTGCTGTCACATTTATTTCCCGGCAAAAAATAATAAAACGACAAGAATCACCAAATGTATTACATGAGCACTATACAAGTTCCGATGAAAAATGTGTCATAAAACAAATTACGAAATTAGGATGATTACGAAGGAGATAAAGTGTTCAGTGTGGAAATTTTCAAACGCAAATGTGCAGCTGACGATCAGTATAAAAAAGGAAGTACAAGTATGACAAATAAATCCATATGAGAACATGATTGCGAGTGTGGACCAATAGGGCATTTTTGGAAATCTTTAAAGACAATTACGACCCAGTGAAAAAGCCGACTTTGGCACCGAATTCTTACCGACTTTGGCAGTGGGAAAGAGAGCGGAAGTCCAGCCAAAGTTGACATGCCGACTTCCAGCCAAAAAAAAAATACCGCCAACATACTACTTGATTCTGTTTTATCAAGTAGTATGTTGACGGTTATCATTATTCAATCTCGGGATATAAAAACACCTTTTTTAACACGATCTAAATATTATATTATAATGCCCACAAATCAGGATACTCATCATCCGGCAATTCTGACAAGAAGCGACTGTTTTTCCTCGCACAGAGCCATAGCCTATTCTTTGTCTTTAGCCGTCAATTGTCGGCAGCCGTCAATAGCCGATGGGTACCGACAACACCTGTGTCGGCATTCATTCGGTGCGACGACACGGTTGACAGCCGACACTGTCCGACTATTTGACGAGGCATCCCCGACGATTTTTTTCACCGGGATCATTCTACTAGTCTTATTATTGAAATTCGATATCTCAGAACTACTAAAAATGTCAATAAGTAGCACTGCATCAGACTAAATACTTCATGCAGCGATCGGTAAGCTAAAATTGCATAGTGCCGGGTGGTATTGGTCTGCCTATGAGTCTGAAGCTCCCGGGTCCAAATGCGATTCACGCGTATTTTTTTGACTCCACTTGTTGGTTCTGTCTATTCTTTGTGGCTTTTTATATAATGAAGATGATTGTTGTACATTCTGTGAGTACTACAGTGCCTGTTAACAGCGCTCCCAATCAGATAAGTAATTTGAGATATGTCAAAAACTATGTGGGTATCCTTACCCACTGTTCCCGCTGCGGCAACAGAAATATTCAGTTGCATTTTTTGGTAAAATAGTATTTCGAAAATACAATTATCACAAATTAGAACGAATACCCATTGCATCCTGATGTAGATTTATCATTTAGTTACTTTCTACGTAATGTAAAGAATGTCACAATACTCACGTTTTTCGACGAACCATCTTGAAAAAAATACAATGAGTAAAATATTCAAATTTCGCGCCAATCATATTGATATTTATAATCAACTGTAGAAACAAATACATGCACACTATGATGAAGGTTCCTTACATCGACAATGTACAGCGTCAAGTTTGTTCCCATGATGATTTATAATTGATCTAGACAAGTTTTTTTAATTGTTCCCACTACGGGAACAGTGGGAAAAATGGGTTAAGTGCTTGCTTTTTTTTCGCTCCACTTCATGAAATTACATTTCGGAATCTTTAGCCGATCTTAATTTAATCTTACTACCAATAATTACAATGCAGTAGTATAATTGTATACCGTGTAGTTATACTTTGGAAATATATGTCTCAAACGACCACTACTCCATAACAAGCACACACCCATAACACAAATCCCTTAGTCTTGGATGAAAAGCATTAGTAAAGCAGTACATCTATTAAATGACCAATGAATGCATTAGATAAAATGACACCGAGGGAAGTGGAAGAAGAGACCGGAATAAATGAAGCTTACTAAAAGATGAAAAGAGGAAACAATATTGCGTCAATATATCAACAATATATGCAATTAAAAATTGCATAACCGAAAAGTCAAGCTTACCGGTAGGCATACTAAAAATTAGTAACAGTTATGGCGTGTCTGCAGACGCATTACAAATCTCATAGGAAAAGAAGTTATTCCCAATCTGACAATTAGTTTTTTGCCAACCACCCTTCCTGACTGTTCAGATATCTTGCCTTCCATCCTCATTGCTGAATGTCGGTGATGATCATGGACACGCGCAGTCCAGGGTTGGAACCGGCCGGGGTTCAGAAAAGTTGCCCGGGGGAGGCTGGCGTATTCAAAACCGGTCGGTCGGTCGGGGATGGGACGATGGCTGACGTCTCTATACCGGTTGGCTAGGCACTGTCAGACAATATTTGGTGAACTTACGCCATTAGACATTATTCAATTTCCACACATACGTGATATGCATGAATAGTAGGACATCCGGTACTCCGGATTAGCGAGAGTTACATATTACAGTACAATATCATTCAATGCAATTATTCGCACTTTGTTTCGTTCGATGAGCAGTAATACGCGTAGTGACTTATTTTGCCTACTAATCTAATAAGTTGCAGGCCTACTTTGTAATTTTTGATAATGTTAACTGCATTTTCAAAGTCAATCAAACACAAGCAAATTGAAAACAGATAATCAAAATAATGACCTCAATGGGCATTGATGTTACAAAAACATTTTACAGTAATAATGTATGCGGATATCTATAGACCAACCCGCCCCCACAAGAAAGCTTTAAACGGTCAACGATTTCTAGGTTCCAATATAAAGAAGCTTTCATAGAAGTTCCCAGATGAACAATTTGATCACTGACTCTGCTGATGCGTCACGTAATGCTTTGTCTGCATGTATAAAGTTGGCGGTAATCAGTTTTTAACTGCTTATAGAACAGGTAGCAATATATGTCATGCACGTAGACAATTGAGAATGCACGTAGATGCTCTCAAATTTATATGCTACATTTACATGCTCTTTGATGTTGCAATGATTGAATACGCTACTTATTCTAGACTGAATGTCGTCAACGGTCGACATGGGTCTAATTGAATTAACCGACAGACGCCGTTCCTAAAACCGGCCGGCTCCAACCCTGGTGTCGACCACGTGTAAAATAGCAATGGAGATCGTTGTGATTTCCCTTCCAAACCGCTGTTGATATAAATGTAGCCTATTTTGATTTGTGCAATTTAGCTAAATTTGAATTTTAACATCAACTGCATCGGTTATTTATAAATTAAACTTTTTCATCATGCCGTTCAAGAGTAAAAACGTTTAATTGCAAACAAGTTGTAAAACATCAATATGAATAGAACAGGTACAGAAATAGATGGATTAATAGGCGGATACAAGCATTTGAAATGAAAGCTCATCGTCGCATCCTAAAAGTCCTAGCGCGCAAAACCAACGCATCAGTGTTTCACGAACTCAAGATCCCAAACAACTGACTGAAAAGTCGGATCGTATCAATGTCCAGCAGACGATATTTTGGACATCGGAAGCGACACTTCTCGAGAGAAAGTGAGCAGCTAGAGCAGTGGTGGGCAACGCGTGGTCCGCCGGGACATTTTGGGTGGCCTGCCAACGCCTCTCATATCTTAAATGACCCGCGGACATTATTTGATTCGATGATATGAAAATGACTCACTCCGACTTCGACCTTTGAGAGGTGCATCTAAGTATAAGGGATCCTCTTTAAAATTTGCAAAACCATTAATTAACAATTAAATCAGCAATATGGTGGCACAAAAAACAAAAATTCACATTCGAATTACCCAACCATGCTCTTTTCGTAAAGAATATCTTCTCGTATAAGGACAAAATGGTCATCACCTGCACGAGTTTATTCTGTCACATAGTATTCAATGCCCTGCTGAGCATGTTTCTGTAATAAACCACACCTCAATGAACCTAGAAAAAGGCTATCGTAATTCGACCTGGACTACGAATGTAGGAATCCAAACCCAAGGTTTTGACAGACCAACACTTTTTTCAAATATTCTTGCTGAATTTCTTTTTTTACTACTACACTAATTCAGTGACATCGCGTGCTCCCAGACCACAGGCCTTCGCTCGGCATTGGAATACTATTTCTATATTAGACTATTTTATGTTATAAAATTAATTTTCATTAAAGATGCATTTTTAATAACAATTTCCCGAACATTTTTTAATGCCAAGTGAATGTGCACATGAGAAGTTGATTGCTTATGTCGCCTAACCGCCGTACTCAAGGAGCTGAGATAACTATATCCCCTCTCTGTCCAGACCACATTTTCTCGAGGAGAAAGGAGGAGGGGAAACAGTTTCTTGCGTTTCTCACGGCTGGTCAGCCACTCATGTGTCTGAACTTTGATGCATTAAAATGTCTTGTGTATTTCTTATTTCTTTCTCTGTGAGTACTTTCACTTTTAAAATCAGGTGTTGGCCTACCTTGCTTGACGAGTGTCATCTTTTCAGTGTATTCCCTTCGGACGAAAGGCGTGATTATGAGCTCATCTACAGTACTAAACATAGCGTCACATCAATCACGCAAAAACAAATCATGGAATTCTACAGAATCTGGGTGTTTGAGTCAGATTAATTACTCTGCACTCATTGGCGAACGCTCATCATCTGATCACAGTCTTATCTGAACGTCAGTCAGCTGCTATTGATGACGTATTGGCCTCTCCGACGAGAAACGAAGGGCAGGAACAATTGGGTTGCGTTTCCCTTTCTATATTTAGGTACCGCGCCTCGATCAAGAATTGCGTAGAATTTCATTGTAAAAATTGTAGAAAGCAAAGCATTATGTCTATCGGAAAAGCCAATATTGGTGCGGGCGCGTGCGCTTGCTGCCTCACACGCACACAACTCTCCGTCTGAACACACGACTAGCATGTGTGTCTAATCGTTAGAAGAAAACAGCTGTGATTCGTGCGGACGCAGCAAAGCTGTTCACTGTTAGGTTGAGCATCTGATTTTGAGACGGACAGTTACCACGAGAAGCTATCGAATTTAAATGAAATATAATTAGTGATGACACTTCATTTTTATAAATGTACGTTGGTAAATTATTATTTAGGATGCGCCGAAGGCCTCGCAGGTACGGAGAAGACGCCACTGACTAATATGTATTTCGTATGACGATTATTGGCATATTAGCACACGACTACCGTTTGTGGAGCCCATGCACGGTATTTGAAAGCCGCATATGTTTGGGTGACATTTGTGCACGTACAGTATGTATGACATGATCAATAATTGTAGCAAAATCAATTTTATCTTGTGCGGCTTTCAGGCGGATAGTTGCGAAATCGACCATCGAAAGTGCGGGACGCCAAAGTGCCGATAACTTCTGCATAATTTTAGCACTAACAGAAATCGACCATGAAAGAATGAAGAGCTTGATTTTTGCTTTGCTGCTGTTATGACCCCCCGTCGTTTGGTCAGCAATATGAATTTTGTAAGAATTGTGCGTTCCTTAGCCTATACCTATTGTGAGATTATTCTACATCTTGAATGCAGACTTGTGGGTACGATTTCTATGCATGGTTAATATTTCTGGAAGCTCTACATTTATCCTTGTGGAAACCTTGCGGAAAAGCTCCAAAGTATGTATTTCAATGAGAACAGAATATTTTGGAAATCAAAAAGAGCCACATGTTAAGATGTTGGCTAGGTATCGGTTTTGATAACAAATATGCACATAAAGCATATTTTCTTAGTTTTCACCCACACATTTTGTTAAAAAGTCGCAGAGATTCACTCCTCACAGTCTCATCATTTCAACGATTCTGATTTCTGTAGCAGCCTACCGCAACTAGCTGACCACAGAGCTAATCAGATCCATAATGTGGCGCTCTACTAGAAACGTTTGTCTACCTTTGAGCTGGATGATTCGCATGCAACATAGAAAAATTGCAAGTTACAAGTCATGGCATATACATTTAAGAAAATTGCCTTTTCTGTCCATGACTCTGTCTCCTACAAACACGTTTCATGACTGGCTAACAGTTTCTCTGCTTGAATTACACATGCATGTTCTCTGCTAGAACTGTATGTGTATGTATTGATTTTTTCCAATTCTCAATTCATAAAGGCAGTGGCAGTAGGTAGCAACGCACGGCATCACTTGGCCTCCAGACAAAAATCATGGCGTACCGATGTATAGAGCGAACAGATTTCTCTAAATATGCACCTGAGCATAGTGCAAATAATATTTATTAAGCCTCACATTTCACAAGCAATCATAAAGGTCAATTTTTTTGCAAGTTTCAATTTTCAATAAATAGTCATGTCTTAATATTTGTTTATTGCAACGCATGTTATGTAATTGTCATTAATATTTTGACTTCCACTCCACTTTCTGCTACGTTTTTAATTTACCACTTTTCCTTTCTACAATTTTTCAACACACAAATCAAGAAAAACAACTGCACATTTTAATTTAGAACTGCACAAATTGTGTCCAGTTGCACCTTAAAAAACCTGATGCATGTAACTCAACGTCAGTATGTATGAAATTGAGCAGTAAGCAGTGAGCAGTGAGTAGATTTATTTGATGACATGCCTTAATGTGCGCAGAACTTTATTCCTAATTGGACGCAGCCTTCGTCCTTGAATCATAATCTCAGTGATACTCAATCAGTGAAACAGTTGAATAAAAAATCATGCGTGCCTAATTGAACATAGAGGTGGGTTTAAGAGAAAAAGCTATTGTGCGTTGTAAGATGAAGATGACAAGTAGGTTATACAAAAAAATAGGCCAACTTAGTGTTCCAGAATGTATGAGGCTGTCAGTTTATGATAATTCAACGTTGCAAAGTGCGTCAAGGTAACAAAATTAAAAAAAACAAGCTAGCGACTATACTTAATTTTTAAAAGGTGCAAAATATGGTTTAAAAGAAAATTACTATTTCCTAAAATGTCTAAAAGTTTAGATATACTTACTAGAAGGACAAACAACGGTTCTCCTCTCCTCATGTAGAATGAATTGGCTTAAGTCATTCTGCTCAGAATTATGTTTGACACTTATATATTGAAAAGATTCTATTTAACAGTCTGCCAATTCAGATGATTAGAGGACAGGTCTGTTTCCAATCAAAATATCAGCTATCTAAAATCTACCAGGTGTGTAAGAGAATTAAAATTAGTTCCTTAAGTTAAAACGTGAAATAAAATTCTAAAAAAATTGCAAACAATTTATTTGACTGTTTTTAATGAGGTCATCAACAGGAACTTGGTCAGAACGATCGCGTTTCGACCGTTAAATCCTGGACGCTCAAACCCGGCCAAGCGCGGTCCTGTACATTTAAGATGCACAGTCTCAAAAATTGAAATTATAGTAGAGAAAAATTAGCATTTATCAAAAAAATAGAATCGCTATAGACTGAAATGTACCTCAGGCATTTGAAAGACGGACAGAGTCCAGCCAGAAGAGGTCAAGAGGCAGGAACATTATCCACCTTCAACTCAAGACATTTTTTGGTAAGCTTAGTACGTATCTCAAAAAATCATCTCGATACGACTGTGAGAGGTGACGGGCGCATTGTAAGTTAAACAATCAATCAGCAAACTTCACCATCATCTCAAATTAAGTATTTAATTGCAATTATTGACAGCAATCAATCAGCAGCAGTAAATTTTTGATAACACCTGCTGTGAGCTGTAGAAGCGAACGACACCATGCGGATGAATGTGTTTTTGTGGTATGATCTATCAGAAGTCCCTGCTATTTCGTGGCAATCAATTTTCATCTTGATAACTGGTAATGCAAATATTTAGATTTTTCTTATGATGCGAAGAATGCCATGGTTTTTTTACTTATGTATTACTTATCTACTTTACTATTAGAGGTTCTATCATTGACATATGGGTCAGGGACTCTGCATCCGAAACATTTGGCGATACATTTTCATTTTACATTTTCTTGACATTGTGCTTTTCCGATCTTTACAAGATGTTACCTGATGAATTGAATGATTGTCTGGCACCGCTTGATGATTTTGCTTTTTGAGACAGACCACTGCAGCACAGAATGTTGATATTCCTGCGAAATCCTAATTTTATCCCTAGGAATTAGCTTTTTTTGAAACTATCTAAGAAAGAAATAATAAGGAGAAAGTGTTCATTTATTCTCAATATAATGTTGATAAGTGGTTAACATGACGACTATCTTAGCATCTGTTCCTTGATGAGCATTACAAGTTGTGTCTCTGTATCTCTTTTTCGCCTACTGATTTGATAACAAGTGTTGAAAGTCACAGTTTAAAGTGTGTGGCCTACTCCACAACCTGACTCTGTCATTCCGCTGAGGATGTTTGTATGACAAACGAAAAATCTGGCCACTATATTGAGACAAAATGAACACTTTCTCCTTCGTATTTTTTTCTAAGATAATTTCGATTTCCCCATGGAAATTTCGATGATAAACTGAGTTCTATATCCAATTGTAGACACGAAAAGAGCTGAAGTTGCATAATACCGGCAAATATTAAAGTCAAATGAAATCATAATATTAGTATTTTCCGGCCGCATTTAATCTTCATTGCACCATTGAACACACCGTTTTCTTGATGACATCATCAACACACACGTTCCTGCATCACAGTCACACTAACAAGTTAATGAAAATTGAACAAAGCGGCATAATTGCATTATAATAGTCACTCACAGGGCTTTTGTCAGCGACTCGTCGTCTGCGCGTCATTCATGCAGCTGGCTGCAATCGAGTGACATCTGTGAAAGTTTGTCTACCTCGGAGGCAAAGCGGAAATCAAGTAGATACTGCAGCAGAAGTGAAGTGAGTGTTATGTATTGCAGCTTTGTAGATTTAACAATCCTAGAGTTTCTCTGTAGGCAGCTCCGATTTAGTGGAAGATGGTTAGGTTCAAATTCACACCCATTGACTCTACCGCATTGTCCGAAATAGGGTGCATGAAAATAGGAAAAGGATCTGATTTTTATAAAACAAATTTGAGTTGATTGTCTCTGTCTTCGTAGGCCCAATTGTCATAAAACCGATTAAGCCACAATTTAGTAGGATTTTTCGATTGTTACCTGCAAAAAACGTGTGCAGTACATATTCAACTTATATAAAATATAAATTCCAACGCAACGGAGGCAATGGAACATATATAGGCCTACATCTACACTTCAGCAGAAGTTGTCCTAACCAATCCTCGGCCCTATAGGAAAAGGATAGGCCCAGTAAATTGGGAAGCATAAACGCTTTGAGCTTTCGGTAAAATTGGTGCTCTAACGTTTTCAAATGTCTTAAAATTCCGTAAATATGAAACAGTCGTCTTAAAAACAAGAATTAGAGACTATAACTTGAGTGGAAAGAGATGTCATGCAGATTGATTTGACTTCGTCTGTTCGATACATTACTATTACTCGTGTGTGCATCAGTTCTCTCATTCTT